>JASUUL010000028.1:0-148691 GCA_030449875.1 Aegle marmelos | reverse complement strand
GGTCGTGGGGGTGCGGCGCCCAGCCCAGCGGCGGGAGGAGGGTCGAGCGATACCAGGTACGGTCCCTGCGGTCGCGGCAGGCGGCGAACCTCCTCGGCACGCTGCTGCTGTCCGGCGGCGTGCCGATGCTGTCGCACGGCGACGAGCTCGGGCGCACCCAGGGCGGCAACAACAACGCGTTCTGCCACGACGACGCGACGACGTGGGTCGACTGGGAGGCGGGCTCGGACTGGGCCCACCTCGCGCCGCTCGTCCGGACGACCACGGACCTGCGCCTGGCCCACCCCCGGATGGCCCGCGGCGGTGACGCCTCCGCGGTGGGCTGGTGGCACCCGTCCGGCCGGGCGATGGGCGAGGACGACTGGCACGACGGTGGCCTGCGCAGCCTCGGCCTCGAGGTCGCCGGGGACGACACGGGTGACCACGCCGAGAGCGGCGCAGACGGACGACGGGCTGCTCCTGCTGCCCACGCAGGCGCGGACCCCCTGACCTGGCACCTCCCGCCGTCCTGGACCGGTCGGCCGCTGGAGGTCGCGGTCGACACCGGCGAGCCGCGGCCGGGGCCGTCGCGGCCGGACGCGGCGAGGTCGTCGTCGCCGGCCGGACCTGGTCGTCCTGCGCCCGGCGCCTGCGCGGGGCGAGCCCGCCCCGGACGAGAGGACCGGGGCGGATCCTCAGCTGGGCGACGACGCGGACCGTGGCGAAGCGGCGCGGCGGACGACCTGTTCGTAGACCGCGGCGTGCGCGACGTCGGGGGTGGTCAGCCCGACCACGACGGCGAGGCGGTGGCCCGGACACGGGACGACGGCGGTGAACGAGCGGGTGGTCGCCGTCGAGGAGCGGGCGAAGGCCGCGAGCACGTGGTCGAGCCGCTCGGTGACGACCTCGTCGTAGCCGCCCGCCCGGCGCAGCGACTCGGCCGCGCCGAGCGCGAGCACGAGCGGGTCGTCGGCGTCCGCCTCGTGGGTCGTGACGGTGAGGGTGGCGCTGGACGCCCGGCCGCCGAGACGCACCGCGCAGAACGCGGTGCCGACGACACCCTCGTCGCCGGCGCCGCGCGACAGGGCCTCGAGGTACCAGCCGAGGCCCTCGCGACGACGGCCGTGCAGGCCGAGGCGGTCCAGCAGCACCATCTGGGCGTGCACGCGATCTTCCAGCGCGGCGGCCAGCGGCACCTCGCAGAAGTCCGGCGGGAGGTCGATGTCGATGCTCGGCGCGGCCGACAGGGTGCTCATCGGGAGGCTCCCTCGGGGTCGGCGCCGTCGTCGGACGTGGGCGAGCCGTCCGCCGGGGTGCGTCCGTGGATCCGCTCGCTCAGCGAGGGCCCGGTCGCGGGCGCGAAGGTGGCATCGGGCAGCGGTGCCGGGTCGTCGGCGCGGTCGTCGGCGCCGGCGTGGTCACCGGTGGGTGCGTCCAGCGCCCCGCGGGTCGGGTCGGCCGCTGCGCCGTCGGCGGGCCCGCCGGGGTGCGGTCCGGGCGGTCCGAGGGCGTCCAGGAGCCGGTGGGACCCCGGAGAGGTGCCGGCCAGGTCGCGGACCGGCGTCGGGCCAGCCCTCGTCAGGGTCGTCGGACCCGTCGGGCACGCCCATCAGGTGCGGGACGACGGCGGCCAGCGCCGCGACGCCGGCGACCGCGGTGCCGGCACGCTCGACGTCGTCGCCGCTGTCGGCGACCCAGCTCGCGACGGCCTGGTCGAGGTCGGCGAACCCGCGGCGCAGGCCGCGCGCGACGTCGTCCTCACCGGCGGTGGCGCTCGCCACGCGCGCGAGGTCCTCGGCCGCGGTCGCGAGCAGGCGGGCTGCGTCCTCGTGCTCGGTCTCGAGCTCGGCGACCTGCGCCTCGACCCATGCTCGGCGCTCGTCGTCGGCACCGAGCTGGCTCACGGTCTCCACCAGCTCGGCGGTGCGGTCCTTGCGCCGTGCCAGGCCGTGTCGCCACTCCTGCCAGGCGGCGGAGAAGTCGACGACCGCGCCCTCGAGCACGTCCAGGCGGGAGCGGAGGTCTCCGACGGCGTCGACGATGGTGGCGGCGGTGGCCCCGCGCCAGGGGGAGTCCACGACGGTGGCGTCGAGCCGACCGCGGCCCTCGGCCAGCAGCAGCACGGCCTCGCGCAGGAAGGCGGACCCCTCGTCCACCGCGACCAGCCCGCCGGGTGCGGGGTCGCGGCCGAGGAACCGCTCGGGGTTCACGCCGTGCCCTCGCCCGGGGTGGTCCGGGGAGCGGCCGGGGCCCCGCCGACGGCGTGGTGGTCGGCCGCGTGGTCCTGCAGCGCGCGCAGGACCCCGGCAGCGTCCCCGGTCTGGGTGCCGAGATCGGCAAGACGGGCGTCGAGCGCGCGCAGCGCGGCGACGACGGCGGGTGCGGCCGGTGCGGGCACGGCCTCCTCCGGCGACAGGTCGCGCAGCAGGGTGCGCACGGGGCCCGTGGCCTCGACGTACGACTCCATGGCCTGCGCCAGGCGCCCGATCTCGGCGTCGACGCTGCTCAGGGATCCCACACGACCTCCTCGACTCGCCCGTGGGGTGCGGCTCCGCGTCTTCCCCGTCACGACCCGGCCCCGAGACCGTCAGTCTCCCCCACGCAGGGGTCACCCGGCGACCCCGCCCCGCGCGCTCCGACGGCGTGTCGGCATCTGCGTGGCGCTCACCGCGACCGGTCCGCAGATGCCGACCACGACCCCGGTGCTCGCGGATAGGCGACGTCGACGTCTTCCCGCGGGCTCTGAGGGCGCCCAGCGTCACCTGACGCGCGCCCGCGGGAGGACGCCGCCGTCCGCGACGCACCTTCGCGACACGCGGCCCGCTGGAGCGGCCTGGCCGCGGCCACCGCGCACGGTGCGCGACGATGGGCGTTCGACGTCGTCTCGACCTGCCGCCGATCCACCCCATCGGCGAGGTCAACCGCAAGGGGCCCAACAACACCCTGACCCCCGGGCCCGATGATTGCGGCTCCCCCTGGGCCGTGGGCTCGAAGGAGGGCGGGCACGACGCCGTCCACCCCGAGCTCGGCACACTCGAAGGACTTCGCCAGCCTTCGTCGCCGCGCGCCACGCCTCGGCATGAGGTCGCGCTCGACTTCGCCCTCCAGTGCGCGCCCGACCACCCGTGGGTGACGGCGCACCCCGAGTGGTTCACCACCCGCGCCGACGGCAGCATCGCGTTCGCCGAGAACCCGCCGAAGAAGTACCAGGACATCTACCCGGTCAACTTCGACAACGACCTGCCCGGGCATCTGGACGAGGTGCTGCGACATCGTCCGGGCTGGTGGATGAAGCGCGGGGTGCGCATCTTCCGCGTCGACAACCCGCACACCAAGCCGCTCCCGTTCTGGGAGTGGCTGATCTCGGAGGTGCGCGTCACCGACCCGGACGTGGTGTTCCTCGCCGAGGCGTTCACCAAGCCGACGATGATGCGCGCGCTGGGCACCGTCGGCTACCACCAGAGCTACACGTACTTCACCTGGCGCAACACCAAGCAGGAGCTGACAGAGTACCTCGAAGACTCGCACGGCGAGATGGGCGAGATGCGGCCGAATTTCTTCGCCAACACGCCCGACATCAACCCCTACTACCTGCAGACCAGTGGCCGGCCGGGCTTCATCGTGCGCGCGACGCTCGCCGCGACGCTCTCCTCGGTCTACGGCATCTACAACGGCTTCGAGCTGTGCGAGGCCGCGCCGTACCCCGGCAAGGAGGAGTACCTGAACTCGGAGAAGTACGAGATCCAAGGCCGCGTGGCGACTGGGACGCCCGGCCGCGGGCCGGCAACATCCGCCGAGCTGATCGCGGCTCAACCGGTCCGCCGCGCGACACCCGCGCTGCGGGACTTCGCAACGTCGCTTCACGGCGCCGACGACGACAACGTCATCGTCCTCGCCAAGCGGGCGCGGACGACGACGCGTGTTCGTGATGGTCAACCTCGACCCGAAGAGCCGCCAGGAATGCACCTACGAGGTGCCGCTCTGGCTGTTCGGCCAGCCCGACGACGGGGCGGTCGAGGTCGAGGATCTGCTGCTCGGCTTCACGAGCTCGAGGCAAGAGGACGATCGCGCTCGACCGGCGAGCGCTGGACTGGCGATGGCGGCGAGTTGCGCTACGTCCGGCTCGACCCCCACGAGCGCCGCGCGAGCCCCCGGCGCAGACCCGTCCCGATCGCCGTGCGCTGACCCGCACCGACCCGCCAGCCGCGCCGGTTCGGCCGCGCAGCCGCGCCGCCACGGAGCCGTTCGCCACCCCCGGTGCCACGCCGGGCCCCTGCGACGCGATGATCGATCGCAGCGATCCGCAATGGTACCGTGACGCCATCATCTACCAGATCCACGTCAAGTCGTTCTTCGACTCAACGAATGACGGGATCGGCGACTTCGAGGGGCTGACCCAGAAACTCGACTACGTGCGCGACCTCGGCGTCACCGCGATCTGGGTGATGCCGTTCTACCCCTCCCCCTTGCGCGACGACGGCTACGACATCGCCGACTACCGCGAGATCAACCCGTCCTACGGGACGATGGAGGACTTTCGCGCCTTCGTGGAGGCCGCCCACGAGCGCGGCATCCGCGTGATCATCGACTTCGTCATGAACCACACCAGTGACGCCCACCCGTGGTTCCAGGCCAGCCGCTCGGACCCCGAGGGGCCGTACGGCGACTTCTACGTCTGGTCCGACGACGACGACCGCTGGAGCGAGGCGCGGATCATCTTCGTCGACACCGAGCCGTCGAACTGGACCTGGGACCCGGTCGCCAAGCAGTACTTCTGGCACCGCTTCTACTCGCACCAGCCCGACCTGAACTTCGACAATCCGGCGGTGCTCGAAGCCGTCATCGAGACGATGCGCTACTGGCTCGACAAGGGCGTCGACGGGCTCAGGCTCGACGCGATCCCCTACCTCGTCGAGCGCGAGGGCACGAACTGCGAGAACCTCCACGAGACCCACACCGTCATCAAGAAGATCCGCGCCGCGCTCGACGAGGAGTACCCCGACAAGGTGCTGCTGGCGGAGGCCAACCAGTGGCCGGCAGACGTGGTGGAGTACTTCGGCGACGGCGACGAGTGCCACATGGCCTTCCACTTCCCGGTCATGCCGCGCATGTTCATGGCGCTGGCGCAGGAGGACCGGCACCCGATCACCGACATCATGCGCCAGACGCCGGAGATCCCCGACGGCTGCCAGTGGGCGATCTTCCTGCGCAACCACGACGAGCTGACGCTCGAGATGGTCACCGACGAGGACGCGACTACATGTGGTCGTTCTACGCCGCCGCGACCGCGGATGAAGGCCAACATCGGCATCCGCCGCCGCCTCGCGCCGCTCTTGGAGAACGACCGGCGCAAGATCGAACTGATGAAGTCGCTCGTCCTGTCGATGCCCGGCACGCCGGTACTCTACTACGGCGACGAGATCGGCATGGGCGACAACATCTGGCTGGGCGACCGCGACGGCGTCCGGACCCCGATGCAGTGGACGCCGGACCGCAACGCCGGCTTCTCCCGCGCGACGCCCGGCAAGCTCTACCTCCCCGCCGTCCAGGACCCGGTCTACGGCTACCAGTCGGTCAACGTCGAGGCGCAGCAGGCGAGCGCGCGTCCTCGCTGCTGCAACTGGACGCGGCGGATGATCCGCATCCGCAACAGCGCCACCGGCGTTCGGGCGCGGCACGATCCAGTTCCTCGGCGGCTCGCAACCCAAGGTGCTGTCCTACCTGCGCGAGACGAGGCACGGCGACGACGTGATGCTGTGCGTCAACAACCTGTCGCGCTTCCCCAGCCGGTCGAGCTCGACCTGCGCGACCTTCGCGGCGTGGTGCCGGTCGAGATGCTCGGCGGCGTGGAGTTCCCGGCGGTCGGCGAGCTGCCCTACCTGCTGACCTGGCCGGGCACGGCTTCTACTGGTTCCGGCTCGACCGTTCGAGCGCGGACCTGGAGTCGACCGGTCCCGCGGGCCGACAGCACCGCCGAGGCGGCGACCCGTGGCGCCCAGAGCCCGTCGCGCACCCGGTGGGCGGCGCACGCGCCGCACCCGACGACCCGCCCGGTCCCGACGTGGACCCGACCCCGACGCGCGGTTCGGTCGCGGGCTCGCGTGAACGCGGCCGGTCCAGACCGGTCGATCCCGAGACCCGCGACGCCTGGGCTCCTACTCCGTCACCGCCTGCAGCGGTGGTGCGACGCCGGGGAGGCGCCGCCGTCGACCCGCGTGCGCGCGCTCGCTGGCCCGGCGACGTCGACGAGCCGACGACGGCTGGGCGTCCGCGTCGGCTGGTGGAGTCGGCCCGAGGCGCCGGACGCCGGCGGTGGCAGACCTACGCCTGCTGCCCGTCGCCGTGCGGCGCCGAGCTCGGCCGAGTCGCTCGGTCACGCGCTCGTCGCCGCCCGCGCCGGCGACGACGGCTCGACCGTCTACGTCGACCGACGCCCTGCACGACCCCGACGCCCGCGCGCTGCTGGTGCGGGCTTCGAGGTCCGCCGGGCCGCCGACGAGGCCGGCGGGGCTCGTCCCTCACACCCGCACGACGACGACGCCGTGCAGCCCGGGTCCGACGACGACCAACCGCTGCTGTCGGTCGAGCGCCTGCAACAGCTCGCCGTGGTCGGCCACGAGGCCGTGCTCAGCAGTTCCGCCGGCTGCTCCCGACGCCACAACCCGGACATCGAGGTGCACGAGGCGATCTCGCCGACGGCCGCGGCGACAGCGTCGCGGTGATCCTGCCGGGCGATCGGCGCGACGTCGGCGACGAGGACGACGACGCACTGCGCCCGCGCATGCGCAGCGGTTCCTGCCACGGCGCCGACGGCTGGGCCGACTCGATGACGCGGGCGAGCCTGCGCGACCTCGTCAACGAGCCGGACCTCGCGCCCGAGGACGCCGGCGGCGACTTCTCCGCCGACGCGCACCGTCTCGGCCTCACGACCGCGCACGTGCACCAGCTGCTCGCCGCGCACCTGCCGACCGGCACCTGGGAGCCGACCGACCTCGCCCGCCTCGCGGACCGCCTCGACGAGCGCCTGTCCTCCGCGGTGGCCGCCGCGCCCGTGCTGGAGGAGCACGCCGACGCGCCGCCCCGCCGTCGCTACGCCGCGCCTCGCGCGAGGCCGACCGACGAGCGTGCGCCGGCAGCGGGTGCACGGCGACCTGCACTCCAGACCCCTGCGCACGACGGCGGGCTGGAAGATCATCGACTTCGAGGGCGAGCCGTCCCAGCCGGTCGCCGACCGGGTGCGCCTCGACTGCCCCGTCCGGGACGTCGCGGGCATGCTGCGCTCGCTCGACTACGCCGCGCGCTCGGTGCTGCTGCAGGTCGGGATCGAGTCCGAGTCCGTGCAGGAGCGGGCGAGCGCGTGGCTGGCACGCAACCGCGACGCCTTCCTCGACGGCTACGGCCTCGGCGACGACACCGCCGCCCAGCGCCTGCTGGCCGCCTACGAGCTGGACAAGGCGGTCTACGAGGTCGTCTACGAGGTGCGGTACCGGCCCACCTGGGTCGAGATCCCGCTGCGCGCGGTCGCGGCCCTGGTCGCCTAGCCCGGCGCCGACGACCCACGACGACGACGAAAGGACAGATGACCATGCGCGAGCTCGACCGGCACCTCTTCGCCGAGGGGCGGCACGAGGAGCTGTGGAAGGTCCTCGGCGCCCACGTCGTCCCCGACGGCGTCTCGTTCGCCGTCTGGGCCCCCCGCGCCCGCACGGTGCAGGTCGCGGGCGACTTCAACGGCTGGGACGGCGGCGGCACCCGATGCGCCGCGACGACGCGGGCGTCTGGGAGCTTCGTCCCCGGCTGGAGGCGGGCGCCCGCTACAAGTACGCCGTCGAGGCGCCGACGGCCTGGCCGACAAGGCCGACCCGATGGCGTCCCACACCCAGGTGCCGCCGGAGACCGCCTCGGTCGTCTTCGACAGCGACTACGAGTGGTCCGACCAGGCGTGGATGACCGAGCGGCGCGACCGGCGGCCGCACGCCGAGCCGATGAGCATCTACGAGCTGCACCTCGGCTCGTGGCGGCACGGTCTCGGCTACCGCGAGATCGCGGCCGAGCTCGCCGACTACGTCCGCGACGCCGGCTTCACCCACGTCGAGCTGATGCCGGTGATGGAGCACCCGTTCGGCGGATCGTGGGGCTACCAGGTCACCGGGTACTTCGCGCCGACCTCGCGGTTCGGCGACCCCGACGACTTCCGCTACCTCGTCGACACCCTCCACCAGGCGGGGATCGGCGTCATCCTCGACTGGGTGCCCGCGCACTTCCCCCGCGACGCCTGGGCCCTGGCGTACTTCGACGGCACCGCCACGTACGAGCACCCCGACCCGTGGCGCGGCGAGCACCCCGACTGGGGCACGTTGATCTTCGACTTCGGCCGCAACGAGGTCCGCAACTTCCTGATCGCCAACGCCCTGTACTGGCTGGGCGAGTTCCACGCCGACGGCCTCCGCGTCGACGCGGTCGCCTCGATGATCTACCTCGACTACTCGCGCCCCCACGACCAGTGGCGGCCGAACGTCCACGGCGGACGGGAGAACCTCGAGGCCGTCTCGTTCATGCAGGAGCTGAACGCGACCTGCTACAAGCCGGGGCCGCGTCGCGATGATCGCCGAGGAGTCGACGGCGTGGCCGGGCGTCACCGGTCGACCGACCACGGCGGCCTCGGCTTCGGCTTCAAGTGGAACCTCGGCTGGATGCACGACTCGCTGGGCTACGTGCGCGAGGAGCCGGTCAACCGCAGCTACCACCACCACGAGCTGTCGTTCGCGATGATGTACGCCTACGCGGACAACTTCGTGCTGCCGCTCTCGCACGACGAGGTCGTGCACGGCAAGGGCTCGCTGCTCGCCAAGATGTCGGGCGACGACTGGCAGAAATTCGCGACGCTGCGCGCCTATTACGGCTTCATGTGGGGCTATCCCGGCAAGAAGCTGCTCTTCATGGGCGGCGAGTTCGGGCAGGAGCGCGAGTGGTCCGAGGAGCGGTCCCTGGACTGGGGCCACCTCGACGACGCCGGCCACGCCGGGCTCCTGAGGTTCGTCACCGACCTGAACGCTGTCTACCGCGAGCGTCCCGCGCTGTGGGCCGCCGACCACGACGCGACCGGGTTCTCCTGGATCGACGCCGACGACCGCGATCGCAACGTCTACTCCTTCCTGCGCTCGGCCGGCGACGACCACCTCGTCTGCGTGACGAACTTCGCGGGCGTGCCGCACGAGAACTTCCGGGTCGGTCTGCCGACCGGTGGCAAATGGCGGCAGGTGCTGAGCTCGGACGAGGAGCGGTACGGCGGCTCGGGCGTCGTCAACGTCGAGCTGCTGCAGGCCGACGACGACGTGCCGTGGAACGGGCGCCCCGCGTCGGTCGGGCTGCGCGTGCCGCCGCTCGGGGCGGTGTGGCTGGAACCCGTGCGGTGACCCGGCCCCGCCTGCGCACCGGCGCGGACGGTCTCGCCGAGCTGGTGCTCGACGGTTCCGTCCCGTCGGCGCACGACGTCGTCGAGGTGCTGGCCGAGGCCTTCGCGTCGGGTGCCGTCCGGGTCGAGGCGCGGGTCGACCTCGAGGACGTCGGACCCGCTGGTCGCTGTCGCGCGCCGGCTGCGTCGCGAGGGCGTGCTGCGCGTGCCCGGCGGCGGGTCGCGGGTGCTGATGGCCCGGCTGGCCGACGACCCGCGGCCGACTCCCCGAGTCGTTCTTCGCGATGCTGAACGCCGGTCTGCCCCGCAAGCGGGTGATCGCACAGGGCCTGCTGCACGACGAGCACGGACGCGTGCTGCTCTGCGAGCTCACGTACAAGGCCGAGTGGGACCTGCCGGGCGGCGTCGTCGAGCCCGGGGAGTCACCGCGCGACGGGGTGGTGCGCGAGATCCGCGAGGAGCTCGGGCTCGACCTGCCCCCGGTCGGGCTCGCGACGGTGAACTGGCTGCCGCCGTGGCGGCAGGGGGACGACGCGTGCGTGTTCGTCTTCGACCTCGGCACGGCACCCGACCGGACGCGCTGGTCGCGGCGATGCGGTTGCAGCCGTCCGAGATCGCCGCCGTGCACTGGTGCGACGCCGCGACGGTCGCCGAGCGGCGGCGCGGCCACCGCGACGCTGCTCGGTGGTCTCGGTCGACCCACCGGCGGAGCCGGCGCGTACCGCGAGGGCGGCGCCCCGCGCTGAGCCCTCGGCGGGTCCCCGGCACGATCGTCAGCTGAGCCCCGCTGAACCGGGGTCGACGACGCAGCGATCTTTCGAGTCGCCAGCAACCACTGGGGGTGCGGCCGATGCGGCGAGCGGCCGGCCTCGCGGATCGCCGTGAGCGAAACATGCACCGAGGACGGCGCGACGGCGGATCGCGGTCGACCGGCTGCCACTCGACATCCGAGATCGATCCACCGCGCCCGTCCTGGCGTGGCAGACGTGCGCTTAGCCCGGTTCCTTCACCGGGTGACGTGCATGTCTGCCGGGTCAAGTGCCGCCGGCGTCTCACCGGTCGAGATGCCGCCCCGCGCACGACCGCGATCCGATCCGGCCGCCCGTCCTCGCTGCATGTTGTCGCCGCAGGCAGCCCGCACCCGACCGCGGACCAGGGGCGCTCGAAAGGCCGCGACTCATCCCGGCGCGCGCAGGAACCCGCGCACGGCCCGGTGCGCGGGCCGTGCGCAGGTTCCTTCTTCTCTCCTCAGCCGAGGACGCGCCGCCTCCTGGTGGCGACAAGGGCGAAGCCGCCGATCAGGAGCAGCAGCGCCCCGGTGAGACCCATCGCGACCAGCACCTGGTCCGCGCCCGTGCTGGGCAGCCGGTCGGTGTCGGCTCGCGCCCACCTCGGAGGCGGACCGGCGTGGCGAGGTGGTCGCCTCGGTCTGCGCCGACGTCGCCGTGGCGGGCTGGGCCCCGTCCTGCGCGAGACCGGACGGGTCCTGCCGCCGACCTGACCGGGCTGGTCGGTCCCCGTCACCCGTCCGTCACCGGGGTCCGTCGGATCGGTCGGGTCCGTGGGGTCCGTGGGATCCGTCGGATCCGTCGGGTCCGTCGGATCCGTCGGATCCGTCGGGTCGGTGCTGCCCCCGTCGCTGCCGGTGGCGCACCCGGAGGACGCGTCACCGAGCAGGCTGACGGCGTTGCAGCCGACGTCGACCGGCACCGTCACCGGCACGTCGACCTGGTTGCCCGAGCCGAGCAGGAGGTGACGTCGTCGTTGGACCCGCGCGACCGTCACCGGACCCGGCACCGCAGCCGGCAGGACGTCACCGAGCGGCTCGCGGCGTTGCACCCGACACCGACCGGCACCGTCACCGGGACGTCGACCTGGTTGCCCGAGCCGACCCGTCATCACCGGAGGTGCCGTCGCCACCGGACCCGTCACCGGACCCGTCCCACCCGGAGCCGTCACCGGACCCGTCGCCGGAACGCCGCACCGGCAGCGGCGTCACCGAGCAGGCTCGCGGCGTTGCACCCACCGACCGGCACGGTCACCGGGACGTCGACCTGGTTGCCCGAGCCGACCCCGTCCGTCGCCGGAGGTGCCACCGGTCGGACCCGGACCGTCACCGGAGGCCGAGCGGCCGAGCCGGTGCCCGGTCCAGCCGGCGGCGCGTCGCCGAGCACTCGATGGCGTTGCACCGACGTCCACCGGCACCGTCACCGGGGCGTCGACCTGGTTGCCCGAGCCGACCCCGTCATCACCGGAGGTGGTCCCACCACCGGTCGAGCCCGGCCCGTCACCAGAGCCCGAGCCCGCGCCCGGACCGGCGGACGCGTCGCCGGTGCCACCGATGGCGTTGCCACCGACCGTGACCGGCACCGTCACCGGCGCGAGCACCTGGGTGCCCGAGCCGACCCCGTCATCACCGGAGGTGCTCCCACCACCGGTCGAGCCCGGGTCGGTCGGAGCCGTGCCGCCTGCACCGCTGGTCCCGCAGCCCGAGGTCGCGTCGCCCAGCAGTCCCAGCGCGTTGCATCCGATCGTGACCGGCACGCTCACCGGGGCGTCCACCTGGTTGCCCGAGGCCACACCATCAGCACCCGAGGTCGACCCACCACCGGTGGACCCACCACCCGGGGCCGAGCTGCCCGCGCCGCCGGAGGACGCATCACCGAGGCCGGCGATCGCGTTGCCACCGACCGTCACCGGCACGGTCACCGGCGCGTTCACCTGGTTCCCCGAGGCGACCCCGTCAGCACCGGACGTCGACCCACCACCGGTGGACGCACCACCGGCACCCGGGCCACCCGAACCGGCGGCACCGTCGGAGACGGCGTCCCCACCGAGACTGGCGGCGTTCCCGCCGATCGTGACCGGCACGGTCACCGGCGCGTCCACCTGGTTGCCCGACGCGAAGCCATCGGTGCCTGATGTCGACCCGCCACCGGTGGACGCACCACCGGCACCCACCACCCGCGGTACTGCCCGAAGAGGACGCATCACCGACGGCCGGCGATCGCGTTGCCGCCGACCGTCACCGGCACGCTGACCGGCGACGCTCACCTGGTTCCCCGACAGCAGGCCCTTCGCGCCGGTGGTCGTCCACCGCCGCCACCCGGGGGAACGCCTTCGGTGCCTCTTCGGCTGGGCGCTCCGCGCCGACGCGGACCGTCGGACGAGGCGTCCGTCCCGCCGCTGCCTGGTCGCGGACCTCGACCGGGCCGAGACCGGGGCGGAGACCTGGTTGCCTGATCCGTCCCCCTTCGCGCCGTCGGTCCGCGAACCTCCGGAGTCCCGGCGGGGCGCAGACCGCTCGGACGTCGCCGACTTCGTCGCCGGCTTCGACGCCGCCGACCCGGCTTCGACGCCGGCGGACGGCCTCGGACCGACGGCTCGTCGCGTCGCCGACGACGCTCACCGTGGTGCGGACGGCCTTGACCGACGCCGTGACCGGCGCGGTGACCTGGTTGCCGGAGACCTGACCGTCGTGTCCCGAGGTCTCTCCCCCGGTACGGGCCGCGGTCACGGCTCCGATCGCCTCGGTGGTGTCCGGGCCATCGGCCGAGGCGGCCTGCTGACCGAGGACGGTCAGCCCGATGGCGAACAGGGTCCCGAGCAGGGCCCTGGATACGTGGACGTGCATGAACTCTCCCATTCCTGCGATGAGGGCATCGCCACGCGATCGCGCGGCGGACGGTGTGCCCCGGACCTGTCGGTCAGGAGCGCCGTGCCGCTCAGTCGGGAGAGGACCCGAGGTCGGCCGTGGCCGAGCCCGGAGGATCCAGTCGGCGGTGCCGACCGGGACCCGGTGAGGCCGGGAAGGCCCACCAGGAGCTGCGAGAGGTGCGACGCCGGCGCCCGCGGACGCGCCGCCCGTGCCGCCGCCGGAGCCGCCCGAGGTGCCGGAGCCGGCGGCGGGGCCGGCCGCAGCGACGCTCGCGCCCGCGGCTGCCGGGTCGTCCTCGCCGCGGTCGGCCGGCGCGCGCACGTCGGCGCCGGTCGACCGTCCGGTGCGTCCGCACCGTCGACGGGGACGGCGGCCGCCGGGCGTCGCGGTCGTGGAGCCGCCGACCGGCTGGAGACCAGGCGCAGCGGGCGGAGCGGCCGCCTGATCGGCACCGTCTGCGACAGCCGGCCGGGCGACGGCGTCGACCGTCGTCGCCGGAGCCCCACGGTCCGCGACGCCCGGGACGTCGGCGGGACCCGGCACGACGTCCGGGACGTCGTCGACCGCCCGCTCGGCGGTCCGCCGAGAGGGTCGTCGTGGTCGCCACGACGTCGTCCACGGCTGCGGTGACCGGCGCCGTGGTCGAGCCCAGCACCGTCGACGGCAGCACGTCACGCACGACCGGTACCTGCCGGCGACGACGCGGTCGACGACCCGGTCGACGCCGTCGACCGTCTCGTCGAGGGTCGCCGTCGCGCCCGCGCGGTGCCGTCCACGACCGCGGCGGTGGTCCCCACGGCCGGCGCACGACGTCGCGCACCACGGGCTCGCTGCGAGGGGCAGGCGTCGCGGCCTTCTCCGCCCGCGGCGCGGCCGTGCCGGCCCGGGGTACCTCGGGCACCGCACGGGACCGTCGCGGCTCCGGTGCCGCCCGGGGGCCGTCGTCGCGCGGCTGCGCGACCCGCCCGGGACGCCCGGCGCGGGACGTCTTCGTCCGGGCGCGCGGCGCCTCGTCCCGGCGCGCCTCGGGCCGCGGCGCGGCCTCGGCACGTCCGCCCGTCCGCGGCTTCGCCGGCGAGCCGGAGCCGCGCTCGGCGCGGTGCTCGCGGACGGAACGGACCGGACGCTCGACGGTCGAGCGGACCGTGGTGACGACGTTCCCGACGAGCCGGTCGGCGTCGACCGCTGAACGCTCAGGACCCCCAGGAATCACTGGGCTGTGAGCGATCGTCAGCATCCGCCTGGGTCGAGCCCAGCAGCAGGATCGCGAACGCCAGGCGAGGGCGGAGACGACGCCGAGCGCGAGCCGCGCGAGCACGCCCGAGAGGGTCGTGCCACCCCGCTGCTGCGCACCATGACGGCCCCGAACGGCCTGATCGGCAACCCGTCACTTCGACGAGTCATCTAGTCCATTTGGACTATACCCAGACAGAGCCGATCGAACCAGGGGCAGATCCTCAAAACCCTCGCCGTCGACGACCCGCCGTACTGGCCGAGCACACGCGGCAGGCCCTCGCCGCGCTCCGGGACGAACAGCAGGACCTGGTGGTAGTAGCGCAGGAGACCGGCGGGGTAGAGCTTGTCGGACAGGAACGCCTTCTGTGCCGAACCCTCCGGCCAGGTGACCTCGCGGCCGTCGGCGATCTCGTACCCGTCCTGGCGCAGCAGCGTCGCGACGACCAGCGCTCCGCCGTCCTTGGTGCGCATCGCGAACTCGACCGGACGTGTCCCCCAGGTCTGGCTGAACGTCACGCCCTTGATCGCCGAGGAGGCAGCCGCCACCTCGCGCATCTGCTGCAGGAACGCGTCGTCGACGACGTTCTTCGCCGCCGCGCTCTGCGGGTCGCGGAGGGCGGCGGCGTAGTCCGCGACGGCCTGCGTCGGGGAGCTCGCGAGGCCCGCCTCGTCGTCGGGCTCGACCGTGCGCAGCGAGCCGTCCGAGCGCGTCGCGAACGGCGGCAGCGTGGTCGACAGCAGCGCCTCGGGGCTCGCGACCATCCGCCACTGGGCGGTCGACGTCGCACGCTGGAAGACCTGAAGCTTGGCGACCTGCTTGACGTTGTCCTGCACCAGCGCGACGAACCAGAGCGGGTAGCGGTCCAGCCGCGGTGCGACCACGCGCTCGATGTCGAGGTCCGAGACGTTGTCGACCGGTTGCGTGGCCGAGAGCCGCTTGGCGACCTGCAGCGCACCGGAGTCGATCGCCAGCACCGGACCGACTCGACGGTCGCCAGCGGCTCGGGGTCGAGCAGCGCGTGGCGTTGGCCCGCACCTCGCTGTAGCGGGCGTAGATCGCCTCGATCTCCGACCGTCGGCGGCGATCTTCTGCACCGCCGGCGGGATCGGCCTTGCGCTGCGGCACCTCGCCGCAGCCGGTCGACGACCAGCGCGGCGACGGCGACCAGCGCAGCGGTCCGCGACCCGTGAGCGCCCGGCGCCTCACCGGTGCACCCCGAGCGCGCGGCGGAGCCGCTCGCGCCAGCCGCCGCCGTCGTCGTGCGGGTCGTCGCGATCGCCCTCCGCCGGCTCGTCGGCGACCTGCTCGTCCCCTGTCTGCTCGTCCCCGGGCTTCTCGTCCCGGGCGCGCGCCGACTCGACCCGTTCGTCGACGACCTCGAGCCCGGCGGCCTCCGCGGCGGAGATCTCGCGCTCGCGACCGTCCTCGTCGACGACCACGTACACGACCTCCTCCTCGGCCTCCACGGCGCCCGGCGCGACCACGCCGGTGCCGTCCAGCCTCCCCGAGGGCTCAAGCGCGTCGCGGTCCGGCCGCGACGTCCCCGCCGTCGCCCGGTCCCGGCGCGTGCGCCGCACGGGGCGACGGTCGGACGCGCCACACGCCGAGCATCGCCGCGCCGGCACCGAGGGCGACGGCGCCACCGCCCATCAGGAACCCGCCGGGCACCTCGTAGGCGGTCGTGACGCGCAGGCCCTCCAGGTTCGTGTCGCCCACGGCCAGCACCGCGAGGGAGACCGGCTCGTCGGGCAGCTGCACCGTGATCGAGGCCCCGCCGAGACCGGCGGACTGCGCGATCCACCAGTCGAGGGCCGTCGGCGCCGCGGTGAGGTTCGGTGAGCCGGCGTCCTCACGGGTGGTCAGGCGCCACGGGACGCGGACGCGCTCGATCGTCAGCCGCTCGGTCCGGCCCAGGTAGTCGCGCACGTCGACCGGCGTTGCCCAGGCCCACGAAGACCGGCTTGTCGTCCGGCACCTCGACCAGCACGCTGACCGTCGGGCCGGCGTAGGAGATGGCGCGGGGCGCCGTGACGACGGCGACGCCGACGGTCTCGACCGGGTGCGGCCCGGTGGTCGCGCGGTCGTCGGGGCCGAGCACGACCATCACGGCCGCGCCCGCCACGGCGACCAGCAGGCCGGCCACGAGCACCACCACGCCCACGACCCGCCGCACGGCCCCTCCCCCTGTCCTGGCGCGGCCACGGGACGTGGCGCAGCCGCCGCACACGCTACGGGGCGCCGCCTCCCCCGCGGGTAAGGACGGGCCGATCGTGCCCCGCGGCGCGCCTCAGAACAGCGCGGCCGTGAGCGCCCGACGTGCGGGCCCGACGCGCGGGTCGTCAGCGCCCACCACGGTGAACAGCTCCAGCAGGTGCTGGCGGACCCGGTCGCGGTCGTCGCCCGCGGTGCGCCGGACGAGGTCCACGAGCCGGGAGAAGGCGTCCTCGACGTGGCCGCCGCTGACGTCGAGGTCGGCGACGAGCAGCTGCGCGTCCAGGTCGTCGGGCGCGTCGGCGGCGGCGCGGCGCGCGGTCTCCAGGTCGGCGTCGCGCGTGCGCCGCATCAGCCGGACGCCGGCCAGCCGCTCGGCGGCCTCCGCGTCGTTGGGGTTCTGCTCTCGACCAGCCGCTGGTAGGCTGCGACGGCGCCGTCGAGGTCGCCGTCGCCGAGCAGGGCGTCGGCCTCGGCGAAGCGCGGGTCGTCGACGGGCTCCTCGCCCTCGGCGGCGGGCTCGGCCGCGCGCGGCGTCGCGGGCACCGCGACCCCGTTGGAGACCGCGACCTTGACCAGCTCGTCGAAGTACCGACGCACGTCCTCGGCGTCGACGGTGCCCTGGAACAGCGGCACCGGACGGCCGCTGACCAGGCCGACGACGAACGGGACGCCCTGCGCGCCGACCGCCTGGGCGATCTGCGGGCTGGCGTCGACGTCGACCCGGACGAGCAGGATCTTGCCCGCGTAGGTGACGACCTCGGCGAGAGTGGCGTTGAAGTCCTCGCTCTGCGGGGCGCGGGGCGACCACAAGGAGACCACCACGACGTGCCGCATCGAGGCCTCGCGCGCCTCGGTCTGGAACGTCTGCTCGGTGACGTCGACGACGTACGCCCCGGCCGCGCCGCCCGCCGCGGGCGCACCGCCACCGGCGACACCACCGGCGACACCGGGCGTGCCGGGCTGCGGCTGCGCGTTCTTCAGGGCGGACAGGTCCACGGCCCCGGGACGCGAGAAGCTGCTCATGGGGTCATTCTGCCCATCGGGCGGGTGCGGGCGCGTCCCGGGTCAGAACCGCGCGGGCTCGCGGTACTCGCCCCACACCCCGCGCAGCGCGTCGCAGATCTCGCCCAGCGTGGCCTCCGCGCGGGCGGCGTCGATCATCGCCGGCACCATGTTCTCCTCGGTGCCCGAGACCTCGACGAGCCGATGCAGCGCCATGTCCACCGCAGTCTGGTCCCGCTCGGCCCGACGACGGGCCACCAGCGCGCTCTGCTCGGTCTCGACCTCGTGCGAGACCCGCATGATCTCGAGGTCATCGGTGACGCTGGCGGTGTGCCGGTTGACACCGACGATGCGCTTGTCGTCCTTCTCCAGCGCGACCTGGTAGGCGAACGCCGCGTCGGCGATCTCGGACATGAACCAGCCGTCCTCGATCCCCGCAGGACGCCGGAGGTGATCGGCCCGACGTCGTGCTGGACGCGGTCGCCGCCGCCCATCTCGCGGATCCGGTCGAAGATCGCCTCCGCCTCGGCCTCGATCGCGTCGGTGAGCTGCTCGACGTACCAGGAGCCGCCGAGCGGGTCGGCGACGTTGGCGACGCCGGTCTCCTCCATCAAGACCTGCTGGGTGCGCAGCGCGATCTCGGCCGCCCGCTCCGACGGCAGCGCGAGGGTCTCGTCCAGGGCGTTGGTGTGCAGGGAGTTGGTGCCGCCGAGCACGGCCGACAGCGCCTCGACCGCGGTGCGCACGACGTTGTTGTAGGGCTGCTGCGCGGTGAGCGAGACCCCTGCGGTCTGGGTGTGGAACCGCAGCCACTGCGAGCGCGCGGTCGTCGCGCCGTAGACGTCGCGCATCCAGCGCGCCCAGATCCGGCGGGCGGCGCGGAACTTGGCGATCTCCTCGAAGAAGTCGACGTGGGCGTCGAAGAAGAACGAGAGCCCGGGCGCGAACCGGTCGATGTCGATCCCCCGCGACAGCCCGAGCTCGACGTAGGCGAAGCCGTCGGCCAGCGTGTAGGCGAGCTCCTGCGCGGCGGTCGAGCCGGCCTCACGGATGTGGTAGCCCGAGACCGAGAGCGGCTTGTAGGCCGGGACCTCGCGGGCGCACCACTCCATCAGGTCGCCGATCAGGCGCAGGTGCGGCTCGGGCGCGAACAGCCACTCCTTCTGGGCGATGTACTCCTTGAGGATGTCGGTCTGCAGCGTGCCGTCGAGCGTGGAGACGTCGACGCCCTGCCGCTCGGCCGCGACGACGTACATGCAGAACAGCGGCACGGCCGGACCGGAGATCGTCATCGAGGTGGTCACGTCGCCGAGCGGGATGCCGTCGAACAGGACGTCCATGTCGGCGGCGGAGTCGATCGCGACGCCGCAGTGGCCGACCTCGCCGAGGCTCTTGGGGTCGTCGGAGTCACGTCCCATCAGCGTCGGCATGTCGAAGGCGACCGAGAGCCCGCCGCCGCCGGCGTCCAGGATCATCCGGTAGCGCTCGTTGGTCTGCCGGGCGTTGCCGAACCCGGCGAACTGCCGGATGGTCCAGGTGCGGCCGCGGTAGCCGGTGGCGTGCAGGCCCCGGGTGAACGGGTACTCCCCCGGCCAGCCGATCCGCTCGAAGCCGGGGTAGGCCGCCTCCGCCTCGGCCGTCTGCGGCCCGTAGACCGGCTGCACCTCGCCGCCGGACAACGTGCTGAAGTCCGCGTCGCGCACCCGGCCCGCGGCCAGCGCCTCGTCGTAGCGCCGCTGCCAGCGGCTCCGTCCGTCGTCGACCTCGCCCGTGCCCATGCCTCGATAGTAGGACGTCCTACTATCTGCGGCCACCAGGACGCCCCGCACGTCGCCGGCCGACGACGATCAGGCGAAGTCGCCGGCGGCGCGACGCAGCGGCTCGAGCAGGGCGAACAGCCGGCCGAGGTCGTCCTCGCCGAGCACGTCGATGCCGAACCGCGCGTCGGTCAGCTCGCGAGTCGCGGCCTCGACGACCTCGCGCCCGCGCTCGGTGACCTCGGCGAGGACCGCGCGGCCGTCGTCGGGGTGGGGCCGGCGCACGACGAGGCCCGCGGACTCGAGGCGCCGCACGATCGAGGTGACCGACGTCGGGTGCACCTGCAGCCGCTCGCCGATCTTGCCCAGCGGGAGCGCACCGGTGCGGCTGAAGACGAGCAGCACGAGCGCCTCGTACCGCGCGAAGGTCAGCCCGTGGGGGCGCAGCAGGTCGTCCAGGGCGCCCAGGATGAGGAGCTGGTGGACCCGCATGACCGAGGTGACGGCGCGCATCTGGGGCACCGCGGACCACCGGCCCGACCCAGTGTCGCGCGGCCTCCTCGATCGGGTCGAAGGGCAGCGGCTCACCCGAGGCCACGCTCGTCCCGCCGCACCGCGGTGCGCAGGCCGGAGCGCTGCACGACCCGCTGAATCGTGAGGTCGCGGCCGTCGGGGTCGCCGATGTAGCGGATGTCGCGCAGCCCCTGCGCCTGGGCGGCGGACTCGAAGACGAAGTGGCCGTAGCCCAGCACGCGCCCGACCAGCGGCTTCTCGACCGTGATGTCGAGGATCCGTGAGATCGGCATCGTGGCGATGGTGACCGAGAAGACCCCGGACGCGCGGAAGACCCGCATGTTGGTGACGACGAAGACGTCCATGTGCTCGGTCAGGGCGCGCCAGGCGGCGTCGACGAGCAGCGCCACCGCGACGACCATCGGGATCCAGGCGACGTCGACCCGCCACCACAGCGACCACACGAGCAGCAGGACCGCGAGGAACGCCTCGGCCACCGGCCGGCAGTAGACCACCCAGTGGTGCCGTACGACGTCGATCGTGTGCTCACCCTCCTCGGCGAGGAGGTGCCGGCCGATCTCCTGGTCGGGGATCATCCGCGCCCACTGGCGCAGCAGGCCCACGACGGCCCGTTCAGCCCACGAGGCGGTCGAAGAACTGCGCCCCTGATCTGCTCGAAGGCGTCCATCACGGCGTCGAAGGCGCCGCGGACCGAGTCGGCCGCGCCGACCGGGCTGCTGAGCAGGTAGAAGACGGCGAAGGCCGCCACGAGCAGGACGAGCCCCTTCTTCACCACGGTGGATCGCTCCTCGGCTCGTGCGGTCCCTGCGTCCCGGCGCGCGGAGCCCGCGGGCCGGCCCCGGTGACTCTTTATAGCCGAGCCGCGTCGCCGGACGGCACAGGCGCGCCGCCGGGCGTGGCGGCCTCGAGCAGCGCGTCGGCGGCCGCGAACGGGTCGGCCCGCCCGTCGAGGACGTCCGCGGCGAGGGTCTCCAGGCGCGTGTCGCCGGACAGGTCGGCGAAACCGGCCCGCAGGCGCGTGAGCGCGATCGCCTCGATCTCGTCCCGCAGCCGCCGGACGCGCCGGCGACGGGCCTCGCCGGACTCCTCCAGCCAGGCGCGGTGCTCGTCGACGGCGGCGGCGAGGTCGTCGACGCCCTCGCCGCTCGAGGCGGGGGTGCGCACGATCGGCGGACGCCAGCCCCCCTCGGCGACCTGGCCGAGCGCGAGCATCGAGCGCAGGTCACGGGAGAGCTGCGACGCGCCGTCGCGGTCGGCCTTGTTGACCACGTAGAGGTCTCCGATCTCGAGGATCCCGGCCTTGGCCGCCTGGATGCCGTCGCCCATCCCCGGCGCCAGCAGGACGAGCGTGGGGTCGGCGAGGGCGGCGACGTCGACCTCGCTCTGCCCCACGCCGACGGTCTCGACCAGCACGACGTCGCACCCGGCGGCGTCGAGGACGCGGACGGCCTGCGGCGTGGCCCACGAGAGCCCGCCGAGGTGGCCGCGGGTGGCCATGGAACGGATGTAGACGCCGGGGTCGGTCGCGTGGTCCTGCATCCGCACCCGGTCGCCCAGCAGCGCACCCCCGGAGAACGGGGACGACGGGTCGACGGCCAGCACGCCGACCCGGTGCCCGCGCTCACGCAGCCGCGAGACCAGCGCCGAGGTGGTGGTCGACTTGCCCACCCCGGGCGAGCCGGTGATCCCGATGACGTGGGCGCGGCCCGCGTGCTCGACCAGCCCGGCGCTGACCTCGCGCAGGCGCGGGGAGGCGTCCTCGACCAGCGAGATCAGCCGCGCGACCGAGCGCGGGTCGCCCTCACGGGCGCCCGCGACCAGCGTCGGCACGTCCTGGCTGCGCGGCACCATGAGCCGAGCTCGTGGTCGTCTGGATGAGGTCATCGACAACCGCACCGAGGCGACGGTCAGGCGCCCGGGGCACGCCGCGGTGGCGGCCGACGAGCGACGGCGGACTCGCCGTCCGTCGAGCCGCCGCCAGCCATGTCAGGCGCAGGACGCGAATCACGAGAGCATCTCCTTGGCCACCGCCGCCGCACAGCGCGGCGGCACCGGTGCCGCCGCCGCGGCGGGCGAGCTCGAGCGCGAGGTGCAGGACGATACGGGCGCCGCTCATGCCGATCGGGTGGCCGAGCGCGATGGCGCCGCCGTCGACGTTGACGCGGTCCACGTCGAGGCCGAGCTCGCGGGCGCTGGCGATGCCGACGGCGGCGAACGCCTCGTTGATCTCGACCAGGTCGAGGTCGGCGGGCTCGATGCCCTCCTTCTCGCAGGCCCGGGCGATCGCGCGGGCGGGCTGCAGCTGCAGGGTCGAGTCGGGGCCCGCGACGGTAGCGGCGGCGCCGATCTCGGCGATCCAGCTCAGGCCGAGCTCGTTGGCCTTGTCCTTGCTCATCACGACCACCGCACAGGCGCCGTCGGAGATCTGGCTGGCCGAGCCGGCGGTGATCGTGCCGTCAGCGCCGAAGGCCGGGCGGAGGCGGGCGAGCGCATCGGGGGTGGTGTCACCGCGGACGCCCTCGTCGGCGGCGACGGTGACCGGGTCGCCCTTGCGGCTGGGGATCTCGACCGGGACGATCTCGTCGTCGAAGACGCCGTTCTTCTGCGCCTCGGCGGCGCGCTGGTGCGAGCGGGCGCTGAAGGCGTCCTGCTCCTCGCGGGTGAGTCCGAGGCCCTCGGCGTTGCAGGTGTCGGTCAGCGCGCCCATGGCCTGGTCGGTGAGCGCGTCCCAGAGCCCGTCGTGCGCCATGTGGTCGACCAGCGCGGTGTCGCCGTACTTGACGCCGGTGCGCGACGTCGGCAGCAGGTGCGGCGCCTGTGACATCGACTCCTGACCGCCGGCGACGACGACCTCGTGCTCGCCGGCGCGGATCAGCTGATCGGCGAGCGCGATCGCGTTGATGCCCGACAGGCAGACCTTGTTGATCGTGGTCGCGGGCGTGGTGAGCGGGATGCCTCCCTTGTGGGCCGCCCGCCGGGCGGGCACCTGCCCGGCGCCGGCGGTGAGGACCTGGCCCATGATCACGTAGTCGACCTGCTCGCCCGCGACACCGGCGCGCTCGAGCGCGGCCTTGATCGCGACGCCGCCGAGGTCGGAGCCCGACAGGGTGGACAGGCCACCGAGGAGCCGGCCGATCGGGGTGCGGGCACCGGCGACGATCACGGACTGCGTCATGGGGGCTCCTCGTCAGGTCGCGGATCGTGTTAACGATCGATAACCGGCAGGGTACCCAGCGGTGGTCGTGGCGCGGGCGAGGTCGTGCCGGACGTCACACCGCGCGGTCCCGCTGGGCCGCGGGCGCGCCTAGGGTTCCACGCATGCTGCCCGGCCACCTGTTCGAGGCGATCGACCACGTGGGGATCGCCGTGCCCGACCTCGACGAGGCGATCGCCTTCTACGCCGAGACGTTCGGCCTGGTCTCGGTCCACGAGGAGGTCAACGAGGAGCAGGGCGTCCGCGAGGCGATGCTCGCCGTCGGCGACTCGACCAGCGCATCCAGCTGCTCGCGCCGTCGGGCCGGACTCGACGATCGCGAAGTTCCTCGACCGGAACGGTCCCGGCATCCAGCAGCTGGCGTACCGCGTGCGCGACGTCGAGCAGGTCTCGGCGACCCGCCTGCGCGAGCGCGGCGTGCGGCTGCTCTACGACGCACCGCGTCGTGGCACGTCGGACAGCCGGGTGAACGTCGCACGAGCCACGACGTCACGTCACCGGTGCGATCGGACGCCGGCGGCGTCCTGGTCGAGCTGGTCGAGCCGGCCGCCCCGCCTGAGACCGCCGGTGCCGGTGCCGGTGCCGTCACCGAGCCCATGCCGGTGCGCTGACCACCGCACCGCCGAGCAGCCCGGATGCCTGGCTCCACCGATGCCGGACGTCGCCTCGCCGGTGCCGAACACCATGTCTACATGGTGTTCGGCGCCTTGCACGGTTCGAGACCCGTCGACCTCGCAGACGCGCGAACACCATGTCGACGAGGTACATGGTGTTCGTGCGGCGGACGGGACGCCTGAGGTCAGGGGACCTGGTAGGCCGCGTCGCGGGCGTCGGTCACGAGCATGTGGCCCGGCGCGTGCGCGATCGCGAGCGACGGCCGGGACTCGACGACGGCGGCCTGGGGCGTGACGCCGCACGCCCAGAAGACCGGCACGTCGCCGTCCCGGACCTCGACCGGGTCGCCGTAGTCGGGACGCCCGAGGTCGGCGATCCCGAGCGCGGCGGGTCGCCGACGTGCACCGGGGCCCCGTGGACGGCCGGGTAGCGCGCCGTCACGCGCACCGCCTCGGCGACCTGGTCCGCCGGCACCGGACGCATCGAGACGACCAGCGGACCGCCGAACCGACCGGCCGGCCGACAGCGCCGCGAGGTCCGGTACAGCGGCACGTTCACCCCCTGCTCGACGTGGCGCACGGGCACGCCCGCCTCGGCCAGCGCTCCCTCGAAGGTGAAGCTGCAGCCGAGCAGGAACGCGACGAGGTCGTCGCGCCACCACGACCGCGCGTCGGTGACCTCGTCGACCAGCTCGCCGTCCACGTACACGCGGTACGCGGGCACGTCCGTGCGCACGTCGCCGTCCAGCAGCGGGCCGGAGACCTCGCCGGCGTCGAGGACGTCGAGCACCGGGCACGGCCGCGGGTTCCGCTGGGCGAACAGCAGGAAGTCGAACGCCAGCTCGCGTGGCACCGCCAGCAGGTTGGCCTGCGCGTAGCCGTCGCACCAGCCTGCGGTCGGCGTCACCAGACCGTCCCGGAAGCGGGCCCGCGCCTCGGCCGGCGTCGTCGTGCGGTGGTCGTTCATCGGTCCTCCTCCGACCCGCCGTCCGTCGCCGGCTCATCCCACCCACCGGAACCTCACCGGCTGCCCGGGACGCACCTGGGCCGCGCGGTCGACGTCGGCGTCGACGACGACGGCCACCACCGGGTAGCCGCCGGTCACCGGGTGGTCGGCGAGGAACAGCACCGGCTCGCCGCCGGGGGCACCTGGACGGCTCCGCGCCAGCGCCCTCGCTCGGCAGCTGGCGCCCCTCCTCGGCGTGCCGCAGCCGTCGGCCGCTGGTCGCCGTCGTGGTCGAGCCGCATGCCGACGCGGTTGCTGCGGTCGAGGCCGTCCACGGGGTCGCGACGAGCGCGTCGACGTCGCGCACCCACCCGTCGCGGGGGCCTCGCACGACGCCCAGCTCGACCGGGCCTCCCAGGTCCGCCGCGGGGACGGCGTCGACGCCGGGGAACACCTCCGGGGCGGGCCGACCGGCGAGCACGTCGCCGACCGACAGCGGCGGCGGCCCCAGTCCGGCCAGCACGTCGTGGCTGCGCGAGCCCAGCACGGCCGGCACCTCGACCCCGCCGCGCACCGCGACGTAGGAGCGCAGACCCACCGGCGGTGGGCCGAGCCGCAGCGTCTCGCCGTCGCGCACCAGGGCGACGGCGTACGGACCGACCGCCGCGGCCGTCGACCGACACCGGGGCGGGCGCGCCCGTCACGCACACCCACGCGTCCCCGCCGACCGCGGTCAGCTCCAGGCCGCCGAGCGTGACCTCGACGGCGGCGGCCCGCCGGTCGTTGGCGAGCGCCCGGTTGGCGAGCAGCAGCGACGAGCGGTCGGCGGCACCGGAGCGTCCCACCCCGATGCCGGACTGTCCCGTGCGGCCGAGGTCCTCGACCAGGGCGAGCGGACCGGTGGCCCCCACCCGCAACCGCACGCTCACCCGACCTCCTCGAAGCGCACGCGCGCCCCGGGACGCAGCAGCGCCGGCGGGTCGCGCTCGAGGTCCCACATCGTCGCGGTCGTCGTGCCGATCAGCTGCCACCCACCTGGTGACTCGCGCGGGTACACACCGGTGAACTCCCCCGCCAACCCCACCGCGCCCGCCGGGACCGCGGTGCGGCGTCGTCGGACGCGGCACGTGCAGCCGGTCGTCCTCGCCGACGAGGTAGCCGAAGCCGGGGGCGAAACCGCCGAACGCGACCCGCCACGTGGTCGCCGTGTGGGCCTCGACCACCTCGCGCTCGCTCAGCCCGGGGTGCGAGGCGACGTCGGCGAGGTCCGGGCCGTCGTACCGCACGGGCACCACGACCGGGTCGGTGTCGTCGGTGGCGTCGGTGCCCGCTGCGGCCTCGACCGCTGCGAGCTCGTGCCGCAGGCGGCGACGTCCGCACCGTCCGCGGCGACCACGAGCGCGGTCGCCGCCGCCGGCACGACGTCGCCCACGCCGTCGACGCCGGCGTCCCTGAGCGCGTCCACCCACGCGACGACGTCCGCGGCGTCGTCGAGCTCGACGAGCAGGGCGCGGTCACCGTAGGGCAGGACGGCCGGGCTCAACAGAACCCCGCGAGCGTCACTCCCGCGGTGCCGAGCCGCTCGCGGACGGCGCGCGCCATCTCCACGGCCCCCGGGGAGTCCCCGTGCACGCAGACCGACTCCGCCTCGACGGCGACCACCGACCCGTCGACCGCCTCGACCTGCTGCTCGGTCACCATCCGCAGCACCCGCTCGGCCACCACCTCGGGTCGTGCAGCACCGCGCCCTCCTGCGAGCGAGGCACGAGCGTCGCCTCCGGCGTGTAGGCGCGGTCGGCGAACGCCTCGCGCACCGTCCGCAGCCCCGCGCGCTCCCCGCCGCCAGCAGCGCCGATCCGGGCAGGCAGAGCAGCGGCAGCGCCGCGTCGTAGGCGACCACGGCGTCGACCACGGCCTGCGCGTGCCCCTCGTGATGGACCGCCGTGTTGTACAGGGCGCCGTGCGGCTTGACGTAGCGCACACGGGTGCCGGCCACGCGCGCCATCGCCTCGAGCGCGCCGATCTGGTAGAGCACGTCGGCGACCAGGTCGTCCGGGCGACGTCGACGAACCGCCGCCCGAATCCTGCGAGATCGCGGTATCCGACCTGCGCGCCGACCACGACGCCGTTCGCAGCGGCGGTCTCGCAGGTGCGGCGCAGCGTCAGCGGGTCGCCCGCGTGGAACCCGCAGGCGACGTTGGCGCTGGTGACGATCCCAGCACCGCCTCGTCGTCGCCGAGCTGCCCAGCGCCCGAACGACTCGCCGACGTCGCTGTTGAGGTCGACCTGCGCCGCGCTCACAGCGCCGCCAGCGGCTCGATCGAGCCGTACGCGAGGTACAGCGTGAGCAGCCAGGCCACGACGCCGGCCCCGAGCAGCCACGCCGGGTAGCGGTAGCCGTGCAGCAGGTCGCGCCGGCGCCACGCGACGTAGAGCAGGATGCCGAAGCCCAGCGGCAGGATGATCCCGTTGAACGCGCCGGCGAAGACCAGCAGCGTCTGCGGCGTCTGCTCGATGATCACGAAGATCGCGGTCGTCACGACGATGAACCGACGGTCAGCAGGTTGCGCGTGCGCGCGGGGTGCGCGACGTCGTCAGGAACGAGACCGACGTGTAGGACGCGCCGATCACCGAGGTGAGCGCGGCGGCCCACAGGATCAGGCCGAAGACCCGCAGGCCGATCTCGCCCGCCGCCGCCTGGAACGCGCTCGCTGCGACGTTGGCCTCGTCGATGTTCGCACCGGCGGTGATGACGCCGAGGATCGCGAGGAACAGCAGCACCCGCATCACGCCGGTGACAAGGATGCCGACCAGCGACCCGCGGGTGATGTCGCGGACGTTCTCGACGCCGGTGGTCCCCGAGTCCAGGAGACGGTGCGCGCCGGCGTAGGTGATGTACCCGCCGACGGTGCCGCCGATGATGGTGGTGACCGCCAGGACGCTGAAGTCCTCGGGCGCGACGGTGTTGATCAGGACGTCCCCGACCGGCGGGCCGGACGTGACCGCCACGACGGCGGTCGCGACGATCATCACGACGCCGAGGACCAGCACGACGCGGTCCAGCGCGATGCCCGCGCGCTTGACCAGGAAGATCGCGATGGCGATGGCCGCCGAGATCGCCCCGCCGATGCGCGGGTCGAGCCGAGCATGGCGTCGAGACCGAGGCCCGCTGCCGGCGACGTTGCCGATGTTGAAGACGAACCCGCCGACGAGCACGAGCGCCGTCAGCACCCAGCCGGCGCCGGGAAGCGCGTCGTTGGCGATCTCGTGCGCGCGTCGGCCGGCGACGCCGATGATCCGCCAGACGTTCATCTGCACCGCGACGTCGACGACGATCGAGAGCAGGATCGCGCAGGCGAACGCCGCGCCGAGCTCGAGGGTGAACGTCGCGGTCTGGGTGATGAACCCCGGACCGATGGCGCTCGTCGCCATCAGGAAGATCGCGCCGATCAGGGCGGAGCGGCGCGACGCCGAGGCGACGGCCTCGGAGACCGTCGGTGAGCCGGTGGACTCCTGCGGACGGTCGGACGGGGGTGACGGGCTCACGGGCACGCTCCTGGATCGGGTGCCGACACCGTATGGATTGTTGAACAATCCTGCAAGACCCTCCGTCGCCGCTACCCTGACGCGGTGAGCGCCGATCCCACCCCCGACGGCCTGGACGCGGCGCTGTCCCTGCTCGACGACGCCCGCCGCCGTCACCGCGCGGTGATGAGCACGTCGGCCGACCGGGCCGCGACGGCGGTCCGGGAGCAGGTGGTCGAGGGCCTGCTGCGCTCGGGCACCCGGCTGCCCGAGGAGCGGCTGGCCACGGCGATCGGCGTCTCGCGCAACACCCTGCGCGAGGCGCTCAGCCAGCTGGTGGCCGAGCGCATCCTCGTGCGCGAGCCGCACCGCGGCGTCTGGTCGCCACGCCCGACGTCGACGACGTGCGCGACGTCTACCGGGTGCGCAGGCTGCTCGAGCCGAGCGCCCTGCGCCACGGTCGCGCCGACCCTGCTGCGCCCACCGAGGCGCTGCACCGGGCGGTCGAGGAGGGCCGGGCGGCCCAGCGCGCGGGCGACGTCGACGGCGTGGCGAGCGCGAACCAGCACTTCCACCGCGCCGTCGCCGCGTTCGCGGGCAGCCCGCGGCTGGAGACGCAGATGGAGCTGCTCCTCGCCGAGATGCGGCTGTTCTTCCACCAGGTCGGCGACCAGGGACCGTTCCACCGACCGTTCCTGGACGAGAACGCGCGCATCGCCGCGCTCGTCGGCGACGGCGACCGCACCGCGGCCGCGGACGTGCTCGAGCGGTACCTCGCCCGCGCCGAGGACCAGCTGGTGGAGGTCCTCGAGGGCCGCTGAGCCATCGCCGAGCGACGGCTCGGCGGCGGGGTGGCTCCTGTCACAACCTGCGTCACAGCCGGTTACCCGTGGGTAGTGTCCGCGGCACGCACCGAGCCCCGTCATCGCAGGAGGTCCCCGTGGACGAGATCAGAGCCGCCATCAGCAGCGGTGAGGCCACGTCCGAGGACGTCGCGAACCTGGCCGTGCCCGAGCACTACCGCGGCGTCACCGTGCACCGCGACGAGGTCGACATGTTCGAGGGGATGCAGACGCGCGACAAGGACCCGCGCAAGAGCCTGCACCTCGACGAGGTGCCCACCCCCGAGCTGGGGCCGGGCGAGGCGCTCGTGGCCGTCATGGCCAGCGCGATCAATTACAACACGGTCTGGACCTCGATCTTCGAGCCGCTGCCGACGTTCGACTTCCTGCGCCGCTACGGCCGGCTCTCCCCGCTGACCCGCCGCCACGACCTGCCCTACCACGTGGTCGGCTCCGACCTGGCCGGCGTCGTGCTGCGCACCGGTCCCGGGGTCAACGCGTGGAAGCCGGGCGACCAGGTCGTCGCGCACTGCCTGTCGGTCGAGCTGGAGAGCCCCGACGGGCACGACGACACGATGATGGACCCGCAGCAGCGGATCTGGGGCTTCGAGACCAACTTCGGCGGGCTCGCCGAGCTGGCCGTGGTCAAGGCCAACCAGCTGATGCCCAAGCCCGCGCACCTGACGTGGGAGGAGGCGGCGAGCCCCGGCCTGGTCAACTCCACCGCCTACCGCCAGCTCGTCTCGCGCAACGGCGCCGACATGAAGCAGGGCGACACCGTCCTGATCTGGGGCGCCTCCGGCGGCCTGGGCTCCTACGCCACCCAGTTCGCGCTCAACGGCGGTGCCACGCCGGTCTGCGTCGTCTCCTTGCCCGAGAAGGCCGAGATCGTCCGCTCGATGGGCGCCGAGCTGGTCATCGACCGCTCCGCCGAGGGCTACCGGTTCTGGAAGGACGAGAGCACCCAGGACCCGAAGGAGTGGAAGCGCCTCGGCGCACGGATCCGCGAGCTGACCGGCGGTGACGACCCCGACATCGTCTTCGAGCACCCGGGGCGCGAGACGTTCGGCGCCAGCGTGTTCGTGGCGCGCAAGGGCGGCACGATCATCACCTGCGCCTCGACCACGGGGTACATGCACGAGTACGACAACCGCTACCTGTGGATGAACCTCAAGAAGATCCTCAGCTCGCACTTCGCCAACTACCGCGAGGCGTGGGAGGCGAACCGGCTCGTCGACCGTGGCGCCATCCATCCCACGCTGTCGCGCTCGTACCCGCTGGAGGAGACCGGGCAGGCGGCGCTCGACGTCCACCGCAACGCGCACCAGGGCAAGGTGGGCGTGCTCTGCCTCGCGCCCGAGGAGGGCCTCGGGGTGCGCGACCACGAGAAGCGCGAGCCGTCCACCTGGACGCGATCAACCGCTTCCGCGGCGTCTGAGCGACGTCGCGGGAGGACGTGGTCGCGCGCTAACCTGGGCCCACTTCCCCACCGATCGCGACCGACGAGGCTGATGCATGTCTGACCGCCACCAGGGACTGTCCATCTTCGACTCCACCGAGCAGCTGCCGGCACAGGGTGGCGGCCACGGGGGCGCGCCGGCCGGGTCCACGCAGGGGTCGGGGCAGGCGACGTCGTACACCACGTCGTTCCCGGTCGTGCGGCGCAACGGGTACGACCCCGCCGCCGTCGACGCGTTCCGTCGCAGCGCCGAGAACGACGTGCAGCAGGCGCGCGGCGAGGTCCAGCGCGCGCCCATCCGCAGGACCTCGAGCGGGAGGTGGCGCGGCTGCACAAGGAGCTCGTCGAGCGCGACGAGCCCAGCTACGCCGGCCTCGGCGGGCGCGCAGCCGAGCTGCTGGGCCTGGCCGAGCAGCAGGCCGACGAGGTCGTCGCCCGCGCCCAGGACCGGGCCGAGGAGGAGCGACGTCTGGCCGAGACCGACGCCGCCACGCTGCGCGCCAACGCCGCCAAGGAGGCCGACGACGTCCGCGCCGTCCAGCTGCGCGAGATCGAGGACCAGCGCGACCGGATGCTCGCCGACGCCGAGCGCGAGCGCGCGCTCGCCACCGCCGAGGCCGACGACCTCCGCGCCCAGGCGGCCCGCGAGTCCGAGCAGGTGCGGCTCGCCGCCGACTCCGAGGCCAGCTCGCTGCGCACCGGCGCAGCCCGCGAGGTCGAGAAGGTCCGCGCCGCCGCCGACCGCGACGTGACCGAGGCCCGACGCGTGCTCGCCCTCGAGAAGGAGCGGCTGGCCAAGGAGGCCGCCGACGCCCACTCCGCCGCGACCGAGCAGACCAAGAAGCTCGTCGGCGACGCCGAGTCCCGGGCCACCGCCGCGGAGAAGCGGTCCAGCGAGGCGATCGCCGAGGCCACCAAGCACCGCGAGCAGAGCCGCACCGAGTCCGAGCGGGTCGTCTCCAGGCGCCCGGCGCGAGGCCGAGCAGGTCGTCGCCAGCGCCCGCAGCCAGGCCGAGCAGTCGATCGCGCAGCGCCGGGCCGACTCCGAGCGCGAGGTCGCGAAGGCCCGGGCCGAGCTCGAGCACCTGCAGGCGCGGCGCGACAGCATCGTCAGCCAGCTCGCCCAGCTGCGCGACATCGTGGCCTCGTTCGCCGGAGCCGACCTGGCCCCGGTCGTCGAGGAGGAGGCCACCACCGGGCCGAGACCTCGGCCGTCGACGTCCGCCGGACGACGCGCCGGACCGGGCGCCGAAGCCGCGGACCGCCGCCGCGCCGACGAAGAAGAAGTCGCCCGCCGCCCAGGGTGGTGGACGCCCGCGGTCGCAGCAGGGCGGCGCCCAGTCGGCGCCGTCCGGCACCGCCGCCCCGGCCGCCGCCGACCCCGACACCGAGGTCACCCAGCAGATCGAGCTGCCGACCGACGAGCCCGTCGACGAGCAGCCCGGACGTCCCGCCGACGTCGAGGACACCACCGAGCTGCAGACCCAGGGCTCGTCGTCGCGCGCCGGCCGCCCGGTGCAGCGGGCGAACCTGAAGGTGGTGGCCGCGCCGCCTCGGCCGGCGACGTCGCCGACGAGGACTCCTAACCGCACCGAGCTCGTCACTCGTCAACCCCATGACCACCGCACTCGGCGACCGTGGACGCTGGTGTTCCGGACTCCTGGGGCACCGGCGACCGGGTGGGGACGGCCGGTCGCGACGGTCAGCCCGGGGCGGGGCCGTCGATCGGACGGTCGGCGAAGACGGCGGTCGTGAGGTCGGCGTAGGCCGAGGTGTCTGCGCGCTCCATCGGTCCGTCCCAGGTGCGCGGCAACGGGACCTCGACCTGGGGCGCGACCCGGCGGACGACCTCGTCGAGGACGGTCTCGGCGTCCCCGACCCACAGGTGCTTGGCACCGTCGACGGCCAGGACCTCGGCCTGCGGCACGCGGGCGAACCGCTGACGGGCCTGCGGCGGCTGCAGGTAGTCGTCGTGCTCGGGCACGATCGCGGTGAGCGGCGTCCCGGCGTCGGCCCAGGCGTCGAGGTCGGCGTCGGTGGCGTAACGCAACGGCGGCGACAGCAGCACCGCCCCGCGGACCACCGGGTCGAGCCCGTACTTCAGGGCGAGGTCGGTGCCGAACGACCAGCCCAGCAGCCACGGCTCCGGCAGGTCCTCGAAGTCGGCGAGCTCGATCGCGGCGGCGACGTCGAACCGCTCGCTTCGGGCCTCGTCGAAGGCGCCCTCGCTGGTGCCCTGCACGCTCTCGGTGCCGCGGGTGTTGAACCTCAGCACGGCGATCCCGGCGAGGGCGGGCAGCCGCGCGGCGGACTTGCGGAACAGGTGGCTGTCCATCATCCCGCCGTGGGTCGGCAGGGGGTGCACGCAGATCATCGTGGCGACCGGGTCGCGGTCGAGCGGCAGCGCCAGCTCGGCGACGAGGTCCAGCCCGTCGGCGGTGTGCAGCGTCAGTGGGGCACGACGGGCCGGGAGCACCGAGGTCCCCCGGATCACCTGCGGCTCGCTCACGGCGCCAGCCTACGAGCCGATCAGCGCGAGCCCGCGAGGCCCCGCGACCAGCAGGCGGCGTGCCAGTGCCGCCGCACCGACGGGCCGGACTCCTCCGGCCACCTCGCCTCGGTCGGCCAGACGACGACGTGCGGGGTCCCGGCGGGCACGAGCCGCGCGCAGCCCGGGCACCGGTAGTCCTTGCCCGCGGCCGAGCCCGTCACCTGCTGCACGACGTACGACCGGCCCTCGCGGACCTCGCTCGAGCGGGCACCCGACAACGGCACGTCGGAGCGCCGGCGCCGGTGGTCCTCCCGCGCGCGTCGACGTCCCGCGCGACTGGCCACGGTGCAAGCCTAGGCGCGCGGCCGCGTCGTGCCGCACCGTGCCAGGATCGGGAGCGTGGACGGGACCGAGGAGATCTCCGACGCGATCTGCCTCTGGCTGACCACGGTGCGTCCCGACGGCTCGCCGCACACCGCGCCGGTCTGGTTCGTGGCCCGCGGACCGAGCCTGTGGGTCGCGACGTCGACCCCGGCGGTCAAGGTGCGCAACCTCGCGCACGACGCCCGGGTGAGCGCCGCGGTCGATGGCACGTCCGCGCAGCCGTGGGTGGCCGAGGCGACCGTCACCGTGCACGAGGACTGGAGCGAGCACGCGGCGGTGCGCGAGGCGTTCGCCGCGAAGTACGGCGGCTGGGACGCGGCCGACCCGACGCAGTGGGGCCCGCGCGTGCTCCTCGAGCTGCGCGTCGACCGCTGGCTGCTGCGTCCGGGCGGATAGCCCGGCTCAGCCGGCGGCGGTGTGGTCGCGGAAGCCGCGCCCGGTCTTGCGTCCGAGGTAGCCGGCCGTCACCAGGTGCTCCAGCAGCGTCGCCGGCGCCCATCCGGGCTCGCGGAACTCCTCGAACAGCTCGCGCTGGATGGCGAGCGAGACGTCGTTGCCGACGACGTCGAGCAGCTCGAAGGGGCCCATCGGCAGCGCGCAGCCACGGGTCATCGCGAGGTCGATGTCGTCGGCGGTGGCGTAGTGCGCCTCGAGCATCCGCACGGCGTCGTTGAGGTAGGGAACAGCAGCGCGTTGACGACGAAGCCGGCCCGGTCGCCGCACGCCACCGGCACCTTGCCGAGCCGCTCGCACCAGGCGCGGGCGGTCTCGGCGACCTCCGGCGCCGTCGCGACCGTCGAGACCACCTCGACCAGCCGCATGACGGGCGCGGGGTTGAAGAAGTGCAGACCCACCACGTCGCCGGGGCGGGTGGTCGCCGCCGCGCACTCGATGACGGGCAGCGACGACGTGGTCGTGGCCAGGATGGCTCCGGGCTTGCACACGCGGTCGAGCTCGGCGAACAGCGCGGTCTTGACGGCGAGGTCCTCGGCGACGGCCTCGACGACGAGGTCGACGTCGGCGAGGTCGCCGACCTCGGTGGTGCCGGACCAGCGGGCCGAGCACGGCGTCGCGCTCGGCCTCCTCGAGCCGGCCCTTGGCGACGGCGCGGTCGAGCGAGCGGACCAGCGACTCCCGCGCGCGCTCGACCCGGTCCGGGGCACGTCCGACGACCACGACCTCGTCACCCCCGCGCGCGACGACCTCGGCGATGCCGGCGGCCATCGTGCCGGTCCCGACGACCCCGACCCGGCGCACCTCGTGCCGCATCCGCGCCACGTCGCCCGCCTCGGGGGTCTCGGCGTCGGCGACGACGGTCGGCGAACCCTCCTCGTCGTAGGTGTAGAAGCCGCGTCCGCTCTTGCGACCCAGCAGGCCGGCGGTGACCATCTGCTTCAGCACGGGGGCCGGCGCGTGCAGGCGGTCGCGGCCCTGCCGGTACATCGTCTCGAGGATCTCGTAGGCGGTGTCCAGCCCGATCAGGTCGAGCAGCGCCAGGGGTCCCATCGGGTAGCCGCAGCCGTGGCGCATCGCCGCGTCGAGGTCCTCGCGCGTGGCGTACCGGCTCTCGTACATCGCCGCCGCGTGGTTGAGGTACCCGAACAGCAGCGAGTTGGCGATGAAGCCGGCGCGGTCGCCGACCACCACCGGGTCCTTGCCGAGCCGCTCGGCGAACGCGACGACGTCGTCGACGACGTCGGGCGCGGTGACGACCGTGCGCACGACCTCGACGAACGCCTGCACCGGCGCGGGGTTGAAGAAGTGCAGCCCCACCACGCGCGACGGACGCGCGGTGGCCGCGGAGATCTCGGTGACCGAGAGCGAGGAGGTATTGGTGGCCAGCACCGCGTCCTGCGCGACGAGCGCGTCCAGCTCGGCGAACAGGCGGCGCTTGAGGTCGAGGTCCTCCCCGACCGCCTCGACCACCAGGTCGGCGCCGGCCACCGCGGCCAGCTCGGTCCCGAACGCGATCCGGTCCAGCAGCGCGGCCTCGGCAGCGTCCAGCTTGCCGCGCTCGACCGCGCGGGCCGTGGAGTGCTCGACGGTGGCCCGGCCGTGCTTGAGCGCGTCTTCGTCGCGCTCGACCGCGACCACGCGGCACCCGTGACGGGCAACGACCTCGGCGATGCCGGCGCCCATCGTCCCGAGCCCGACGACGCCGACGGTGCTGATCGCTCGTGCCATGGACGGGCCTCCTCGCGGCGTCGGCGGCGCGGACGGCCGGTCCGGCGTTGTTACCGATGGGTAGCCGCAGTGTGCCACGCGGTCCGGCGACACACGTGAGCCCGGTCACCGCCGGGGTCCGGTCGCCTATCCTCGACCCATGAGCTCTCGGCACGCCGCCCTCGCTCCCGCCGCCGGGCCGTCGCGCTCGGCCCGGTGGTCGTCGTCGTGCTGGTGGTGGTCGGCGCCTGGCTGCTGACGCGCGGCGACGACCCGTCCGGGACCGACTCCGCCACGTCCGACGAGGCCGCCAGCGCCGCGCCGACCACGGCCACGACCGCGACCCCGGAGGGCACCCCCAGCGACGAGGTCCCCGACGAGACCGAGGCGACCCAGCCCACCGAGACCGCGGGTCCCGGCGACGACGGGGCGAGCAGCGGCACCGAGGACCCGGAGACGGCCTCGCTCGCCGGCACCTGGGCCACAGAGGACAACTTCTGGGTCCTGCGGCTCACCGCCGACGGCCGGTTCGAGGAGGACTTCGACGGCGTCGAGAACGTCCGCAGCGGCACGTTCACCCTCGACGGCACCCGCTTCACGCTGGTCGGTGGCGACGGCAACGACAACGCCGGCGTGCTCCGGGGCAAGAACCGCCTGGTCTTCGACGACCAGGTCCTGCGCCGCCGTTCCTGACCCACGGACGATGCTCTAGGTTCGGCGGGTGCGTCTCGTCATCGCCCGCTGCTCCGTCGACTACACCGGTCGCCTGAACGCGCACCTGCCCCTCGCGACCAGGCTGCTCGTGCACAAGGGCGACGGCTCGCTCCTGGTCCACTCCGACGGCGGCTCCTACAAGCCGCTGAACTGGATGAGCCCGCCGTGCGTGCTGCGTGAGGGCGTCGCCGAGGACGGCGTCGTCGAGTGGACGGTGACGAGCCCGAAGTCCGACGACACCCTCCGCATCCGCATCGAGGAGGTCGTCCAGGACGTCCGGCACGAGCTCGGCGTCGACCCCGGTCTGCAGAAGGACGGCGTCGAGAAGCACCTGCAAGCGCTGCTGGCCGAGCACCCCGGGACGTTCGGCGAGGGCTACAGCCTGGTGCGACGCGAGCACATGACGGCGATCGGGCCGGTCGACCTGCTCCTGCGCGACGCCGACGGGTCGTCCATCGCGGTGGAGGTCAAGCGCCGCGGCGACATCGACGGCGTCGAGCAGCTGACCCGCTACCTGGAGCTGATGAACCGCGACCCGCTGCTCGCGCCCGTGCGCGGGATCTTCGCCGCGCAGGAGATCCGCCCGCAGGCCCGCACACTCGCGGGCGACCGCGGCATCGAGTGCGCCGTCGTCGACTACGACGCGCTCCGCGGCCTCGACGACCCCTCGCTGCGGCTGTTCTGATGGCCGACCTGCGCGCGGAGCGCGGCGACATCACGACCTACGACGTCGACGTCGTCGTCAACGCCGCCAACTCCTCGCTGCTCGGCGGCGGGGGCGTCGACGGGGCCATCCACCGGGCCGGCGGCCCGGACGTGCTGGCCGAGTGCCGGCGGCTGCGCGAGACCACGCTGCCCGACGGGCTGCCCACCGGTGACGCCGTCGCCACCACGGCGGGGCGGATGCCGGCGCGCTGGGTCGTCCACACCGTCGGGCCGGTCCACGCGACGGGCGAGGACCGCTCCGCGCTGCTGCGCTCGTGCTACGTGCGCAGCCTGGAGGTCGCCGACGAGATCGGCGCCGCGACGGTGGCCTTCCCGCTGGTCTCGGCGGGCGTCTACGGCTGGCCGGTCGAGGACGCCGTGGACCAGGCCGTCACCGCGATCGAGGCCGCGACGACCTCGGTGCGCGAGGTCGTGCTCGTCGCCTTCTCCGACGGTCCTGCTCGAGGCCATGCGGGCGCGACTCGGTGAGCCAGGTCGACCTCGACGCCTGGCGGACGTGGCAGGAGGCGCCGTGGGGCCGTATCCGGTACGCGCTGGTGGCCGACGTGCTCGACGACCTCACGCCGCGCGCCGGCACCGGTCCCGTGACCGTTCTCGACGTCGGCGGCGGTGACGGACGCGACTCCGTGCGGCTCGCGGGGCAGGGCCACCAGGTGACGGTGCTCGACCCGATCCGACCTGCTGGAGCTCGCCGGCCGACGGATCGAGGCCGAGCGCGTCGGCAACCGGGCGACGACGGCGCGGGCCTGCTCGACGACCTCCCCGAGGCGGCGGGCGACCGCTTCGACCTCGTGCTCTGCCACTTCGTGCTCGGCTACCGCGACGACCTCGTCGCCGACCTCGTCGGCTCGCGCAGTGCGTCCGGTCCGGCGGCTTCGTCTCGGTCGCGGCGCAGAACCCGGACGGCTCGGTCCTGCGCTCGCTCGTGCTCGAGGGTCCGGCGGCGGCGCAGGAGGTGCTGGGCGCGGCCACGCGGCACGTCGGGACCTTCGGCGCCGACGTGCGGCTGCGGCGGGTCGAGGAGGTCGAGCGGGCCGCGGACGAGGCGGGCCTGCGCGTCGTCCTGCGCCGCGGCGGCCGCGTCGCCAACGACCTGCTGGCCGACGACGACCGGAAGCACCACCCGGCCGCCTTCGAGCAGCTGCTCCGGCTGGAACGCTCGCTGTCCTCGCGCGAGCCGTTCTGGCGCCTCGGCCACTACTGGCACCTCGTCCTCCAGCGCACCCCTGAACTACCCGCCGAGCGGCGCAGAACGCCGCTGAGAACGGGTTGATCCGGCGGCGTTCTGCGCCGCTCGCCGAGAAGTGGGGACGGTCAGAGGGCGGCGACGAGCGCGGCGACCTCGCCGGCGCACCCCCACGACAGGGTGACGCCGGCGCCACCGTGCCCGTAGCAGTGCACGACCGGGCTGGCACCGTCGCGGTGCTCGACCTCGAGCCGCACCGAGGGCCGCGACGGGCGCAGCCCGACCCGTACCGACAGCACCTGCGCGTCGGCGACCGCGGGCACGATCCGCGCCGCCCGGGCGAGGATCCGGCGGGTGGTCCCGGGTCGGGCGCGAGCCGCCAGTCGCCGACCTCCTCGGTGCCACCGACGACGACGTCGTGGCCGCGCGGCACCACGTACGTCGGGCCCTCGGGGTCCTCGGCGTCGAGCCAGACCTCGTCGACGCCGCACGGCGCGACGCGGACCACCTGTCCTCGGACCGGCCGCACGGCCGCGTCGTCGGCCAGGAGCCGCGCCCCCATCCCCGAGGCGTCGACCACGACGTCGCCGCCGGACGGCAGCGCGGGCAGCGCCGCCCGGGTGACGGTGCCGCCGGTCGCCTCCAGCCTGGTCACCAGGCCGTCGAGGTAGGGCACCATCGCCACCACCGGCGCGTCGAACGTCCAGGCGGCGCTCCAGCCGCCGGGCACGTCGGTCGCTGCGCCTGACGCCGGGCACCGCCGACGACCACCAGGGCTCGACCGCGTCCCCGCGGACGAGGTCGTGCGAGCGTCGCGGGGTCACCGGTCCGTCCGGGCTCGCGAGCGCCGAGAGCACCTCGAAGGTGCGGCGCGACCAGTCGAGCACCCGGTCGCGCGGCTCGGCGAGGTAGGGGTACCACCAGGCCGCCGCGACCGACGACGTGGTCTCGGCGGGCAGGTCCCGCGCGAGGACGTGGACGTCGTGCCCGTCCTCGAGCAGTCGCACCGCGCAGGTCAGCCCGACGACCCCGGCGCCGACCACCAGGACGCGCACGGACCGGTCGACCTCAGGCGCCCGCGACGGGCGGCGCGGTCGGGTCGGCGGCCTCGCCGGTCTGCTCGCGGGCGACCCAGTCCTCGATCGCCTCGAGGTCGTGCTGGGAGCGGGTCACGATGTCGAGCAGGTCACCCATCTTGGAGACCTCCTCGACCTGCTCCTTGATGAACCACTGCATGAACTGGTCCGAGGCGAAGTCCGAGGTCTCGCGGGCGATCCGGGTCAGCTCGAAGATCTGCTCGGTGACCCGCTTCTCCTGGTCCAGGGCGAGCTGCACCGGCGCGATCACGTCGGCGAACTCGGTGACCGGCGCCGCGACCCCGGGATGCGCACCGGCGCGTCGACGTCGAGCAGGTAGCGGACCATCATCATCGCGTGGTCGCGCTCCTCGAGCGCCTGGGCGAAGAACGTCGCGGCCATCCGCGGCATCGTCAGGTCGTCGTAGTGGACGGCGATCGCGACGTACTGCTGGTGAGCGGCGAACTCGTGGCCCACCTGCTCGTTGAGCCGGTCGACGAACGCGGGTGCTGCCATGGCTGCGGGCCTCCTGGTCGAAGCGTGGTGAGGACAGGCTTACCTGTGCTGTACGGTACCGGCGTGGGGAGCACGGCGACCAAGCGACGCAGGAAGCTCCCGAAGAAGAAGTGCTGCGTGGACAAGCCGCGGTGCAAGCGCTGTCCCCTCCGGGCCCTCGCCGAGGGCACCCTACCGCCGGGCTACACGGTCAAGAAGCGTCGTCTCGTCAAGGCCGCCTGACGTCCGTCCCCACCCGCCGAGCGGCGCAGAACGCCGCCGAAACCCGGCTGATCCCGGCGGCGTTCTGCGCCGCTCGGCGGAAGGTGGAGAGGGGTCAGGGAGGTCGTGCGCCGCGCGGACGACGTCGACGACCCGGTCCATGATCTCGGTGAGCCCGAAGTCCTTGGGCGTGTAGACCGCGGCCACGCCCGCCTCACGCAGCCGCCGCGCGTCGCCGTCCGGGACGATCCCGCCCACGACCACCGGCACGTCGTCGAGGCCGGCCGCGCGCAGCCCGTCGACCACCTGCGGCACCAGCTCCATGTGCGAGCCCGAGAGGATCGACAGGCCGACGCAGTGGACGTCCTCGGCGACCGCGGCGGCGACGATCTCCGCGGGCGTGAGACGGATCCCCTGGTAGACCACCTCGAACCCGACGTCGCGGGCACGCACGGCGACCTGCTCGGCGCCGTTGGAGTGCCCGTCCAGGCCGGGCTTGCCGACGAGGAACCGCAGCCGCGCTCCGAGCTCGTCACCGGTGGCGCGCACGCGCTCGCCGACCGATCGGCGAGCTCAGCGGCGCCGACCTCGGCGCCGGCCGCGCCGGAGGCCGCGCCGACCGCCCGCGTCACGCCGGTCGGGGCGCGGTACTCGCCGAACACTTCGCGCAGGCGCTGGCCCCACTCGCCCGTGGTCACGCCGGCCTGGGCGGCGGCGATCGAGACCGGCATGATGTTGGTCGCGTCTTGGCGTCCTGCGCGCAGACGGTCGAGCGCCTTCGCGACCTCGGCCTCGTCGCGCTGGTCGCGCCACGCGCGGATGCGCTGCGCCGCGGTCGCCTCGGCGTCGGCGTCGGGTGCCTGGATCGCGGTGTCGAGGTCGGCCGTCAACGGCGACGGCTCGGTCTCGGTGAACGCGTTGACGCCGACCACGATCTGGTCGCCGGATTCGATCGCCGGCCCGCGCTCGGCGTGCGAGGCGACGAGCGCCTGCTTCATGTAGCCGCTCTCCACGGCGGCGACCGCGCCGCCCATCTCCTGCACCCGGTCGATCTCCGCGCGGGCGCCCTCGACCAGCTCGGCCACCTTCGCCTCGACGACTCTCGAGCCCTCGAACAGGTCCTCGTACTCCAGCAGGTCGGTCTCGTAGGCCAGCACCTGCTGCATGCGCAGGGCCCACTGCTGGTCCCACGGGCGCGGCAGGCCGAGCGCCTCGTTCCACGCCGGCAGCTGGACGGCGCGGGCGCGCGCGTTCTTGCTGAGCGTGACGCCGAGCATCTCCAGCACGATCCGCTGGACGTTGTTCTCCGGCTGCGCCTCGGTGAGCCCGAGCGAGTTGACCTGGACGCCATAGCGGAACGGCGCTCTTCTCGTCCTCGACGCCGTAGCGCTCCCGGGCGATCTCGTCCCACAGCTGCGCCAGCGCGCGCATCTTGCAGGTCTCCTCGACGAAGCGGACGCCGGCGTTCACAAAGAACGAGATCCGCCCGACCACCCGGCCGAAGTCCTCGGCGGCCACCTGGCCGGAGTCGCGTACCGCGTCGAGCACGGCGATCGCCGTCGACAGCGCGTAGCGAGCTCCTGGACCGGCGTCGCCCCCGCCTCCTGCAGGTGGTAGGAGCACACGTTCATCGGGTTCCACCGCGGCACCTCGGCGACGGTGTACGCGATCAGGTCCGTGGTCAGCCGCAGGGAGTGCTCGGGCGGGAAGACGTACGTGCCCCGCGACAGGTACTCCTTGACGATGTCGTTCTGGGTCGTCCCGGTCAGCTGGCGTAGACCGTGGCGACGTCGGCCCGCGCCCTGCTCCTCGGCCACCGCGAGGTACAGCGCGAGCAGCCACATCGCCGTCGCGTTGATCGTCATCGAGGTGTTCATCTCGGTGAGCGGGATGTCGTCGAAGAGGCGGCGCATCTCCCCCAGGTCCGGCACCGGGACGCCGACCTTGCCGACCTCGCCGCGGCTCAGCGCGTGGTCGGGGTCGTACCCCGTCTACGTCGGCAGGTCGAACGCGACGGACAGGCCGGTCTGCCCCTTGGCCAGGTTGCGGCGGTACAGCGCGTTGGAGCCGCTGGCCGAGGAGTGGCCGGCGTACGTCCGCATGACCCACGGACGGTCCCGGTCGGAGGTGCCAGGGCTCGACATGGGCGACACCGTAGCCCGAAGTTAACCGTCGGTAACCTCCGCGTGAGCACGCTCACGTCCGCTCCGACGGCCCCGCTGCCGCCGCCCCGCCACGGGTGCAGACTGGGGCGGTGACGGTCGGCGGCGCGGAGATCAGCTGGTGGTTCGCCCCGCTGTTCGTCTTCGGCGCGCTGCCGGTGCTGGCCGCGATCAGCCGGTGGACGTTCACGCCGGCCAAGCGCGCCCCGCGCCAGCCGCCGCGCTTCGGGATGCTGGAGACCCTGGCCGAGTACAGCACCGCCCGCGAGGCCGAGGTGATGGCGCACCGGCTGCGGGTGCAGGGAATCCGCGCCTCGACCGGCCGGCACCGCAGGCCCGCACTACCTGCTCGTGTGGCCCGCGCAGTCGGCGCTGGCAAGGCGGCGCTCGCCCGGATGTCGGGTCCCGGCCCCGACGGCGGCTGACGCCCGAGCCGGGACGCACCGACCGATCGCAGACCCGGTTCGGGTTGGCCCATGGTCAACCTCACCCGCATCTACACGCGCACCGGCGACGACGGCACCACCGCGCTCGGCGACATGAGCCGCACCACCAAGCAGGACCCGCGCCTGCTCGCCTACGCCGACGTCGACGAGGCGAACTCGGCGATCGGCGTGTCGGGCGCACGCGGGCTCGGCGCTGGGCGATCGCGCTCCGGCCGACGTCGTCGTGAGCGGTGCTGACGGCGCGTCTAGGGTGACAGAACGACCTGTTCGACGTCGCGCCGACCTGACGGCCCGACGCGGCGACCTGAGCACCCGCCGCTGCGCGCTGCTCGCGTACGCCGACGTCGACGGCTCGACTGGTGCGACCGCTACGCTGGGGCGCTGGACGACGTCGTCGCGGTGCTGACGCGGGTGCAGAACGACCTGTTCGACGTCGGCGCCGACCTCGCCCGACGCGGCGCCGTCCCCGAGCACCTGCGTGGGCCGGGTCGAGCTGACTACGTCGAGCGGCTCGAGGGATGGTGCGACGCGTACAACGCCGACCTGGACAAGCTTCGCTCGTTCATCCTGCCTGGTGGCACGCCGACCGCCGCGGTGCTCCACGTCGCGCGTACGGTCTCGCGCCGCGCCGAGCGCTCGGCGTGGGCCGCGGTCGAGGCGTACCCGGACACGACCAGCCGGCTGCCCGCGACCTACCTGAACCGGCTGAGCGACCTGCTCTTCATCCTGGCCCGGCACGCCAACCGTCGGAACGGCCGTCCTCTGGCGAACGGCGACGTGCTGCCGAGGTCGGCGGCCTCGCCGCCGATACCGAGCGGCGCCGACCGGCGCAGATGGGGGGGATGCCGGGGGTCCGATCCTGGCGGTCGCCGACCAGGCGGCGATCTTGCGCCGTTCGGCGAGAGCAACGCCGGGGGATGCCGGGGCGTCAGATCACGCGGGAGGAGTCGCGGCCGGGGGAGCGGACTCGAGCCAGGCGAGCAGACCGGTGAGGGAGCCGGGGCTCAGCGCGAACTGGACCGGGCCGTCGACGGTGGTGCACTCGACCACGACGTGGCCGGCGTGCAGGGAGTACGCCTCGTCCACGCCGGGCTCACGTCGGCGGACGACCTCGACCCGGCCGCGCTCGAAGCGCTGACGGGGTCGTGGCGAGAAGGAGAAGACCCGGAACCACTCCAGGTGCCGGTCGCCGTAGCGACCGACGCCGAGCGTCCAGCCGCGGAACCCGCCGCCCGGGGCGGGTGTTGACGCTCAGCTCGAACGTCGTGCCGCCACGGCCCAGCCAGCGTCGCCGGGCGATCAGCAGGACCAGCAGGAGCAGCACGAGGCCGACGACCACCGCGAAGGAGTCGAGCAGCCACAACCACAGTGGCACGCACCCTCCCTCCGCTCGCGGTCAGCCTCAGCCTAGGCGTCGCGCGGGGAGCGGACGGCGGCGGGCTCGGGCTACTTCGCGACCTCGACCGCGCGGACGCGGGCCTCGGCGGCGGCCAGGCGGGCGCGGGCGTCGTCGTGGTCGGCCCCCTCGGCCTTGCAGCGCTCGATCTCGGCCTTGGCCTGCTCGATGTCGATCTCGTGCGACAGCACCGCGGTCTCGGACAGGATCGAGACCCGGTCGTCGGCGACCGACAGGAAGCCGGAGTCGACCGCGGCGACGTAGGTCTCGCCGCCGTCGGTGTCGATCTCGACGACGCCGAGGCCAGCAGGAGAGCACCGGCGCGTGCCCGGGCAGCACGCCGATGTCCCCCTCGACGGTGCGCGCGACGATGCCCTTCGCCTCGCCGGACCAGACGGTCCGGTCGGCGGCGACCAGCTCGACGTGCAGTGTGTTCTTCTCAGCCATCAGAGCCTCACGAGTTCTTCTGGATCTCGTCCCACTTGCGGTCGACGTCGTCCAGACCGCCGCACATGAAGAACGCCTGCTCGGCCACGTGGTCGTACTCGCCGTCCGCGATCTTGTTGAACGCCTCGATGGTGTCGGCCACGGCGACCGTGGAGCCCTCGATGCCGGTGAACTGCTTGGCCACGTAGGTGTTCTGCGAGAGGAACCGCTGGATGCGGCGCGCCCGCGACACGATGACCTTGTCCTCCTCGGACAGCTCGTCGACACCGAGGATCGCGATGATGTCCTGCAGCTCCTTGTTGCGCTGCAGGATCCCCTTGACGCGGTTCGTGGCCGGCGCGGGGTCCGTCAAATCGTCGGCCGGCACGTAGATCGCCTGCACCGAGGTGATCGAGCCCTTGTTGGTGGTGGTGATGCGCTCCTGCAGGGCGCCCATGTCGGTGGCGAGCGTCGGCTGGTAGCCCACGGCGCTCGGGATGCGGCCGAGAAGCGCCGACACTTCCGAGCCGGCCTGCGTGAAGCGGAAGATGTTGTCCACGAAGAAGAGCACGTCCTGGCCTTCGTCGCGGAAGTCCTCGGCGATGGTGAGGCCGGTGAGCGCGACGCGCGAGCGGGCGCCGGGCGACTCGTTCATCTGGCCGTAGACTAGCGCGCACTTGGAGCCCTCGGCCGAGCCGTTGCCGTCGGCATCCTTGGCGATGACGCCGGCGTCGATCATCTCGTGGTAGAGGTCGTTGCCCTCGCGGGTGCGCTCGCCGACGCCGGCGAACACCGAGACACCACCGTGCCCCTTGGCGATGTTGTTGATGAGCTCCTGGATCAGCACGGTCTTGCCGACGCCGGCGCCGCCGAACAGGCCGATCTTGCCGCCCTTCGCGTAGAGGGCGAGCAGGTCGATGACCTTGATGCCGGTGACGAGGATCTGCGCCTCGGTCGACTGGTCGACGAAGAGGGCGCCGGCGGTGGATCGGCGCGGAAGGTCGGCGGTGACTCGATCGGCCCGGCGCTCGTCGATCGGCTCGCCGATCACGTTCATGATGCGGCCCAGCGTCTTGGGCCCGACCGGCACGCGGATCTGCGCGCCGGTGTCGGTCACGGTCTGGCCGCGGGTCAGCCCCTCGGTCGCGTCCATCGCGATGCAGCGCACGGTGTTCTCGCCGAGCTGCGCGGCGACTTCGAGCACGAGGCGCTGGTCGTTGTTCTTGGTCTCCAGCGCGTTCAGGATCTCCGGCAGGTGGCCCTCGAACTGGACGTCGACGACCGGGCCGATGACCTGCGCGATGCGGCCGACGTTGGCGCCGGTGCCGAGCCGGTGGCGGGTGTTCGATGGTCGCGGATGTGGCCTCTCGGCGATGCTCCTCCCAGCCTGGTCGCGTCGGCAGAGCGCTTCGGCGCCCGAGATGATCTCGATGAGTTCCTGGTGATCGCGGCCTGGCGGCGCGGTTGTACTGGATCGGAGAGGCTTCTTGATCATGTCGCCGGCGTTGCGGTCGCGATTGTCCATGGCGCTCATGCGCGCGCCCTGCTCGGAGGCGGCGTTCTCCAGAAGCGCGCGGAAGATCTGGATCGCGACGTTGCGCGGCAGCAGGTCGGCGAGGATCGCCTCCTCGGACGGGCTCGAACTCGTCCACCGCCGCGCTCGCCGTCGGCGGGCGACGTCGCCGCGACGACGTCCGGCAGCGGCACCGGGATGATCTGCGGTCGGGCTCCTGGAGAGCGCCGACTGGAAGCGGGCGTAGAACAGGTGCGCCACGTCGAACTCGCCGGCCTCGTAGCGGGCGATCGATCGGTCGTCGGCGATGAACGCGCGCGATCGGCGTCGAGCGAAGGCGACGTCTCGACCGGCGTCGTCGTGCCGCGGAGAGATCGGTCGACGATCTCGGCGCTGGCGGAACGGCGGCGCAGCATGCGTAGCCCTTCTTGCCGACGCGAGAGAGATCTTCACCGTCTTGCCCTCGCGCTCCAGCTCGCGACGCCTTGGCGCTCGCGGCGCGCGCACGATCGAGGGTGTTGAACGCGCCCGCCAGCCCGCGCTCGCTGGTGCGACCACGAGCAGGTGGACCTGGTCCTCCCGGTGCCGGCGAGCAGCGGGGGCGTCGACCTCGCCGACGTCGCCACCGCCGAGGTTGGCCATCACGCGCTCCAGCCGCTCGGCGTAGGGCCGCGCCGGCCTCGGCGCCTGCTGCGCGCGGCGCAGCTTGGCGGCGGCGACCATCTTCATCGCCTTGGTGATCTTCTGGGTCGACTTCACCGAGGTGATGCGGTTGCGCAGATCCTTCAAGCTGGGCATCGGCATGGCTTCCGGGTCTCGGCCGGCGCTTCCTGCCACGTCGACGAAACGACGTCGCGCGTCGGCCAGGGGTTCTCGTGCTCTTCCTTGAATCGAGCCGCTCGAAGTCGCGAACGGGCATCGGAAGGAACGACTCGTCTTGCGGCCTCGACGACCCTTGAGCTTGTCGTCGTCCGAGAGGTCGCGCGTGTCGCGGATCGTCGTCGAGCAGGTCGGCGTGCGTCGGAGCGCGCAGGTGGTCGAGCAGCTCGCCTCGAAGCGGCGTCACCTCCTCGACCGGCAACTGGTCGAGGTAGCCGTTGGTGCCCGCGAAGATCGACGCGGTCTGCTCCTCCATCTTCAGCGGCGAGAATTGCGGCTGCTTCAGGAGCTCGGTGAGCCGCGAGCCGCGGTTCAGCAGCTTCTGCGTCGAGGCGTCGAGGTCCGAGCCGAACTGCGCGAAGGCCGCCATCTCGCGGTACTGCGCGAGCTCGCCCTTGATCTTGCCGGCGACCGACTTCATCGCCTTGGTCTGCGCGGCCGAGCCGACGCGGCTGACGGACAGGCCGACGTTCACCGCCGGGCGGATGCCCGCGAAGAACAGGTCGGTCTCGAGGAAGATCTGGCCGTCGGTGATCGAGATGACGTTGGTCGGGATGTAGGCCGACACGTCGCCGGCCTGCGTCTCGATGACCGGCAGGGACGTCAGGGAGCCGCCGCCCTCCTCGTCGGAGAGCTTGCAGGCACGCTCCAGCAGGCGGCTGTGCAGGTAGAACACGTCGCCGGGATAGGCCTCGCGGCCGGGCGGGCGGCGCAGCAGCAGCGACATCTGGCGGTAGGCCACCGCCTGCTTGGAGAGGTCGTCGTACACGATCACGGCGTGCATGCCGTTATCGCGAAAATACTCGCCCATGGCGCAGCCCGAGAACGGCGCGATGAACTGCATCGGCGCGGCGTCCGAGGCGGTGGCGGCGACGACGATCGAGTATTCGAGCGCGCCGCGGTCTTCGAGCGCCTTCACGAACTGCGCGACGGTGGAACGCTTCTGGCCGACCGCGACGTAGACGCAGTAGAGCTTCTGGCCCTCGTCGCTGCTCTGATTCAGCGACTTCTGATTGAGAATGGTGTCGAGCGCGATCGCGGTCTTGCCGGTCTGGCGGTCGCCGATGATGAGCTCGCGCTGGCCGCGGCCGATCGGGATCAGCGCGTCGACGGCCTTGAGGCCGGTCGCCATCGGCTCGTGCACGGACTTGCGCGGGATGATGCCCGGCGCCTTGACGTCGACGCGGCGGCGCTCGCTCGACTGGATCGGGCCCTTGCCGTCGATCGGTTGCGTCGCCGAGCCGACGAAGATCACGACGCCGACGTTGTCGGCCGACTCCGAGGTTGAGGGCCGGAGACCCTGCACGCCGTTCGCGAACTGAGCCCGCCATCAGTGCCGCCTCTCTCGGGACGATCGCCTGGACCTTGTCGAGGCCGTAGATGCGGGCGATGCCGTCGCGCAGGTCGATGTCGCCCTCGACGGTGCGGCCGAAGCGGAACAGCTCGTCCTCGACGTCGTCGAGCGAGCCCTGCGACTCCGCTGCCACCAGGTGCGCGGTGACGCCGGCGCGCTCCAGCGCGTCGGCGAGGTCGCGCCCCGAGCTCCAGCGCCCGGCGACCGCCGCCTGGACGACCTCGACCGAGCGCTCGCCGATCCTGCCGCCCAGCACCTGGGCGGCGAGGCCGCGTTTGGCCTCGGCGTCGGTGGACGGGTCGGTCAGGACGCGTCTCAGCGTCGGTGCACCGTCCAGGACCGCGACGACGCCGAACAGGTCGTCACCGAGCTCCCGGGCGTCGGCACCGTCCCCGACCGCGGTGTCGACGGCGTCGACGGTCGCGCGCAGGGACTGGGCGGAGGCGCCTCGCATCAGCGGCCCGCCCCGTTGCGGACGGGCTGCTGCTCGAGCTCGGCGATGAACCGCTCGACGGTGCGACGCTGGCGCGCCTCGTCCTCGAGCGACTTCCCGACGATGCGGCCGGCCAGGTCGGTCGCGACGGCGCCGACCTCGGCGCGCAGCGACTGCACGGCCTGCTGACGCTCGGCCTCGACCTGTGCGTGGGCCGTGCTGGTGATGCGCTCGGCCTCCTCGCGGGCCTGGTCACGCATCTCGGCGACGATCTGCGCGCCCTGCTCGCGGGCCTCCTCGCGGATGCGAGCTGCCTCGTGCCGGGCCTCGGACAGCTGCTCGGTGTACTTCTCCAGCGCTGCCTTGGCCTCGGCCTGAGCCTTCTCCGCGTCCTTCATGCCGCCCTCGATGGCGGCCGTGCGGTCGGCGTAGGCCTTCTCGAAGTTCGGGACGATGAACTTCCGGACGAGGAAGAACAGCAGTGCGAAGACGACGAGACCGATGATGATCTCGGACACGTGCGGGATGAGGGGGTTGAGCTCCTCCCCCTCGGCCGCCGCGACGACGACTGCGTTGTTCATGGGCGTGCCTCCGTCGGCTGCGCTGCTGCTAGTTGAGGACGAACGCGAGCGCGACGCCGATGACGAAGAGCTGCTCGCAGAGCACGAAGCCCAGGATGGCGAGCGAGCGCAGACGGCCCTCGGCCTCGGGCTGGCGGGCGACGCCGCTGACGAGCGCGGCGAAGATCAGACCGATGCCGATACCCGGGCCGATAGCGCCCAGGCCCAGACCGATCATGTTCAGGGTGCCTTCCACGGCATTTCCTTTCGTTTGACGCCCGCGGCGTCGGGGTGGGTCTGTGCAGTTGTCGCGACCGGGCGCGGTGAGCGCCGGTGGCCGGTGGGTCTCAGTGCTCCTCGGCGAGGGCCTCGCCGATGTACATCGAGGACAGCAGGGTGAAGACGTAGGCCTGCAGGAACATGACCAGCATCTCGAGGAAGCTGATCGCGATCGCCATCAGGACCGACAGGATGCCGCCGGGGATGGCCAGCACGTTGTCGGAGTGCAGCAGCAGGTACTCGCCGCCGAGCGCGAACAGGATGAGCAGCAGGTGCCCGGCGAACATCGTCGCGAACAGACGCAGCGTCAGCGTGAACGGGCGGACGAGGATGTTGGACAGGAACTCCAGCGGCACGAGCATCAGCAGGATCGGCCCGTTGATGCCTGCGGGCATCGTCTGGTGCTTGAGGTAGCCGAGGAACCCGTGGCGGGCGATGCCGGCGGTGTTGTACACGATCCATGCCAGCGCCGCGATCGCGACGACGTAGCCGATCCGCGACATCGTCGGGAACTGCAGCAGCGGGATGATGCCGAAGTAATTGTTGACGATCACGAACAGGAAGATCGTGAACAGGTAGGGCACGTACTTCTGGTAGTCGGGCGCGCCGATGTTCTCGCGGGCGATGCCGTTGCGGACGAAGCCGTAGACGGCCTCGCCGGCGAACTGCAGACGGCCGGGGACGATCGCGGCCTTGCGCGACATCGCGTACATGACGCCGAACGCGATCACGGCCGACAGCACGACCAGCAGCATCGGCTTGGTGACGCCGAGCGCGCCGGCGTCGAAGATGGGGGGCAGCTGGAAGTCGCGGGCACCCGGGCTGGGGGGCCCCTCGACCGCGGGGATCGTCACTCCGGCGACGGTCACAGGCTCTCCTCACGGGGGCGGCGACCCGGACGGTCAGCCGGGCGAGAACGGGGGCGTCGGGACCCGCGAGCCGACCGGCGAGCACCGGGCGCTGACAGCGCCGACGGGTCGAAACCGTAGCAGTCCGGGCTCATCGACCCTCCCCCAGGTCGTAGACGGGCTGGCGGTTGCGGACGGCGGCGACCATCTCGCCGACGGTCCACGCGACCGTGGTCGCGACGATGGTCAGACCGAGCACGGTCCGGTCGAGCGCGCCCTCGACGGCGCCGCTGCGGGTGAGCAGCAGGAACAGGCCGATCAGGACGATCACCTTGGCCAGGTACAGGCTCATGGCGATGCCCAGCGCAAGGGTGGCGTCGAGGCGGCGCGTGCGGGCCAGGACCACGACGCTCAGCACGAAGAACACGGTGGTGACCACGGCGCCGACCACCGCTCCCCACAGGCCCGGCGCACCGCTGACGACCGTCCCGACGACCACGCACACGAGCGAGACGGCCAGGCCGGGGGCGACCGCGGTGAGCAGCATCCGGCCGAGCCCGGGCCCGTGCGCCGATCGCGCGGCGGAGGTGCTGTCGGTCGTCATCGTCGGCGGCCGTTCCCGTGTCGTGGCGGTGGTGCGGGGGTCTCGGCGCGGCTCGCGACCGCGCTTGTGAAAATTAGCACAAGGTCCGGACGGGGGTCCAATCCGCGAGGCGAGGGGCCCGTCCCGTCCTCACCGTACCGGCGCCCGACGCCAGCGCGGCACCCAGAGGGCGAGCACGGCGGTGAGCAGGGCGAGGACACCGACGGCGGTGGCCGCTCGCCAGCCCGGGTACAGGCTGACGCCGACGCTGCCGAAGGCCACCAGCGCCGCGATCGCGTACATGACCACGACGGCGCGGCGGTGCGAGTGGCCGATCTCGAGCAGCCGGTGGTGCAGGTGCATCTTGTCGGGGCTGAACGGCGAGCGGCCGGCGCGCGTGCGGCGCACGACCGCCAGCAGCAGGTCCAGGAACGGCACCAGCAGGATGGTGAACGGCAGCACCAGCGGCAGCAGCGTCGGCAGCAGGCTCGACTGCGCCCTCGGTGACGCTGCCCGCGGAGAACTGGCCGGTGAGGCTGATGGCGGAGCAGGCGAGGACGAAGCCGAGCAGCATCGACCCGGAGTCGCCGATGAACATCCGCGCCGGGAAGAAGTTGTGCGGCAGGATCCCGACGCACGCCCCCGCGAGCGCGGCGGTGAGGAACGCCGTGGTGACCGCGCGGGTCTCCCCGCTCTGCACCGCGACCAGGAACGCGTACGAGAACAGCGCCATCGCGCCGATCATGATCACCCCGGACGCCAGCCCGTCGAGGCCGTCGACGAAGTTGACCGCGTTGGCCGTCAGGACGATCAGGAACACCGAGAACAGCAGCGACTGCGCGGGGTCGATGGCCACGAAGTTGCCCGGCAGCGGCAGGTACAGGAACTGCACGCCCATCACGACCGCGACGACCCCGGCCAGCACCTGCCCGGCGAACTTGCTGAGCGCGTCGAGCTCGATGAGGTCGTCGACGACGCCGACGGCGCAGATGACCGCCGCCGACCATCACCGGGACGGCGTCGCCGAGCACGCTGCTGAACGACAGCGACAGGAACGGCAGGTTGTTCGCGACCAGGAACGCCGCCAGCAGCCCGCCGAGCATCGCGACGCCGCCGAAGTAGGGGATCGGCACGACGTGCACGTCGCGGTCGCGGACCGTCGGCGGTCGCCCCGTAGCGCAGCGCGACCTCGCGGGCGACGACCGCGAGGACGTAGGTCACCCCGACCGCGACGCCGAAGACGACCAGGTACTCGCGCACGGCTCAGGGGCTCCGCGGGCGTCCGGCCGCTCCGGCCGGTCGTCGCCGACCTCGGTGTCCCGCTCGAGCGGGTGGTCGTCGTCCTCGACGGCGTCGTCGTCGGGACCGGCGCCGTCGTCGACCTCGTCGTCGGTCGCGGTCATCGGCGTCGTCGTCGGTCGGCGTCGTCGTCGGCGCCATCGGTCGTCGGCGGTCGTCGGTCGTCGCGGCGGGTCCGGCACCTCGTCGTCGGGTCCGAGCAGGTCGTCGCAGAAGCCGCGCAGGGTCTCCAGGTCGATCGCGCCGATCCGCAGGCAGCGTGGCGGGGTCGAGGTGACGTCGAGGATGGTCGAGGCGGGACCACCGGCGGCGGGGCCGTCGTCCAGGACGACCGCGACGGCGTCGCCGAGCATCCCCTCGGCGGCGTCGGCGTCGGCGGCCGGCGGCTGGCCCGTCAGGTTGGCGCTGCTGACCGCGAGCGGGCCCGTCTGCTTCAGCACGGCGAGCGCGACCGGGTGGTCCGGCACGCGCACCGCGACCGTGCCGCGGGCGTCGCCGAGGTCCCAGGTGAGCGAGGGCTGCTGGTGGCACACGAGCGTCAGCGGGCCGGGCCAGAACGCCTCGACGAGGTCGCGCACGAACAGCGGGACCGCGGTCGCGAGGGCGTCCAGCGTCGTGGGCGAGGCGACCAGGACGGGGGGCGGCATGTCCCGGCCCCGGCCCTTCGCCGCGCGCAGCCGGTCGACCGCACCGGGCTCGAAGGCGTCGGCGGCCAGGCCGTAGACGGTGTCGGTGGGCAGGACCACCAGGTCACCGCGCGCGATCGCGTCGCGGGCGGCCACGACCGCCGCGTCCGTCGTCTCCTCGGAGTCCAGCGCGAACCGTTCGCTCACAGCGGCCGATCCTCTCACGCACACGGGGACCGGCGAACCTGGCGGCCCGTGCGTCACGACGGATCGTCGAGGCTGTCTTCTCTGAGCAGGCCGGCGAGCTGCTCGCGCTCGTCGACGGTCAGCTCCTCGAGCAGGTGCTCCTCGACTCCCCCTACCGCGCCCATCCCCCGCCGCCAGACCGCGAGGCCCTCGGCGGTGACCTCGACGTCGACGCGCCGCCGGTCGTCGGACGCGACGCTGCGACGGACCCAGCCCCTGGCCTCGAGCGCGTCGAGCCGCCCGGTCATCCCGGCGGCACTGATGCCGAGATCGGTGGCCAGCGCCGACGGGGCGGCGTGGCCGGGGGTGTCGCGGATCACCAGGGCGTGCAGCGTCTTGTACTCCGCCGCCTCGAGCCCGACCGTCGCGACGGCCTCCTTCGAGGCCCGGTCGGTGGCGCACCAGGCGCTGCATCCGGACCACCGCTGCCTCGATGACCGGATCGAAGCGCACGTCGATCCAGTGGTCGGACCAGCGGGCCACGTGCCGGTCCGCCCAGTCCTCGTCCCTGCTCATGGTGGACGATCCTACCCATCGCTTCGTTGACGAATATTTCGTTAGCGAAGTACTTTGCCGGACATGAACGGGCTCACCTCCACGATCGGGAGCGGCGTCCTGCGGCACCGCGACCTGCGCCTGCTGGTCGCGGCGCCGGCATCAGCGCGCTCGGCAACGCCATCACGCCGGTCGCGCTCGCCTTCGCGGTGCTGGATCTGGGCGGTGGCGCGGTCGAGCTCGGCCTCGTCGTCGCGGTCTTCGCGACGTGCGAGGTGCTGACGACGCTGTTCGGTGGGGTCGTCGGGGACCGCGTGCGTCGGCAGGTCGTCATGGAGGGGGCGGCGGTGGCGACCGCGTCGACCCAGGCGGTGCTCGCCGTCCTGCTGCTCTCGGGCGCCGCGACGATCGCCGTGGTGACCGTCCTGGGCGCGCTGAGCGGCGTCGTGGGGGCGCTGAACCAGCCGTCGTCTCGCGCGATGACCCGGCTCGTCGTGCCTGAAGCCGAGCTCCCGCGGGCGGTCGCCGTGCGATCGGTGGTCCAGACCTCGGCGATGTCCGTGGGCTTCGCCGGTGGCGGAGTCCTGGTCGCCGCCACGGGTCCCGGGTGGGCAGTCGGCGTCTCGGCGGCGGTCTTCGCCCTCGCCGCCGCCTGCTTCGCGCTGATGCGCGTCTCGCAGGAGACGATCGAGCGGGGGACGTCGATGCTGGCCGACGTCGTCGACGGCTTCCGCGAGGTCGTCCGGCACGGCTGGCTGTGGAGCCAGATCCTGATGGCGACGCTGTACCACCTCTTCTACGGCGGAGCCCAGAGCGTCCTCGGCCCGATCGTCGTGGGCGACCTGTTCGGCCGGGCCGGATGGGGCTGGTCGCTGTCCTTCCTGATGGTCGGCTTCGTGCTGGGCAACCTGCTCTGCCTGCGCTGGCGACCTCGCCGCAGCCTGCTCGCCGGGGTCTGCGCCCTCGTCCTGACCGGGCTCTTCCCGCTCGCGATGGCCCTGGCCGGGTCGCTGCCGCTCGTCCTGGCGGGGGCGTTGCTGCACGGGCTCGGGCTGCAGGTCTACTCGGTGTCCTGGGAGACGGCGCTGAACCTGCACGTCGAGCCGGACAGGCTCGCGCGTGTCTACTCGATCGACATCGCGGGCTCGTTCGTCGCGCAGCCGGTCGGGCTCGCGCTCACCGGCGTGGTCGCGGCGGCCGTCGGCTCCACCACCTGGCTGCTGGTCGTCGCGACGGTCATCAGCGGCGCGGCGTCCTGTCGCTCGCCGCGCGCGGGGTGCGCACGCTCGAGACACCGTGAGGGCCCTCAGCGGCGGACGGCCGTGGTGAAGCGCGGACGGCCGGCGAGGTCGCGGTGGTCGCGCACGTCCTCCCAGCGGCCGGTGGACAGGACGACCTGGGGCACCGCGTCGGACTGCACCTCGGCGTGCTCGGTGCCGACCGCTCCCCGGGCCGCAGCAGCCGGGCGCGACGCGCTCGACGACGCGGGTGGCGTCGAGCCCGTCCTGGCCGGACCACAGGGCGAGCGACGGGTCGTGGTCGCGCACCTCGGGCTCGACGCTCTCCCAGGCCTCGAGCGGGATGTACGGCGGGTTGGCGGTCACCACGTCGACGAGCCCGTCGAGGTCGCCGAAGGCGTCGGCCATGTCGCCGAGCAGGAGGTCGACCCCTGACCCGCGCAGGTTGCGCTCGGCCCACCCGTGCGCGGCGGGGTCCATCTCGACGGCGTGCACCCGGGCGTGCGGGGCCTCCTGGGCCAGCGGCGGCGGCGACGCGCCCGATCCCGGTGCACAGGTCGACGACGACCGGTTCGCCGTCGACCGCGGACAGCAGGTCGACCGCCCACCCGGCGAGCGCCTCGGTCTCGGGCCGCGGCACGAAGACGCCCGGGCCGACCTCCAGCTCGAGGTACCGGAACGGCGCGGACCCGGTCAGGTGCTGCAGCGGCTCGCGTGCGGCGCGACGTCGCACCAGCTCCTCGAAGCGCGCGGCGACCTCGCCGTCCGGGTCGTCCGCGACGAGCAGGCTGCCGCGCGGACGACCGGTCACGTGTGCGAGCAGCGCCTCGGCGTCGTGGCGAGGGGAGGCGACGCCGGCCGCGTCCAGCACGGCGGCCGCGGCGGCCAGCCACTCGGCGACGCTCACGCCGCCCCGCCCTCCAGCGCGGCCAGCCGCTCGGCGAGGTCGGTCTCGACGCAGGAGGCGACCACCGGGTCGAGCGCGCCGTCCATCACCGCGTCGAGGTTGTAGGCCTTGTAACCGGTGCGGTGGTCGGAGATCCGGTTCTCGGGGAAGTTGTACGTGCGGATGCGCTCCGAGCGGTCGACGGTGCGCACCTGGCTGCGCCGGGCCTCGCTGGCCTCGGCGTCGGCGGCGTCCTGGGCTGCGGTCAGCAGCCGCGAGCGCAGGATCCGCAGCGCCTGCTCCTTGTTCTGCAGCTGGCTCTTCTCGTTCTGGCAGCTGACGACCGTGCCGGTGGGCAGGTGCGTGATCCGGACCGCCGAGTCCGTGGTGTTGACGCTCTGCCCGCCGGGCCCGGACGAGCGGAAGACGTCGATCCGCAGGTCCGCGTCGTGCAGCTCGCCGTCGACCTGCTCGGCCTCGGGCATCACCATCACCCCGGCGGCCGAGGTGTGGATGCGGCCCTGCGACTCGGTGACGGGGACCCGCTGGACGCGGTGCACGCCGCCCTCGAACCGCAGCAGCGCGTAGGGCGCCTGGCCGGGCTCGGGAGTCCCGCGGGCGGCGACCGAGAGCGTCACGGACTTGTAGCCGCCGAGGTCGGACGGGGTCGCGTCCAGGACCTCGGTGCGCCAGCCGTGCGACTCCGCCCACCGCTGGTACATGCGCAGCAGGTCGCCGGCGAACAGCGCCGACTCCTCGCCTCCCTCGCCGGCCTTGACCTCGAGCAGGGCGTCCTTGCCGTCGACCTCGTCACGCGGGACGAGCAGCCGCCGGAGCCGCTCCTCGGCGTCGGCGAGCCGTCCGGCCAGGGACTCGGCCTCGACCTCGAACGAGGGGTCCTCCCCCGCGAGCTCGCGCGCGGCGGACAGGTCATCGCCGAGCGTCGTCCACTCCTCGTGGGCCCGCTTGACCGCGCTGAGCTCGGCGTACCGCCGGCCCAGGCGCCGGGCCAGCGCCGGATCCGCGTGCGTGGCCGGGTCGGCCATCTGCCGCTCGAGCGCGGCATGCTCCTCGAGCAGCGTGCTCACGGCCTCGAACACCTGGACCCTCCTGCCTGGACGTCATCGCCACCGGACGTGCGACGACCCCGGCCCGACGGGTTCACCGTCGGACCGGGGTCGGTGGTCGGACTACTTGGAGCCGCTGGCCTTGGCGTAGCGCTTCTCGAACCGGGCGACGCGGCCGCCGGTGTCGAGGATCTTCTGCTTGCCGGTGTAGAAGGGGTGGCACGCGGAGCAGACGTCGGCACGGATGGTGCCGGTCTCCGCGGTGCTGCGGGTCGTGAACGTGTTGCCACAGGTACAGGTGACCTGGGTGTCCACGTAGGTGGGGTGGATGTCGCGCTTCATCGCTGTCCTCTCTGCGGCCGCTGGGTCGCCCGCCGGCGGCGGACGTGAACCAGAGCCTGGACGATTCTGCCACTGTCGATGAGTCCAACGCGACCCGGTGGACCGCTGTTCCCCGGGGACGGCGGACTCAGTCGGTCCCGTACTCCATCGCGGCCGCGTCGAGCGCCTCGTCGGAGGTCGCGGTCGGGGTTCTGGCTGATGGTCTCCGCGCCGCCGGGCAGCAGCTCGCCGTAGAGCGTCCCGTGCTCGACCAGCACGTGGCCCTGGTCGTGCGGCTGCTCGGCGTAGCGCTCGAGCTTGCCGCGGGAGTCGGCGATGTCGAGGTTGCGCATCGTCAGCTGGCCGATCCGGTCGCCGGGGCCGAACGCGGCGTCGGTCGTGCGCTCCATCGACAGCTTGTCCGGGTGGTAGCTGAAGTGCTCGCCCTCGGTGCGCAGGACGGTGTAGTCCTCACCCCGACGCAGCCGCAGCGTCACCTCGCCGGTGACCAGAGCGAGGAGATCCAGCGCTGGATCGACTCGCGGATCATCAGCGCCTGCGGGTCCAGCCAGCGACCCTCGTAGAGCAGACGACCGAGCTTGCGGCCCTCGGCGTGGTACTGGGCGATGGTGTCCTCGTTGTGGACGGCGTTGACGAGGCGCTCGTAGGCCGTCCACAGCAGGGCCATGCCCGGCGCCTCGTAGATGCCGCGCGACTTGGCCTCGATGATGCGGTTCTCGATCTGGTCGCTCATCCCGAGGCCGTGCCGGCCGCCGACGCGGTTGGCCTCGTCGACCAGCGCCACCGGGTCGTCCGTGCGCAGCCCGCCGACCGCGACCGGCCGGCCCTCCTCGAAGCGGACGGTGACGTCCTCGGTCTCGATCGCGACCTCGGGGTCCCAGAAGCGGACGCCCATGATCGGCTCGACGTCCTCCAGCGAGGCGTCGAGGTGCTCGAGGGTCTTCGCCTCGTGGGTGGCACCCCAGATGTTGGCGTCGGTGGAGTAGGCCTTCTCCTTGCTGTCGCGGTAGGGCAGGTCACGCTCGGCGAGCCACTGGCTCATCTCGGAGCGACCACCGAGCTGGGCGACGAACTCGGCGTCGAGCCACGGCTTGTAGATGCGCAGCGACGGGTTGGCCAGCAGGCCGTAGCGGTAGAAGCGCTCGATGTCGTTGCCCTTGAACGTCGAGCCGTCGCCCCAGATGTCGACGTCGTCGTCCTGCATCGCGCGGACCAGCAGCGTCCCGGTCACGGCGCGGCCCAGCGGCGTGGTGTTGAAGTAGGTCCTGCCTCCCGACCGGAGGTGGAAGGCGCCGCAGGCCAGCGCGGCCAGGCCCTCCTCGACCAGCGGACGCCGCACGTCGACGACCCGGGCGATCTCGGCGCCGTAGGCCGTGGCCCGGTCCGGGACGCCGCTGACGGCGGGCTCGGCGTACTGGCCGACGTCAGCGGTGTAGCAGCACGGCACGGCACCGTTCTCGCGCATCCACGCGACGGCGACGGAGGTGTCGAGCCCGCCGGAGAAGGCGATGCCGACGCGCTCGCCGACGGGCAGGGTGGTGAGGACCTTGCTCACGGCAGGAGGCTCCGGACGCTCGGGGAAACAGGGGCACCGCGCAGTCTAGGAACCGTCCGTCGACCGGCGGCCCGAGGTCCCGCCGCTGCCGCGTCCCGCGCCGACCCGGCAGGCCCGCCGAGTGGTGCAAACCTTCCCGCGAGTGGTGCAAATTCGGGATCATCCGAGGCCGAATGACCGACCGAATTTGCACCACTCGGCGGTGCGGGAGAACGCCGGTGGTCGGGATGCGAGGACGTCAGCGCGGCAGCAGCGCCTCGACGTCGGCGGAGATCTTCTCCGGCTTGGTGGTCGAGCCGTAGCGCTTGACGACGTTGCCGTCGGCGTCGACCAGGAACTTGGTGAAGTTCCACTTGATCTTGCCGCCGAGCAGGCCCGACTTCTCGTTCCGCAGCCAGGCGTACAGCGGGTGCGCGTCGTCGCCGTTGACGTCGACCTTGGCGAACATCGGGAACGTGACGTCGTAGGTGGTCGAGCAGAAGTTCTTGATCTCCTCCTCGTCGCCGGGCTCCTGGTGGCCGAACTGGTCGCTCGGGAAGCCCAGCACCACCAGGCCGCGGTCGGCGAAGCGCCGGTACAGCTCCTCCAGCCCCTGGTACTGCGGGGTGAAGCCGCACTGCGAGGCGGTGTTGACCACGAGCAGCACGTGGCCGCGGTAGTCGGCCAGCGAGCGGTGCTCGCCGTCGATGGTGGTGGCCTCGAAGTCGTACGCCGTCGTCATGCCGCTCCTCGGGTCGGTGCCGGTCGGTCGGGTTCGTCACCGGACGGGCCACGGATGGCCCGCCGGCGACGGCGGCCTGGTCACTCCTCGCCGGGAGTGGTCTTCTGGACCTGCATGAGGAACTCGGCGTTGCTGCCGGACTTGCGCAGGCGCTCCACCAGCAGCTCCAGGCCCTGCTGGCCCTCCAGGCCCGACAGCAGCCGCCGCAGCTTCCAGACCACGGCGAGCTCCTCGCGGCCCAGCAGCTGCTCCTCGCGACGGGTGCCCGAGGCGACGGCGTCGATCGCCGGGAACAGCCGCTTGTCGGCGAACTCGCGCCGCAGGCGGAGCTCGGAGTTCCCGGTGCCCTTGAACTCCTCGAAGATGACCTCGTCCATCCGCGACCCGGTCTCGACCAGCGCGGTGGCGATGATCGTCAGCGAGCCGCCGTCCTCGCTGTTGCGGCGGCGCCGAAGAACTTCTTCGGCGGGTAGAGCGCCGCGGAGTCCACACCACCGGACAGGATCCGACCGCTGGCCGGTGCCGCGATGTTGTAGGCCCGGCTCAGGCGGGTGATGCCGTCGAGCAGGATGACCACGTCGTGGCCGAGCTCGACCAGCCGCTTGGCCCGCTCGATCGCCAGCTCGGCGACCGCGGTGTGGTCGGAGGCCGGGCGGTCGAAGGTCGCGGCGATCACCTCGCCCTTGACCGACCGCTGGAACTCGGTGACCTCCTCGGGCCGCTCGTCGACGAGCACGATCATCAGGTGGCACTCGGGATTGTTCGTCGAGATCGCGTTAGCGATGCGCTGCATCACCATCGTCTTGCCCGCCTTGGGCGGGGAGACGATCAGGCCGCGCTGGCCCTTGCCGAGCGGCGCGACGAGGTCGATGATCCGCCCGGTCAGCTCGCTCGGGTCGGTCTCCAGCCGCAGCCGTTCCGAGGGGTAGAGCGGCGTGAGCGAGGAAAACTCGACCCGCCTGGTCGACTCCTCGAGGCTCATCCCGTTGACCGACTCGATCGTCACGAGCGGATTGAACTTCTCCTTGCGCTCGCCCTCCCGGATCAGCCGGACCTGCCCGACGATCGCGTCGCCGCGGCGCAGGCCCCACTTGCGGACCATCGACATCGAGACGTAGACGTCGCTCGGGCCGGGCAGGTAGCCGCTCGTGCGCACGAAGGCGTAGTTGTCGAGCACGTCGAGGATGCCGGCGGCCGGGATCAGGACGTCGTCCTCGGTGACCATCGGGTCGCCGTCGGACCCGCGGTCGCGGCCCCGGTTCCGGTTCCGGTTGCGGTTGCGGTTGCGCCGGCGGCCGCCGCCCTCGTCGTCGTCCTGGTCGTCCTGCTGGTCGTTGGGGCGGTTGTTCTGCCGGCCCTGCTGACGGTCGTCCTGGTTCCTGCTGGTTGTTCCTGCGCTCGTTCTGGCGGTCGCCCTGGCCACCCTGCTGACGGTCCCTGCTGCCGTCCTGCTGGCGGTCCTGGCCCTGCCACCCTGCTGACGGTCCTGGCGTCCCACCTGCTGGCGGTCCTGCCCTGGCGCCCTGCTCGCGGTCCTTGGGGCGGTCGTCCTGCGGGACCGACCCGGCTGGGAGCGGTCCTGCTGGTCCTCGCGCCGCTCGGCCTCGTGCCGCTCGTCGCGACGTGCCCGACCGTCGGAGCGGGTGCTCGCGCCGCCGCCGTCGACCGGATCGGTGCCGGGCAGGGTCGCGGTGCCGTGGGGCCGTGGCGGCGGCGGTTGCCGTCGGCACCGTTGCGCGGTCGGCGGTCGCCGGTCGCCGCCGGGCGCCGGCGGGCGCCCGCCGGACTGGGCCTGCTTGATCGCCTCGATCAGCGGGCCCTTGCGCATCTTGGCGGTGCCGGTGATGCCGAGCTCGGCGGCCATCTGCTGCAGCTCGGCGAGGACCTTGCCGCTGAGCCCGCCGCCGCGGCGGCGGGGAGCGGCCGGTGCCGATGAGCCCGGCTCGTCGGTCCCGGAGGTCGTGCTGGTCTCGCTCACGTGAGTCCTTCCCACGTCGGGCGGCCGATCGGCCGCGCCGGTGATTGGGCCGGGCCCGGGGGCGCCGGGCCGGCGGACGTCCTGGGTCGGACGTCGAGGTCTCGGGTGATGGTCTCTGGACGGGTGCGGGCCGATGGTCCGCGTGGATGGGACACCGTCGGCCGTGGGCCACGCGCGACGCGGATCACCGGTCGACCGGGCGGTGCAGGAGATGAGCGGCGGCGGCGGATCCTGTCTCGAACGGGATCCCTGGCTCGCTCGCCGATCACCCTAGCACCGCCGGCGGGCACGGTCCGCCGGACGGGGCGAGCGCCTGCTCAGCGCCCCCGGCCCCGACGACCCGCGCGCCCGACGGGTCGACCGCGAGCCGGTGGACCTCCCACCCCGACGGGGCCGCGGCCGACGGCGACGACGCCTGCTCGTCGGTCGCGACCAGCGCCAGCACCGTCGGACCCGGCGCCGGAGACGACCGCGGGCACCTCACGCTCCCGCAGGGCGGCGACGACGGCGAGCGTCTCGGGCATCGCGGCGCCCGCTGCTCCTGGTGCAGCCGGTCCTCGGTGGCGGCCATCAGCAGGTCGGGCCTGCCGGTCAGCGCCGGCACGACCAGCGCGGCACGACCGGCGTTCCGCGGGCGTCGGCGTGCGCGACGGTCGCGGGCAGGAGCCCGCGGGCGCGTGACGTCTCGACCGCGGTCGGCGGCACCAGCGCGACGGCCCGACGCCGGTGACGTCGAGGCCGGTGGGCGTGCGCGCCGGTGTCGTCGGTCCAGGCGATCGTCAGCCCGCCGAGCAGCGCGGCGGCGACGTTGTCGGGGTGGCCCTCGATCGCGTCCGCCAGACGCGGAGCCGGGCAGGATCGTCCAGCCGGTCGCCGTCCGACCAGCGCCGCTGCCAGCACGATGCCGCCCACGATCGCCGCGGACGACGACCCGAGCCCCGCGCGTGCGGGACGACGTTGCGGCACCGCAGCCGCAGGCCCGGCGGCGTGACGCCGAGCGCGTCGAACGGGCGCATCGACCGCACGACGAGGTGCGCCTCGTCGAGCGGGACGACGCCGGCCCCTGGCCGTCGACGTCGACGTGCAGGCCGTCGTCGACGACCTCGGCCTCGAGCTCGTCGTGCAGGTCGAGCGCGAGCCCGAGGGCGTCGAACCCCGGACCGAGGTTGGCGCTGGTGGCGGGGACGCGGACGGTGACCGCTCCGGGGCCGAAGCGGTCGGCCGGGGAGGTCACGCGAGCCCGGCGGCCTCGGCCGCTCGCCGGACGTCGGGCTCGATCACGCGGTCGACGACCGCGCGGCCGTCGAGCGCGGTGGCGGTGTCCTTCAGCCCGTGACCGGTGACGGTGACCACGACGGTCTGGCCGGGGTCGACCCGGCCCGCGCGGGCGGCCGCCAGCAGGCCGGCGACGCCAGCCGCCGACGCCGGCTCGACGAAGACGCCGTCGCGGGAGGCGAGCTCGGCCTGCGCCGCGAGGATCGCGGAGTCCTCGACGGCGTCGATGAGACCGCCGGACTCGTCGCGGGCGGCGGTCGCGAGCGACCAGGACGCGGGGTTGCCGACCCGGATGGCCGTGGCGACGGTCTCGGGGTCGGGCACCGGCACGCCGCGGACGATCGGCGCCGACCCGCTGGCCTGGAAGCCCCACATCCGGGGGGTCCTGGTGGCACGTCCGGCCTCGGCGTACTCGCGGTAGCCGAGCCAGTACGCCGAGATGTTGCCGGCGTTCCCGACGGGCAGCACGTGCAGGTCGGGGGCGTCGCCCAGGGCGTCGACCACCTCGAACGAGGCCGTCTTCTGGCCCTGCAGGCGCACCGGGTTGACCGAGTTGACCAGCGCGACCGGGTAGTCGTCGGCGAGGCCGCGGGCGACGTCGAGGCACTCGTCGAAGCCACCGTGCAGCTGCAGCACCTGGGCGCCGTGCATGACGGCCTGGGCCATCTTGCCGGCGGCGATCTTGCCGTGGGGCACGAGCACGACGGGGGTGAGGCCGGCACGCGCGGCGTAGGCGGTCATCGAGGCCGAGGTGTTGCCGGTCGAGGCGCAGACCACCGCCTTCGCGCCCTCCTCGACGGCCTTGGAGATCGCCACGGTCATGCCGCGGTCCTTGAACGAGCCGGTGGGGTTGTCGCCCTCGACCTTGAGCCAGACGGTGCCGTGGTCTCCCGGACAGCCAGTCCGACGCGACCAGCGGCGTGCCGCCCTCGCGGAGCGTGACGACGGGGGTCGCCTCGCTCACGGGCAGCCACCCGCGGTACTCCTCGATGACGCCGCGCCACAGCGCCGCGCGGGGAGGCGCCCCGGCCTCGGCGCTCACGCGTCCTCCCCCTCGACCCGCATCACCGAGGTCACCTCGTGGACGACGGACAGGCGGGCGAGGGCGTCGACGGTGGCGCTCAGCGCGGCGTCGGGTGCCTCGTGGGTGACGACGACGAGCTGCGCGTCGGCACCGCGGCCCTCCTGGCGCATGGTGCGGATGGAGACGTCGTACTCGGCGAACTCCTGGGCGACCGCGGCGAGCACGCCCGCCTTGTCGTCGACGTCGATCGCGAGGTGGTAGCGCGTCGGGGTCATGCCCATCGGCTGCACCGTGTGGGCGGCGTGCGCGGACTCCCCCGGTCCGCTGACGCCGGTCAGGCGGTTGCGGGCGGCGGTGACGAGGTCGCCGAGCACGGCGCTGGCCGTCGGGGCGCCACCGGCGCCGGGTCCGTAGAACATGAGCCGACCGGCCGACGTGCTCTCGACGAAGACCGCGTTGTACGCCTCGCGCACGCTGGCGAGCGGGTGCTCGACCGGGATCATCGCCGGGTGCACCCGGGCGGAGACCGAGGAGCCGTCGGGGTGTCGTGGCGCTCGCAGATGGCGAGCAGCTTGACCACGCAGCCCATCTCGCGCGCCGAGGCGATGTCGGCGGCGGTGACGTCGGCGATGCCCTCGCGGTGCACGTCGGCGATGGTGACGCGGGTGTGGAAGGCGAGGGTCGCGAGCAGCGCGGCCTTGCTGGCGGCGTCGAAGCCCTCGACGTCGGCGGTCGGGTCGGCCTCGGCGTAGCCCAGCTCCTGGGCCTCCTCCAGCGCCTCGGCGAAGCCCAGCCCGCCGCTCGTCATGGCGTCGAGGATGTAGTTGGTGGTGCCGTTGACGATGCCGAGCACCCGGCGCACGCGGTCGCCGGCCAGCGACTCGCGCAGCGGACGCACGATCGGGATGGCGCCGGCGACGGCGGCCTCGTAGTACAGGTCGCGGTCGGCGCGCTCGGCGGCCTCGAACAGGCTGGCACCGTCCTCGGCGAGCAGCGCCTTGTTGGCGGTGACGACCGACGCGCCGGACTCGAGCGCCGCCAGCACGAGCGAGCGTGCGGGCTCGATGCCGCCGACGACCTCGACGACGACGTCGAGGTCGCCGCGCGTCACCAGGGCGTGGGCGCCCGTGGTCAGCTGGGGGGGGTCGTGGTCGACGCCGCGCCGCCGCTCGCGGGGGCGCACGGCGACGCCCACCAGCTCGACCGGTGCGCCGATGCGGCGCGCGAGCTCGTCGGCGTCACGGGTGAGCAGGCGCGCGACGTCGGTGCCGACGACACCGCAGCCGAGCAGCGCGACGCGCAGCGGGCGCGCCGCCGAGGTCTGGTCGTCCGCAGGCACCGGGTCAGCGTATCGGCGGGCGCGCGCCAGCAGCGAACCCGTCCAGCGGCGTCAGGCCGAGGCTCCGCGACCTCGGCCCGGCCCCGCGATCGACCGAGCGGACCGCCGGTGACGAACGCGAGCCACCGGTGACGAACGCGAGCAGGGAACGGGAGGTCGAGCGTGCTGGCACCGGTGTTGGGCAGCCCCGGCTCCTGCGGGTTGCCGACCGGCGTCGCCGGCACCTGCGCGTCGCCGGCACCGAGGTGTTGGGACCGACCGTGGCGCTCGCGAGGTCAGGCGCGCCTCGCCGGGCGTGCCGGGGAGCAGCGTCCCGCGCAGGGCGACCTCGCGGTAGACACCGGCCGCCGGCTGCTCTGGACGTTGACGACCAGCGAGCCGATCTGCTCGAAGGCGCCGACCTGGTCGGCGAGCGGCGGAACTGGGCGCTCAGCTCTGACCGCCGTCGGCGATGGCGGCGGAGCAGTGTCGTGACCTGCTCGAGCGTCTTCGCCGCGCTGGCGTCGACCGGGTACCTGCGTGCCGTCGACGACGATCTCGATCCGGCCGTGGTGAGCTGATCGTTGACCTGCTCGAGCGCGTCGACCAGCGACGCGGACATCAGAGCCGGCCGGCCCTCGGCGAGGGCCTTCGCGAGGTACGGCGCGAGGTCGGTGTTCGGCGGGAGGTCGTTGATCGCCCTGCCCGTGGCCTTCTCGACCACCTTCGCGAGGTCGACGGTGACCGTGCCGGTGCGCGCGTCGACCTTGACCCCGTCGCCGGAGGCGTCGCGTCGTCACGATCGAGTCGAGGGTCCTGCTCGGGAAACCCGACCGGGCGGACCTTCACCGGCGACTGGTCACCGAGCCCGGCCAGCATGGTGCAGACCTGCTTCACCTGGTCAGGTGCGTCGGCCGGCAGGCCCGGTGCACGACTCCGACCGATCGTTCCGGCTCGGACGCGTCGAGCACCTGTCGACAGGAGCTGTCCGACCGCGGGGATCGTCAGCGTCGCCTCGGCGGTGGCGAGGTCGTAGTCGCGGCACTGGGCGGGGTCGGACAGGTCGTCACAGGTCGCGGCGAGGTCGGCGCCTTTCTGGGCGTCGTGGGCAGCGACGGCGGCAAGACCGCGGAGCTCGACGTCGAGGTCGATCTGGTCGCGCAGCTCGGCGGCAGCTCGTCGCGCTCGAGCAGGCGGCCCAGCGAGAACTCGACGTTCGCCGGGAACTCGTCGCTCTTCTCGGTGTTGACGACCCCGCTGTCCGCGACGGCGCCCGACGCGGCGCGCGAGGCTGCTCGCGGCGAGGCGGAGGCGTACTGGTTGCCGGCCCCGATCTCGATCAGGTCGTCCAGCGGGATGGTGATACCACCCGATCCGGGGGCGCTCAGCGTCTGACCGCCGAGCGAGCCGGAGAACTCGTTGGCGGAGACGACCGCCTTCTCGTCGCCCTTCCGCGCCGCGACCGCGGGCTTCAGCTCGGCGACGGTCGAGAACGGCTGGCCGGCGAGGGTGCCGTCGACGAAGCGACCCTCCGCCCGCGAGGCGTCACCGGCCGCCGCGGCCGCCACGGGACCGAGCGCGGTGACGCCCAGCGTGACGGTCGCCAGCACGGCCCCGGTCCTGGCGACGTTCCGTCGCACGCGAGCACGCATCCGAGACTCTCCCTCTCCCGCACGCCGCGACCCCGGTGCCAGCGACGTGTAAACGGATGTTACGCGCCGGTAGCCCCACGTCGAGCGGCCCGCGCAGGACCCACCACCGGCGGTGCGTCACCCACCGATCCCGCCCGGAGGTGGTGGGTGGTGGTGCACCGCCGGGCGTCAGCCGACGTCGAGGGCCAGCAGGTCGTCCTCGGTCTCGCGCCGGCCGCCGAGGCGCGCGGCGCCTTGGCGGACCGCGACGACCGGCGGGCGCGGGACGTCGATGGTCGAGCGGGCGAGCGAGCGTCCGTAGGCCCCGGTGCCGGGAACGGAGCGCAGGTCGCCCGCGGAGACGTCACCGGGAGGAACTCGTCCTTGACGACGATGTCGCCGGCCTCGCAGTGCTTGCCCACGACGCGCGCGAGCACCGGCGGCGCCTCGGAGGCGCGGCCCGCGAGCGTGCAGGAGTAGTCGGCGTCGTAGAGCGCGGTGCGGATGTTGTCGCTCATGCCGCCGTCGACGGAGACGTAGCGCCGGCTCGCGCCGCCGTCGAGCCCGACGACCTTGGTCGTGCCGACCTCGTAGAGCGTGAACGTCGACGGGCCGGCGATCGCGCGACCGGCTCGATCGACAGCGCCGGGACGGCGAGGCCCCGGGCGGCGCACTCGCGCTCGACGATGCCGACGATCCCGTCGGCCAGCTCCTTGGGCGTGGCCGGGTCGTCCTGGGTCGTGTACGCGATGCCGAACCCGCCGCCGAGGTCGAGCTCGGGCATCTCGACGCCCAGCTCGTCGGCGACCTGCGCGTGCAGCGCGAGCACCCGTCGCGCCGCGACCTCGAAGCCCTCGGTGTCGAAGATCTGCGACCCGATGTGCGAGTGCAGCCCCAGCACGTCGACCGACGGCGCGGCGAGCAGGCGCCGCACCGCTTCGAGCGCGTCGCCGTCGGCGATGGAGAAGCCGAACTTCTGGTCCTCGTGCGCGGTCGCGATGTACTCGTGGGTGTGCGCCTCGACGCCGGCGGTCACCCGCACCAGCACGCGGGCGGTGGTGCCGAGCTCGTCGGCGAGCCGTGACAGCCGGTCGACCTCCTCGAAGGAGTCGACGATGATGCGGCCGACTCCGGCCTCCAGCGCGCGGCGCAGCTCGGGGACGGACTTGTTGTTGCCGTGCAGGCCGATCCGCTCGGCAGGCACGCCGGCCCGCAGCGCGACCGCCAGCTCGCCGCCGGTGCACACGTCGACCGACAGCCCCTCCTCGACCACCCACCGCGCGGTGGCGACGCACAGGAACGCCTTGCTGGCGTAGAAGACCTGGACGCCGGCGAACGCGTCGCGGAACGCCCGCGCGCGCTGACGGAAGTCCTCCTCGTCCACGACGTAGGCGGGCGTGCCGAACTCGGCGGCGATGTCGCTCACGGCGACGCCCGCGACCTCCAGCTCGTCGGCGGGACGCGTGACGTGCGCCGGCCACAGGTGCGGCACGAGCGCGTTGGGGTCGTCAGGCGGCTGCAGCCACGCCGGACCGCGCCCCGACTGGCCGTGGAGCGCGCCGGCCTCGTGCGCGCGCACTACATCCGCTCCGGCGCCGAGACGCCGAGCAGGCCCAGGCCGTTGGCGACGACCGTCCGGGTGGCCTCCACGAGCACGAGCCGGGCGCGGTGCTGGTCGGTCGGGTCCTCGTCGCCCTGCGGCAGCACGCGGCACACGTCGTAGAACTTGTGGAACAGCGACGCGGTGTCCTCCAGGTAGCGCGCCACCCGGTGCGGCTCGCGGAGCTCGGCGGCCCGCGCGACCACCCGCGGGAACTCCGCGAGCGCACGCAGCAGCCTGCCCTCCTGCTCGGTCGAGAGCTGGGCGGGGTCGAACGCGTCGAGGTCGGCGACGACGCCCAGGTCGGCGGCGTTCCGACCGATCGAGGCGAGCCGGGCGTGCGCGTACTGCACGTAGTACACGGGGTTGTCGCTCGCCTGCCGCGTCACCTCGGCGACGTCGACGGTCAGCGGGGAGTCCGCCGGGTAGCGGGCGAGCGTGTAGCGCAGGGCGTCGACGCCGATCAGCTCGACGAGCTCGCCCAGCGTGACGATCGTGCCCGCCCGCTTGCTCATCCGCAGCGGCTCCTCACCGTCGCGCAGATCTTGACCAGCTGGCCGATCAGCACCTCGAGGTTGTGCGGTCCGGGATCGTCCCGAACGCAGCGCCATGGCGCATGCCGTCCCGACGTAGCCGTGGTGGTCGGCGCCGAGCAGGATAGATGCAGCGGTCGAAGCCACGCTCGCGCTTGTCGACGTAGTAAGCAGTGTCGGACGCGAAGTAGGTGAGCGCGCCGTTGCTGCGACGGAGCACGCGGTCCTTGTCGTCGCCGAAGTCGGTGGTGCGCATCCACAGCGCGCCGTCCTCCTCGAAGAGGTGCCCGTGCTGCTTGAGGACGTCGATGCCGTGCTCGACCGCCCCGGACTCGTTCAGCGTGCGCTCGGAGAACCAGACGTCGAAGTCGTGTGCGAAGGTCTCGCTGGCCTTCTGCTGATCGCCAGCTGCAGCGCGTAACCGCCTCGCGGAAGGCCTCCCTGCTCGTCCTCGGCAGGTCGGTGATGCCGGGGTGCGCGGCGACCACCGTGGCGGCGAGGTCGACCACGTAGCCGCCCTGGTAGCCGTCCTCGGCGACCTCCTCGCCCAGGGCTCGGGCCCGGAGGGAGTCGCCGAACCTGTCCATCTGGCTGCCGCGGTCGTTGACGTAGAACTCACGCGTCACCGTGGCGCCGGCGGCCTGGAGCACGCGCGCGATCGCGTCGCCGAGCACCGCCCAGCGGGTGTGACCGAGGTGGAGCGGTCCGGTGGGGTTCGCGGAGATGAACTCGACGTTCACCCGCTCGGCCCCTGACCGTCGTGCTGGTCCGTACGCCCCCCGGCCCGCACGACCTGCGCGGCCACCTCGCCCTGCGCGCCGGCCTCGACCCGCACGTTGAGGAACCCCGGGCCCGCGACCTCGGCCCCGGCGACACCGGGCGCCTGGGTCAACCGCTCCGCGAGCAGCTCGGCGAGCGCGCGCGGGTTGGTCCCGGCGCGCTTGGCCAGCTGCAGCGCGGCGTTGGTGGCGTAGTCGCCGTGCTCGCGCTGCTTGGGTCGCTCGATCCCCACCGAGGCGGGGACGCCGTCGGGAAGCGCGAGGGAGCCGTCGGCGACGAGGTCGGTCAGGACCGCCACGACGGCGTCGGAGAGCTGCTCGGGTGTCACCGGCCCAGCGTATCGGCCGGACCGGGCGCGCCCGGCGGTGCGGCTACCCCTCGCCGGCGGCCAGCCGGCGCACCGTCTCGACGAGCTCGTCCGGATCGAACGGCTTGGGCAGGAACGCGTCGACGCCGAGCTCGGTGGCCCGCGCGCGGTCCGCGGCCTGGGCCTGCGTCGTGACCATGGCGACCGGGATCGCCGAGGTCTCGGGTCGCCCTTCAGGCTCGCCACGGCGGAGAAGCCGTCGAGGCGCGGCATCATCACGTCGATCGTCACGACGTCCGGCTGGACGGTGCGGACGCGGTCAGGCACTCCTGCCCGTCCTGCGCCTCGACCACCTCGAAACCGGCCAGCTCGAGGTTCGTCGGATCAGCATGCGGATGCTCGCGGTGTCGTCCACGACGAGGACGCGCGGCCCTGAGGTGCCCACCGGGACAACCTAGTCGGTGGGGTACGCTCGTGCGGCCCCATCGAGCCCCCGTAGCTCAGGGGATAGAGCACCGCTCTCCTAAAGCGGGTGTCGCAGGTTCGAATCCTGCCGGGGGCGCCCTCTCCCGGTCAGGCCACCGGCCCGGCATCTCGCTCACCACGTCGTGCCGACGGCCCGTCGTGAGCCGCCTCACCCGCCGCCGCGCCCCGTGGAACGCGGACTGTCCGGGCACTAGGCTGGCCCCACACCCGTCAGCCGCGTCGTGCGCCGGCGCGGACGAACTCGAAGATCGAACCGGAAGAGGCGATCGAGGCCGTGCCCGAGCCTTCGCACGAGACCACCACCACCGACTTCGGCCCCAACGAGTGGCTCGTCGAGGAGATGCGCGAGCAGTACGAGAAGGACCCGGGCTCGCTGGACGAGACCTGGCAGACGTACTTCCGCAACGGCTCGTCCTCCCCCGCCGCCCGGTCGCCCCGCCAGGCCGGCACGGCGCCGAGACCCCGGCGGCGAAGCCGATCCGCACCCCCGTCGCCACCTCGCAGCCCGCCGAGGACCTGCGCGACGTCGCCTCCTCCCCCGACGCCTCCTCCACCGCCGCGCCCCGTGACGAGGCGCGCAGCGCAGCCGCCAAGAACACCAACGAGGTCCCGCGCGCACCGCGCTCGGACGAGCCGTCGAAGCCGCAGCCGGCCCCCAAGGCCGAGGCCAAGGCCGAGGCGAAGCCCGCGAAGAAGGCCTCCGGGGCGAGCTCCGCAAGGACGCCGCCGAGGAGCCGAGGGACGACGCCACCGACGTCGAGCACGAGAAGCTGCGCGGCGTCGCCGCCCTCACGGCGACCAACATGGACGCCAGCCTCAGCGTCCCCACCGCGACCAGCGTCCGCTCGGTGCCGGTCAAGCTGCTGATCGACAACCGCATCGTCATCAACAACCACCTCGCCCGCGCACGCGGCGGCAAGGTCTCCTTCACGCACCTGATCGGGTACGCGATCGTGCGCGCCCTGCGGGACCTGCCGGAGATGAACAACGGCTACACCGAGGTCGACGGCAAGCCCACGCTGGTGCGACCCAAGCACGTCAACCTCGGGCTGGCGATCGACGTCCCCAAGCCCGACGGCACCCGCCAGCTGCTGGTCCCCTCGATCAAGAAGGCCGACGCGGGCGACTTCGCCGCCTTCTGGAGCGCCTACGAACAGGTCGTGGTCAAGGCCCGCGACGGCAAGCTCGGCGTCGAGGACTTCAAGGGCACCACGATCTCGCTGACCAACCCCGGCACCATCGGCACGAACCACTCGGTGCCGCGGCTGATGAAGGGCCAGGGCGCGATCATCGGGGTCGGCTCGATGGAGTACCCGCCGGAGTTCCAGGGTGCCTCGGACCACACCATCTCCCAGATGGCGGTCTCGAAGATGATGACGCTGACCTCCACCTACGACCACCGCATCATCCAGGGTGCGCAGTCGGGTGAGTTCCTGCGCCGCGTCCACGGTCTGCTGCTGGGCGAGGAGGGCTTCTACGACGAGATCTTCCAGGCGCTGAAGATCCCGTACGGCCCGATCCGCTGGGCGCAGGACATCGCGGTCAACCACGACGACGAGATCTCCAAGCAGGCGCGCATCCTCGAGCTGATCCACGCCTTCCGGGTGCGCGGCCACATGATGGCCGACACCAACCCGCTCGACCACACGATGCGCAGCCACCCGGACCTCGAGACCTCGAGCCACGACCTGACCCTGTGGGACCTCGAGCGCGAGTTCGCGACCGGGTCCTTCGGCGGTGGCCGGCGCTTCATGAAGCTGCGCGCGATCCTCGGCATCCTGCGCGACTCCTACGTGCGCACCACCGGCATCGAGTACATGCACATCCAGGACCCCGAGCAGCGCCGCTGGATCCAGCAGCGGGTCGAGCAGCCGCACAGCAAGCCGCCCCGCGAGGAGCAGCTGCGGATCCTGCTCAAGCTCAACCAGGCCGAGGCGTTCGAGACCTTCCTGCAGACCAAGTTCGTCGGTCAGAAGCGGTTCAGCCTGGAGGGCGGTGAGACCACGGTCCCGGTCATCGACGAGATCTGCGAGGCCGCGGCGGCCGACGGCATGGACGAGGTCTGCATCGGCATGGCCCACCGCGGCCGGCTCAACGTGCTCGTCAACATCGCGGGCAAGAACCCCGGCCAGGTGTTCCGCGAGTTCGAGGGCAACATCGACCCGCGCACCATCCAGGGCTCGGGCGACGTCAAGTACCACCTCGGCGTCGAGGGCGAGTTCACGGCCGGCGACGGCTCCAGGATGAAGGTCTCGGTCGCCGCCAACCCGTCCCACCTCGAGACCGTCGACCCCGTGCTCGAGGGCATCGCCCGCGCCAAGCAGGACATCCTCGACCGCGGTGCCGAGTACCCGGTGCTCCCGCTGCTGGTGCACGGCGACGCCGCGTTCGCCGGGCAGGGCGTGGTCGCCGAGACCCTCAACCTCAGCCAGCTCCGCGGCTACCGCACCGGCGGCACGATCCACTTCATCATCAACAACCAGATCGGGTTCACCACCGACCCGCGCTTCTCGCGCTCCTCGCCCTACCCGTCGGACGTGGCCAAGATGGTGGAAGCCCCGATCCTGCACTGCAACGGCGACGACCCGGAGGCGGTGACGTTCGCGGCCAAGATCGCGACCGAGTACCGCCAGAAGTTCGGCAAGCCCGTCGTCATCGACATGCAGTGCTACCGCCGCTTCGGCCACAACGAGGGCGACGAGCCGGCCTTCACCCAGCCGAAGATGTACCAGCGCGATCGAGACCAAGACGCCGGTGCAGCAGACTCTACGGCAAGCGCTGCTCGCGGAGGGCGACATCGACGAGGAGCCGAGGGCGACGCAAGGTCCGAGTTCACGCGCAACCGGCTGGACAGGCGAGTTCGAGGCGCCGCGCCGGCTACAAGCCCACAAGGCGACTGGCTCGCGGCCGCTGGTCGGGCTTCAAGTCGTCCGACGAAGGACGACGACGCCCCGCGTCGGCCAGACCGGCGTCGACCCGAGACGCTCAAGCGCGAGATCGGCGGCACGCTGACCGACGTGCCCGACCGGCTTCACCGTCCACCGCACGATCCAGCGCGTTCGACGACAACCGCGCCAGGCGATCAGCGGCGAGGGCCCGATCGACTGGGCGACCGCCGAGGCGCTGGCCTTCGGCTCGCTGCTGCTCGAGGGCCATCGCGTGCGGCTCTCTGGGCAGGATGTCGAGCGCGGCACCTTCTCGCAGCGCCACGCGGTGGTGATCGATCAGGAGAACGAGCAGCGCTTCACGCCGCTCCGAACGTCGGCGAGGGCCAGGCCGCTACGAGGTCATCAACTCGATGCTCTCCGAGGAGGCGGTGCTCGGCTTCGAGTACGGCTACTCGGCCGCCGAGCCGAACGCGCTGGTGCTGTGGGAGGCGCAGTTCGGCGACTTCGCCAACGGCGCGCAGGTCGTGATCGACCAGTTCATCTCCTCGGGCGAGCGCAAGTGGCTGCGCATGTCGGGCCTCGTGCTGCTCCTGCCGCACGGCTACGAGGGCGCGGCGGGAGGTCGGCCGCCCCGGACTCGCACGACGCGGCATCGACGTCGCGCTGCCGACGCCGCGACGAGGAGCTCGACCGCCTGGCTCGGCGCGACGCCTGGGCTTCGTCGGCCGAGACCTCCGTTCGAGGTGCCGGTCGAGCGCCGCCACCTGGCTGCTGACGCCCGTCGTCCGACCGACCTCGACTGACCGCCGGGTCGGTCGTTCCGCGGTGCGCTGGGACCAGACGCCCGTCGTCTGGTGGAGCGCGATCGGACGCAGCGCCGGGGTGCAGGCCTCCGACGCGTGGCCGCGCACCGTACCGGCGGTGCCCGCTCGCCGCGACGGGCTCGACCTGCCCGCCGGCGTCACCTTCCTGGTCGGCGAGAACGGGTCGGGCAAGTCCACGATCGTCGAGGCGGTGGCGATGCTGTTCGGGCTGGCGCCCGAGGGCGCAGCCCGGCGGGCGACGCACCCGCGACCGACGCTGCGGCGGGCCCGGCGTGCTGCGTGCGTGAGGATCCGTCGCGGGCTGGGCGAGGGCGCGGGGGTTCTTCCTGCGCCGAGACGATGCGCTCCTGGGACCTCCACGCGAGACGCCAGGAGGAGGTCGGGACCGGGACCCGCTCTTCCACGAGATGAGCCACGGCGAGTCGTTCCTCGCGGTGCTCGACCGCCGGTGGCTCCCCGGGCGTACTGCCTCGACGACAGCCCGTCGGGCGGCGCCCGTTCTCCTCGACGCTTCGCCTCATGGACCGGCTGGACCGGCTCGACGCGCGGCGCAGGCCAGGTGCTGTCGCGACGCACTCCCCGTCCTACGCCTCGCTCCCGGTCGCGGCTGCCGCGAGCGTCGGCCCGTGGGGCCTGCGCGAGGCCCGACGTGGGAGGACCTCGCGCGGTCCGCACTGGCGCGTCGGACCTACCTCGACGCTGCTCGAGCGCTACCTGCGCCACCTGCGCGGTCGGCCCGACGACCTGACCGCTGCGTGGTGATGCCCCGTTGTCGGTGGCTCAGCGACCGACAGGGTCGGTGAGGCCCGGACGTCGGCGCTCAGCGCGTGAGGACGACCTTGCCGAAGACGTCGCCCGACGCGACGGCGGCGAGGCCCTCGCGGGCCTGGTCGAGCGGCAGCGTGCGGTCGATCAGCGGGCGGGTGCCGGAGACGTCGAGCAGCTGGGCGAGCTCGGCCAGCTCGCCCGGGTGCCCATCGTCGAGCCCTGGACGCGCAGCTGCAGGAAGAAGATCCGGGTCAGCTCGGCGTGCGAGGGGCGTCGCCGGACGTCGCGCCGACGATGACGACGGTGCCGCCGGGCGCAGCGACCTGATCGTGTGCGACCAGGTCGCGGCGCCCACGGACTCCATCACCGCGTCGACCTTCGCCGGGAGCCGAGCACCGGGCTCGAAGACCTCGTGCGCACCGATCTCCAGGGCCCGCGCCCGCTTGGTCTCGTCGCGGCTGGTCGCCCAGACCCGCAGCCCGGCCGCGCGGGCCGAGGACGAGCAGCGCGGTCGAGACGCCACCGCCGGCGCACTGCACGAGCACGGTGTCGCCGGGCTTCAGGCCGGTCTGGGTGAACAGCATCCGGTAGGCCGTCAACCACGCCGTCGGCAGGCACGCGGCCTCCTCGAACGACAGCCCGGCCGGCTTCGGCACCACGTTGCGGCGCGGCACGGCCACCCGCTCGGCGAACGTCCCTTGGTACCGCTCGGAGAGCAGCGACCGCTTCGGGTCGAGCGTCTCGTCGCCGGTCCAGGTCGGGTCCGAGATCACGGCGTGGACGACGACCTCCTCGCCGTCCTCGTCGATCCCGGCGGCGTCGCAGCCGAGGATCATCGGCAGCGACTCGTCGCGCAGCCCGACCCCGCGCAGCGACCAGACGTCGTGGTGGTTGATCGAGGCGGCCCTCACCGTGACCGTCGTCCAGCCGTCGGGCACCTCCGGGTCGGGCCGCTCGCCCAGGCCGAGGCCGGACAGCGGGTCGTCGGAGGAGAAGGACTCGGCGTAGACGGCGAACATGGCGGCGACCCTACCGACGGGTCACCACGTGCGCCGGGACGCAGATCACGCCCGCGCGACGCCGTCCCGCCGCGCCGCGTCGGCGACCGCCGCGGCCACCGCCGGGGCCACCCGGGCGTCGAACGGCGACGGCACGACGTAGCCCGGCGCGAGGTCGTCGCCGACGAGCGCGGCGAGCGCCTCGGCCGCCGCGACCTTCATGCCCTCGGTGACCGACCGGGCCCGCACGTCCAGCGCGCCGCGGAAGATGCCGGGGAACGCGAGCACGTTGTTGATCTGGTTGGGGTGGTCCGAGCGGCCGGTCGCGACGACCGCGGCGTGCCGCGCCGCGACGTCGGGGTGCACCTCCGGCGTCGGGTTCGCGAGGGCGAAGACGATGGCGTCGTCGGCCATCGCGGCGATCGCCTCCTCCTCGACCCTCCCGCCGGAGACCCCGACGAAGACGTCGGCGTCTTGGAGCGCGTCGGCGAGCGTGCCGGTCCGGCCCCACGCCTCGGTCAGCTCCGCGACGTCGGCCTTGACCGGCGTCAGTCCGTCCCGGCCGGGATGCACGACGCCGCGGCTGTCGGCGACCGCGATCCGCCCGACCCCGCGCCGTGCAGGATCTTCGCGACGGCGACGCCCGCCGCACCGGCGCCGGCCACGACGACGCTCGTCTCGTGCAGCTGTCGACCGGTCAGCCGGACGGCGTTGATCAGGGCCGCGAGGGCGACCACCGCGGTGCCGTGCTGGTCGTCGTGGAAGACGGGGATGTCGAGCCGCTCCTTGAGCCGGTCCTCGATCTCGAAGCAGCGGGGGGCCGAGATGTCCTCGAGGTTGATGCCGCCGAAGCTGGGGGCGAGCCGGACGACCGTCTCGACGATGTCGTCGACGTCGTGCGCGTCCAGGCACACCGGGACGGCGTCGACGCCGCCGAACTGCTTGAACAGGACCGCCTTGCCCTCCATGACCGGCATCGCGGCGCGCGGGCCGATGTCGCCGAGACCGAGCACGGCGCTGCCGTCGGTGACCACCGCGACGGTGTTCGGGATCCACGTGTACGCATCGGCCTGGCCGGGATCGGCCGCGATCGCCTCGCACACCCGGGCCACGCCGGGCGGGTACGCGAGGGAGAGGTCGTCGACGCCCGCGAGGGGCACCGTGCTGGCCACCTCCATCTTGCCGCCGCGGTGCAGCTCGAAGACGGGTCGCCGGCGTGGTCGCGGTCGTCGGTCGTGGTCATGGCAGGGCCTGGCCTCCTCGCCGCGACAGGCGCGGCATCGGCGTGCGGGACGGGGGACGCCGATCGGGCGACCGTGGGTCGGCGGGAGGGGTGGGCCCGCGCGGCACAGTGTGCCGACCGAGGGGGTCGGGCGCCAGGCGTGCGTGACCATCCTCACGACCCCCGCCCGCCGGAGGGTGCGCGGTGACTACATTGACGCGCGAGCGGTGGCGGAGCAGGCGACGGCAGGAGGGGGACGCTGGTGAGCCTCAGTCCGTCGGCGGCCTCCCGGGGGCGCCGGGACGAGCCCACGCGGCGCCCGGACGTCGAGCTGAGCCTCCCGTCCGACGGTGCCCACCTCTCGGTCCTGCGCACGACGGCCGCGGCGCTCGGCGCCCGTCTCGACCTCACGCTCGACGAGGTCGAGGACCTGCGGATGGCCGTCGACGAGGCCGCCGCGCTGCTGTTGCTGCAGTCCCCCGCGGACGCCGCCCTGCACTTCTCCTTCCGTCTCGACGGATCCTCGCTGCACGTCCGGTGCGAGGTCGCGACCGACGACCGCGACCGCCCAGCCAGGCCGGGTTCGCGTGGACCGTGCTGACCGCCCTCGCCCGCTCGGTGGAGGTCTCGCTGACGACCACCGACGGCCGCCGCGGTCTCGTGCTCGACCTCGTGCACGGGCACGTGGGGAGAGACGCGGACGCGTGACGAGCGACCCAGGCCGGGACGCCTCGGGCGACGTCGGCGAGGAGCGGCCGACCGACGACCGGCTCGACGACGCCGCCGTGCTGCGCGCGCGGACGGCGCCGCAGCCGTTCGCGTTCGCGGCCGACGACGAGGACGCCCGGCAGCACGCGCGCGCCCGGCTGGTCGAGCTCCACCTGCCGCTGGTCGAGCACTGCGCCCGCCGCTTCCGCAACCGCGGCGAGCCGTTCGAGGACCTCGTCCAGGTCGGCACGATCGGTCTCATCAAGTCGGTCGACCGGTTCGAGTCCGACCGCGGGGTCGAGTTCTCGACCTACGCGACGCCCACGATCGTCGGCGAGATCAAGCGCTACTTCCGCGACAAGGGCTGGAGCATCCGCGTGCCGCGCCGGCTGCAGGAGATGCGGATCTCGCTCGCGGGGGCGACCGCCGACCTCAACCAGCAGCTCGGCCGCTCGCCCACGATCTCGGAGATCGCCGAGCGCCTCGAGGTCAGCGAGGAGACGGTGCTCGAGGGTCTGGAGTCCGCGAACGCGTACTCGACGCTGTCCTGGACGCGCCCGACAACCGCTCCGGCGAGGGCGGCTCGATGGCCGACCTGATCGGCAGCGAGGACGAGGCCCTGGCCCACGTCGATTACCGCGAGTCTCTAAAGCCCCTGATGGCCGCGCTCGAGCCGCGCGACCGGCAGATCCTGCTGCTGCGCTTCTTCGGGCAGATGACGCAGTCCCAGATCGCCGCGAGATCGGCATGTCGCAGATGCACGTCTCACGGCTGCTGTCGCGCACGCTGACGCGCGCCGGCGCGACGGGCGCTCGGCGACGAGCTGCCGCGCCGTCGGGCGCCTTGAGGCGGGCGGGCTCACGGGGCGCGGTCGTCGGCCGCCGCGAAGCCCGCATCGACGCCGGCAGCAGCACCCGGCCAGCACCGCCACGGCCACGACGGCGAGCGTGGGCGACAGCCAGGCCAGGTCCGCGCCGCGCAGGTTCCAGGCCAGCCCGAGCTGGATCAGCTGGGTGAACAGCACCGGGCCCCGCGCCCAGGAGCCCGCGGGCGAGGCCCACCCGCGACGACCTGCAGCGCGCGTAGGCCAGAGAAGAACAGGCTGGTGCCGATCCCCAGCGCGATCCGATCCGGTCGAGGACCGACGCGAGGGTCGAGCACGGCGAAGACGCGACGCGCGACCGCCCCAGCAGGACCACGCGACGAGGCCGACGAGGGAGCCGCCACGAGAGCGGGCTGGGCGCTGGCGCCGCCGACGGCCCGCTTCCTCCCACGTCCGCTCCCACGCCGCAGCGTACGGGGGGCGGAGCCGGTCACCGGACCCTGAGCAGATCTTGTCGGTGTGACTGGATCGACACGGCGACAGCCCTTGTGTCAGCGAGGGATTGTTGCAACGATCGAGGCTGCTTGCGCACGAGCACGTCGTGCCGCTCCACGGGCCGTCGTCCGATCCTGCCCCTGCTCGCACCGCGCGGAGGTCGGGGACGCGATCGTGAAGGCGTTCACGTGATCGTCACCCGGCGGGACGCCCGGTCACCGTACGCTCGCCCGAGCACCCGACCGGTAGCCGAGAGAAGAGGCAGGGCGTGGACTGGCGTCACCGCTCCGCGTGTCTGGAGGAGGACCCGGAGCTGTTCTTCCCCATCGGCAGCACGGGCCCCGCGATCGCGCAGGTCGAGGAGGCCAAGGTCGTCTGCCGTCGCTGCGACGTCCGTGAGCAGTGCCTCGAGTGGGCGCTGGAGTCCGGCCAGGACCACGGCGTCTGGGGTGGTCTCAGCGAGGACGAGCGCCGCGCCCTGAAGCGCCGCAACGCCCGGGCGCGCATCCGCACCGCCTGAGACCACCGACACCACGAGGCCGGTCCCCTTCCGGGGCGGGGCCTCGTCCGTCCACGCGCCCGACCGCTCCGCCGGGTCACGGCTCCTCGAAGCCGAGCCGCACCGGTGACCCGCGTGCCCCTGCCTCCCGCCCCCGAGCCCCGGCTCGAAGACCAGCGTGCCGCCGAGCTCGGTCTCGACCAGCGTGGAGACGATCGAGACGCCGAGACCGGCGCCCGAGCGGGGTCGACGTCCTCGGCAGCCCGCGCCCGTCGTCGGCGACCACGACGTCCAGTCGCCCCGGTCGGCGCACGACCTCGATCTCGACCGAGCCGTCGAGGTCGTGCTCGGCCCCGAAGGCGTGCTCGACGGCGTTCTGGATCAGCTCGGTCAGGACCATCGCGAGGGGCGTCGCGACCTCGGCCGGCAGCACGCCGAACGAGCCGCGCCGGGCGGTCGCGACCCGGCCCGCCGACGCCGGAGACCTCGACGACCATGAGCGCAGCCGGTCGGCGATCTCGTCGAACTCGACGGTCTCGTCGAGCTTGCGGCTGAGCGTCTCGTGCACGAGCGCGATCGAGCCGATCCGTCGCTCCGCCTCCTGCAGCGCCTGACGGCCCTGCGGCGAGACGAGGCGGCGCGCCTGCAGGCGCAGCAGAGCGGCCACGGTCTGCAGGTTGTTCTTCACCCGGTGGTGGATCTCGCGGATGGTGGCCTCGCGGGAGATCAGCTCGCGCTCGCTGCGGCGCAGCTCGGTGACGTCGCGCACGAGCACCAGCGCGCCCGCTGCGACGACCGTCCGAGCGCAGCGGGATGGTGCGCACCAGGACCGAGGCCGCCTCGTTCTCCAGGTCGGTCTCGGCGCCCGCGCGGCCGGAGACGAGGGCGTCCAGCCCGACGTCGCTGGCGCGGGCGGCCGCGGGCGCGAGGTCGTGGTGGTCGAGGCGAGCGACTGCCCGACCAGGTCGCCGGTCAGGCCCAGCCGGCGGTAGGCGGACATCGCGTTGGGGCTGGCGTACTGGACGAGACCGTCGGCGTCGGTGCGCACGAACCCGTCCCCGACCCGCAGCGCCCGGGCGGCGTCGACCCGCTGCTCGCCGGCGGGGAAGACGCCGGTGCTGATCATCGTGGCGAGCTCGTCGGCCGTGCGCAGGTAGGCGAGCTCGAGGCGGCTGGGCGTGCGCACCCCGCGCAGGTTCGTGCTGCGGGTGATCACCGCGAAGACCCGGTCCTCGCGGCGCACCGGGATCGACTCCACCCGCACCGGGACGTCGTCCTGCCACTCGGGGTCGCCCTCCCGCACGACCCGGCCCTCGGTCAGCGCGGCCTCGATCACCGGCCGCCGACCTGCCGGGACGAACGAGCCGACGAGGTCGTCCAGCAGCGCGGTCGGACCGGTCGTCGGCCGCACCTGCGCGCCCACCCAGAAGCCTCGGCCGCCGACGTCGGGGAGCCACAGCAGGAGGTCGGCGAAGGACAGGTCCGCGATGATCTGCCAGTCGCCGACGAGACGGTGCAACCAGTCCAGGTCGGCGGCGCCGAGCGACGTCTGGTGCGTCGCGACGTCGTCGAGCGAGGGCATGGCGCGAGCCTAGGGCGCGACGACCGGCGGCTGGTCGTCCCTCTCGGACCCCGGTCCGAGCCGTGCGACGATGGCCCCGTGTCGGAGTGGTACTGGCAGCAGGTGGTCGAGACCGGCATGCACGTCCCGGCAGACCGCCCGCTCGACGAGGCCACGATGGAGCTCGTCGAGATGCTGGGCAGCCAGAACCCCCGGCTGCGCGACGACATCGCCTACCCGCTCCTCGCGACCTGGGTCTCCCAGGGCGAGTTCGACCACGTCCTGACCGGTCTCGGCAACGGCATCGCCCCGGGTCTTCGCTCCGGGCTCGGCGGCGACGGGGACTCCACCGTGCTGCGACGCTCGTTCAGCGCGCGGCTGCTGTCCGACATCGTCTCCCGCGACAACGACGAGACGCTGGTGCCGCCCGACACCGTGATGGGTTGGGGCGACCAGGCCACGTCGTGGTTCGTCCGCGAGCGCGGCCTGCGTGGGTGGGTGCGCGAGCTCGGCTGGGCGCACGCGGTCGCCCACGGGGCCGACCTGCTCGGCTCCCTCGCTCGCTCGCGCCACGTCGGCCGCCTGGAGCTGACGGTCCTGCTCGACGTCCTGGCCGACCGCCTGCTGGCACCGACGACGTACGCGTGGCGGCACGGCGAGGAGGACCGTCTCGCGTACACGACGATGGCGGTGCTGCAACCGCGGCGAGGTGCCGTTCGGTGCTGGAGTCGTGGGTCGCGCGGGTCGCCGAGGGCGCCCGGCTGCCCCGCACGCGCGGCGGGTCGGTCAGCGAGTGGCCGACGGTCTCGGCCACAACACGTCGGCGTACCTGCGCGCTGCACGTCCAGCTGGCGCTGGGCGTCAGGGCCGGCCCGACCAGCGCGGCGACACCGAGCTGTTCGCGGGCCAGCCGCCGCACCGCAGCGACCTGCTGCTGACCGTGCTCGACGCCATCCGCGCCGAGAGCCCTGGTTGTTCAATCCTCGACCGGACGGCGTACGGTCCCGTCAGCGACCTGAGGCCCCGGGGCCGTGGGACGCGTCGTCGTCCCCCGTCGAGAGGCAGGTCCCCGTGGTCTCCCGCACGCCCGCGTACGTCGCGGCGGTCGCGCTCGCGATCCCCGTCGTGCTCCCGCTGCTGGTCTTCACCTACGCGCGTCGCGCCCCGAGCTGGCCGGCATCCCGTTCTTCTTCTGGTACCAGTTCCTGCTGGTCTTCGTCTCGGTCGCCGGGACCACGACGGCGTTCGCGATGGTCCGTCGCGCCGAGCGCGACCGCCGGGCCGCCGCCGGGCGGCCCGGGAGCCGACGTGAGGACGGTGCCGCGTGATCGGCGACGTCGACGGGGTCGCGCTCGCGGTCTTCCTGTTCTTCTTCCTGCTCGTCACGGTCATGGGCTTCATGGCGTCGCGGTGGCGCCAGGCCGAGAAGCTCGACAACCTCGACGAGTGGGGCCTCGGCGGCCGCAGCTTCGGCACCTTCGTCGCGTGGTTCCTGATCGGCGGCGACATCTACACGGCGTACACGTTCATCGCGGTGCCGGCGACGCTGTACGCGGGCTCGGTCACCGGGTTCTTCGCGGTGCCGTACACGATCGTGCTCTACCCGATCATCTTCGTGTTCCTGCCGCGGCTGTGGTCGGTCAGCCACCGCCGCCGCTACGTGACGCCGGCTGACTTCGTCCAGGGCCGCTGGGACTCCAGGGCCCTGACCCTCGCCGTCGCCTTCACCGGGCTGCTCGCCACGATGCCGTACATCGCGCTGCAGCTGGTCGGCATCCAGGCGGTGCTCGACGTCATCGGCATCGGCACCGACAGCGACAACTGGGTGATCAAGGACATCCCGCTGTTCCTGGCGTTCCTCGTCCTCGCGCTCTACACGTACTCCTCGGGCCTGCGCGCGCCCGCGCTGATCGCGTTCGTCAAGGACACGCTGATCTACGTCGTCATCATCGCCGCGGTGATCTACCTGCCGACGCAGCTCGGGGGCTGGGGAGAGATCTTCAACCGCGCCGAGGACGCGTTCAACGCCTTCAACACCGAGAACGCCGACGCCATCGAGGCCGGCGAGGCGACCGCCAAGGGCCTGATCCCCGGCGGCGCCGCCCACTGGGCGTACGCGTCGCTGACGCTCGGCTCGGCGCTGGCGCTGTTCATGTACCCGCACTCGATCACCGCCGTGCTGTCGACCAGCAACCGCAACATCATCCGGCGCAACGCCTCGCTGCTGCCCGCGTACTCGTTCCTGCTCGGCCTGCTCGCGCTGCTCGGCCTCGCGGCGGAGGCCGCGGGCATCCAGACCGACAACGCCCAGCAGTCGATCCCGCAGCTGTTCGAGAACGAGTTCCCGGGCTGGTTCGCCGGACTCGCGGTCGCCGCGATCGCGATCGGGGCGTTCGTGCCGGCCGCGATCATGTCGATCGCGGCGGCGAACCTGTGGACCCGCAACATCTACAAGGCCTACATCCGCTAGGACGCCACGCCCGCCGACGAGGCCCGACAGAGCAAGCTGGCCAGCCTGCTGGTCAAGTTCGGTGCGCTGGTCTTCGTCCTGGCGCTGCCCAACGAGTTCGCGATCAACCTGCAGCTGCTCGGGGGCATCTGGATCCTGCAGACGCTGCCCGCCATCGTCATCGGCCTCTACACCCGCTGGTTGCACCGGTACGCGCTGCTCGCCGGCTGGGCCGTCGGGTTCCTGTGGGGGACGTACGCCGCGTGGGCGCAGCCGGCCGTCGGCGACCCCGACTCGCACTTCGGCGGCTCCGTCGCGCCGCTCAAGGTCTTCGGCCTCGAGCTGAGCGAGAGCCCGGTCTACTTCGGCGTCACGGCCCTGGTGCTGAACCTCGTCGTCGCGGTGCTGGGCACGTTGGTCCTGCGGTCGGCGAACGTGCCGCGCGGCGTCGACGAGACCGAGCCCGGCGACTACCGCGCCGACGCCGGCGACGAGGGCGTCGTGGAGGACCTCGAGGGCGAGGAGCTGCCGTCCCGCGACCACCCCGAGGGGGAGGCTACCCGCCGGTAGGACCGGGCCTAGGGTGAGCGCATGACGACGTCCGAGCCGACGGAGACCAGCGCCGACGAGACCTCCGAGGAGGTGCACGGCGGCGTCCACGCGATCGACGCCGCGCAGGCGCACGGCGTCACCACCCTCTTCACGCTGTCCGGTGCGCACGTCTTCCCGCTCTACGACGGCGCCGTGCGGGCCGACCCGCCGGTGCGGCTCGTCGACGTCCGGCACGAGCCGTCGGCGGTGTTCGCCGCCGAGGCGACCGGCAAGCTCACCCGCACGCCCGGCCTCGCGGTGCTCACCGCCGGCCCGGGGGTCACCAACGGGGTCAGCCCGATCGCGCAGGCGCACTTCGCGGGGTCGCCGCTCGTCGTCGTCGGCGGACGCGCACCGGAGTACCGGTGGGGGTCGGGCAGCCTGCAGGAGCTCGACCACCCGCCGATCCTCGCGCCGGTCACCAAGCACGCCGCGACGGTCACGGCGGCCGCCGAGATCGGCACCGCCGTGAGCAGCGCGTTCGACGTCGCCGGCTCGGCCCACCGCGGCCCGGTGTTCCTGGACGTGCCGATGGACGAGCTGTTCGGCGAGACCGTCCGGTCGGGGTCGTCGTCCGGCCCGACGGCTCGCGCACCGAGCCGACCCGGACGACGTCGCCCGCGTCGTCTCGCTGCTCGCCGCGCCGGGCGTCCGGTGCTCGTGATCGGCACCGACGTCTGGGCCGACGGCGCCGAGGAGTCGGCTCTCCGGCTCGTCGAGGAGGCGGGCATCCCCGCGATCACCAACGGGATGGGTCGTGGCGTCGTGCCCGGTGGCCACCCGAACCTGGTCACCAAGGCGCGCAAGGGCGCGTTCGGCGAGGCGACCTCGTGGTCGTCGTCGGCACACCGCTGGACTTCCGGCTCGGCTACGGGGTCTTCGGCGGCGAGGGCATCGCGCCGCCGGCGAGGTCGTGCACCTCGCCGACTCCCCGGCCAGCTGTCCGGGCACGCCGAGACCGCGGCCGACGCCGCCGGCGACCTGCGCACGCTGCTCGACGGCGTGCTCGCGGGTCTGCAGTCGGCGCCGGGCGACCGTCCGGACTGGGGCCGGTGGCTCGACGACCTGCAGCAGCAGGTGGCCGCGGCGACCGAGCGCGACCGCGCCCTGCTGAGCGCCGAGGCCGACCCCGTCCACCCCGCCCGGATCTACGGCGAGCTGCTGCCGCGCCTGGAGGACGACGCCGTCGTGATCGGCGACGGCGGCGACTTCGTCTCCTTCGCCGGCAAGTACGTCGAGCCGCGGCGACCTGGCGGCTGGCTGGACCCGGGACCGTTCGGCTGCCTCGGCGCGGGCCTGGGCGCGGCGATGGCGGCCAGGCTGTGCCGGCCGTCCAGCCAGGTGGTGCTGCTCCTCGGCGACGGCGCCGCGGGCATGTCGCTGATCGACGTCGACACGCTCGTCCGGCACGACCTCCCGGTCGTGATGGTGATGGGCAACAACGGTGCGTGGGGCCTGGAGAAGGGGCCGATGAACATGCTGTTCGGCTACGACGTCGCCGCCGACCTCAACCCCGGCACGCGCTACGACCAGGTCGTCACCGCGCTCGGCGGCGGCGGCGAGATGGTCACCGACCCGCGCGAGATCGGACCGGCCCTGGACCGCGCGTTCGCCTCCGGCGTGCCCTACCTCGTCAACGTCATCACCGACGTCGAGGCCGCCTACCCGCGCAGCACGACCGGCATCTGATGCCGCTCGAGGTGCGACCCGCCCGTCCCGACGAGCTCGCCGCCGTCGGTGCCCTCACCGGTCAGGTCTACGTCGACGAGGGCTTCGTGCTGTTCCCGACGGCACGACCGACGAGGAGCTACCTGGGCCAGCTGCGCGACGCCGAGCGGCGCGCGCGCGACGCCGAGGTCGTCGTCGCGGTCGAGGACGACCGGCTGCTCGGCACCCTGACCTGGTGCGACCCGGGATCGCCGATGTGCGAGGTCGCCACCACGGGCGACGAGGGCGAGATCCGGATGCTGGTCGTCGACCCCGACGCGCGCGGCCGGGGCGCGGCGCGCGCGCTCGTGCGGTGGTGCCAGGACCGGGCCCGCGCGGACGGCCTCGGCGCCATCGTGCTCTGCTCGCTCACCCAGATGACGGCCGCCCACGCCCTGTACGGCTCGCTCGGGTTCGAGCGGCTGCCGAGCGCGCGACTGGGACCCCGTCCCGGGCATCACCCTGCTGGCGTTCCGGCAGGACCTCGACGGCGGTGCGTCGTGAGCGCGTTGCAGGCCGGGCTCACCGCCGAGGTCGAGCACGAGGTCACCGACGCCGACACAGCCGAGGCGCTCGGCAGCGGCGACCTGCCCGTGCTGGGCACGCCCCGCGGTCGTCGCCTGGTGGAGGGGCCACGTGCGCGGCGATCGCCGACGCGCTCGACGCAGACTCCTCGTCGGTCGGCACCCGGGTCGACGTCGAGCACGTCGCCGCCAGCGGGGTCGGCGCGCGCGTGCGGGCCGGCGCCACCGTCGTCGCGGTCGACGGGCGGCTGGTCTCGTTCGAGGTCGTGGCCCGCGACGCCGACGACCAGGTGGTCGCCCACGGTCGCGTCCGTCGCGTCGTCGTGCGTCGCGACCGCTTCCTCGAGCGGGTCCCCCCAGCCCGTTGAGATCCGCTCCAGCCACCAGGAACGTGCCCGTCCTGGTGGCTCAGCCGGAGGTCGGCGGGCCCGCGGGGTGTGGGACGATGGCGGGTGCACGTCCCCGGACCGGGGAACCACCCGACCCCAGGAGGACCGATGGGCAAGACCGGCCGCAAGCGCCGCGCGCGTCGCAAGAAGAACGCGAACCACGGCAAGCGCCCCAACGCCTGACAGACCACGAGGCCCCCACCGGAACCGGTGGGGCCTCGTCGGTCGTCGCTCAGTCGCCGCGCTGGACGCGGGTCTCGGTGATCTCGACGGTCACCGAGCGGATCGAGGTGAGCACGCGGGCGCGGAGCGGCTCCGGCGCGCGCTCGGTGCAGGACCGCGCGACCAACGTCTTGACCACGCGCTCGAGGTCGAACGCCGTCAGGCACGGCTCGCAGTCGGCGATGTGGGCGTGGATGTCGTCCCAGCTCGCCTCGTCCAGCTCGTGGTCGATGAACAGGTAGAGGTTGTCCAGGGCCCGGACGCAGTCGGGGGTGTGTCGGCGTGGTCGCTCACGACGACTCCCCCGCCCCGCTGACGGCCATCCCGCGGTCGCGGGCGTAGTCGGAGAGCAGGTCGCGCAGCTGCCGGCGCCCGCGGTGCAGCCGTGACATCACCGTGCCGATGGGCGTGCCCATGATCTCGGCGATCTCCTTGTACGGGAACCCCTCGACGTCGGCGAGGTAGACCGCGTACCGGAAGTCCTCGGGGAGCTTCTGCAGCGCGTCCTTGACGTCGCTGTCGGGGAGCCGCTCCAGGGCCTCGGTCTCGGCCGACTTCAGGCCCGACGAGGTGTGCGACTCCGCCGCGGCGAGCTGCCAGTCCTCGACCTGCTCGGTCATGGTCTGCTGCGGCTGGCGCTGCTTCTTGCGGTACGAGTTGATGTAGGTGTTGGTCAGGATGCGGTAGAGCCAGGCCTTGAGGTTCGTGCCGGGCTTGAACTGGTGGAAGGCCGAGTAGGCCTTGGCGAAGGTCTCCTGGACGAGGTCCTCGGCGTCCTGAGGGTTCCGCGTCATCCGCAGACCCGCGGAGTACAGCTGGTCGAGGAACGGCAGCGCGTCACGCTCGAAGCGGAGCGCCCGGTCCTCCGGGCTCTCGGTGGCGACGTCGATCTCCTCGACCGGCTCGCCGTCGGTGGTGCTGGGGTCGGTCATCGTCCTCAAGGGTACCGGCGGAGCCACCCGTCGAACACGACGGAGCCGGGACGGCCGAGGTGAGCACGGATCGCCTCCCTGTTCGTGACGTCGATGGTGCTGACGGGCACAACCGGCGCGCACCGGGCCGTTGTTCCCGCCGCGCGGGCGTCGACTCAGGAGACGTGCACGCGCGCGGGCGTCACGCGTGCGACGAAGCGCGAGGCGGCGTCGACGACCAGAGCCAGGGCGTCCTCCTGCGACAGGTCGCCGCGCTTCGGCACCCGCAGCGAGTGGTCGGCGCCCGGGACGACGTCGACGCCGGTGCCGAGCGGCAGCTCGACCGGCGTGCCGAACGTGTCGCGCTCGCCCTGGACCACCCGCACCGGCACGCCGGCGTCGAGCTCGGCGGCGCGGCTCTTCTCCGGGCGGCCCGGCGGGTGCAGCGGGAACGCGAGCGCCAGGACGCCGACGGCGCCGACGCGGACCGCCGTGCGGCACGCCACCCGCGCACCGGCGCTGCGCCCGCCGACGACGAGCGGGAAGCGCGGGGACGCGTGCGGTCGAGCATCGCCACGAAGCACTCGTCCAGCACCGTCGGCGCCGGCGCGACACCACGACCGGCCACGACCCAGGGCATCTCGACCAGGATCACCGTGACGTCGTGCCTCGTCAGGCCGACCGACAGCGCCTCGAGGTCGTCGGTGTCGACCCCGCGACCGGCGCCGTGGGTGAGTGCGAGGGTGGCGCGCGGACGAGGGGCGCGGCGCGTCAGCAGCCGCCCCGGACCGTGGGGCGTGGGGACCGTGCGCTCCTCCGGACGGGCCATCAGCCGGCGTCCAGCACGTCGGCTGGCACGTCCTCCAGCGGGATCGGCCGGGCCAGCTCGGCACCGTTGTTGCGGACGTTGTTGACCGAGCGCGAGACCGGGAACGCCTCGAGCCGGCCGGGCGCCGCCGGGACCAGCGCGTCGCGGACCGCGGCGGGGTCGTCGACCGCGGGGTCGAGCCAGCGCGCGTGGTCGGCCGGCTCCAGCAGCAGCGGCATCCGGTCGTGGATCCGGCCGAGCTCGTCCTCGGCGGTGGTGGTCAGGATGGTGAAGCTCAGCAGCCACGCGTCGACGTCGGGATCGGCCTCCTCGGCGGCGTCGTCGTGCCACAGCTCGTAGAGCCCGGCCATGGCGAGCACCCCGCCGTCGCGGGGGCGGATGAAGAACGGCTGCTTGACCGGCTTGCCCTTGGCGTCGCGCTGCTCGCTGGCGTACCACTCGTAGTAGCCGTCGGCCGGCACGAGCGCCCGGCGCGACGCGAACGCCCGCTTGAACGACGGCTTCTCCGCCGCGGTCTCGAGCCGGGCGTTGATCATCCGGTTGCCGATCGACCGGTCCTTGGCCCAGGCCGGGACCAGGCCCCAGCGGGCGATGCGCGCCTGACGCTGCGCCGGCGCGTCGGGATCCTCGCGCGGGGCGCGGCTCAGGACGATCGGCACGTCCTTGGTGGGAGCGACGTTGTAGTCGGCCGTGACCGCCGGGACGACCGTGGACGGGTCGAGGTCGAAGTCGTCGACGAGGTCGTCGCCCGAGCGGGAGCTGGCGTACCGGCCGCACATGCGTGCACTGTCCCACACGGTGCGGACACCCGGGGGACGGCGAGGCCCCGTCGTCACGCGCGCCCCCACGGCGGACGACGGGCCTGCCCGGGGCCGGCTCCACCCCCGAGGAACGCGGAGCCGGCCGGCCTGCGCGTCCCGGTCAGGCCCCACGGTGCTCGACGGGTCCCGAGACCCTTCGCCGCGCCGTGGAGCCCCCCGACGACCGGGACGGCGTCTACCCCGCGAGCTCCCCCAGCAGCGCGCGGGCCGAGTCCTCGTCCGCCGGCAGCGGACGGACCTGCACCGCGGCGATGCCGCCGAGGCGCTTGGCGCGGGACCGCAGCAGCGTCGCCACCGCGGACGCGGCGTCGTCGACGTGCGGCGTGCGCTCGACGAGGGCGACCGTGCGCAGCTCCCCAGCTGCGCGATGGTCTCGGCCCGTCGAAGACCGTGCGGACGAGCGTCGCCGCCTCGAGCATCGTCAGCGACTGCAGCAGCGGCGGCACCCCCGCGGCCGGCGCGGGCAGGTCGGCGACGACGAGCGCGTGCGTCTGCGCGGCGTCGACGGCGTCGCGGGTGGCGACGCGGTACACGTCGGCCAGGCGTGAGCGCAGGTGCGCCTCGGTCGCGAGGCCCGTCAGCGGGTCCTCGCAGGTGACCGTCTGCAGGTGGGCGGCGCTCGCCTCGGCGAAGCCGGTCCCGAGCGCACGGGCGACGCTGTACGCCGGCTCCTCGCCGACGAGCCGCTCGTAGACGTCCTCCAGGTCGGTGTACAGCCGCCGCAGGGGCGTCCCGTCGGCGGCCGCGCTCGCTCCCACCTCGAGCGCGACGACCTCGGCCAGCCCGTCGTCGGTCGACACGGCACGCTCCAGGCGCACCACGCGGTCGGCGTCGGCCACCGGGCGCAGTCCTCCGCGCCCACGACCTGCTGCGTGACCCGTCACGACGACCACCTCTCGTCCTTGGCTGTCGACCGCCCGACGGCCGTTCTCGGGGATGGGACGGTCCTGTGATCGGAACGTGACGCGGGTTTCGCAGACTTTTCTGAGATCTTCTCCACCAGTCCTGTGCCAGCGCGATCCGCCGCCGCTCGGGTGCCCATGCAGCGAAGAACGCCCGAGCCCGGTGCCGCCCGTTCGCGTCACTGGTGTCTCGCTGGGACGGAATCATCGCCGCGATCACTGCCCACGGTTCTCTCACGCTTCCGCGGAAGTTTTCCCGCGGGACCCATCACGGGCAGCCGCTCGGCGTCAGCCCGACGTGGAGGCGCCGTGCGTGACGCTCACCCCTCGGCGGCGACGTCCTCGATCGTGGGCTCAGCACCGACCCCGGCTGCGTCGAGGTCGGCGCCGACGCCGGTCCGCGCCGTCGTCGTCGACCTTGACCATCAGCCAGTTCCGGTCCTCGCCGCCCAGGCGCGCATGGGTGAAGGTCCACGCACCGCTGAGCTTGTGGCCCTCCAGCCGGACCCGCACCGAGCCGCGCGCGACCGCGTCGGCCAGCGGGACGGGCGCGCCGTCGCGCACGGTCTCGTTCTGCAGGGTCCCGGTGTCCCAGACGATCACCGCGCCGCTTCCGCGCGTGCCGCCGCCGATGCCCTCGAAGGTGGCGTGCTCCATCTCGTGGTCGCCGACGCGGACCGCGAGCCGCTTGTCGCGGGGTCCGTCGACGGTCCCTTCGGCACCGCCCACGAGACCAGCACGCCCTCGACCTCGATCCGGACGTCGTAGTGCAGGGCGGTAGCGTCGTGCATCTGCACCACGAACAGGGGTGTGTCGTCGGCCACTCCCCGATCCTCTCGTCGTGCGGCGTCGGACGCCCTTCGTAGCGTGATGATCGTCAACCGTTCAACCATCTCGGAGGACCCCCATGCCCCAGCTGCACGTCGGCACCGACGACCGCACGCCCGTCGAGATCCACTACGAGGACCACGGCAGCGGCGACCCGGTCGTGCTGATCCACGGCTGGCCGCTCAGCGGTCGCTCGTGGGAGAAGCAGGTGCCCGCCCTCCTCGAGGCCGGCCACCGCGTCATCACGTACGACCGCCGCGGCTTCGGCGCCTCGAGCCAGCCCTGGACCGGCTACGACTACGACACCTTCACCGCGGACCTGCACGTGCTGCTCGAGCACCTGGACGTGCGCGGCGCGACGCTCGTGGGCTTCTCGATGGGCGGTGGCGAGGTGGCCCGCTACGTCGCGCGTCACGGGACCGACCGCGTCTCCCAGGTGGTCTTCGCCGGTGCGGTCCCGCCGTACCTGTACAAGAGCGACGACAACCCCGACGGCGGCCTCGACGACGCGACCATCGCCGAGTTCGAGGGTGGCGTGACCGGGGATCGCATCGCGTTCCTCGACGGCTTCACCCAGAACTTCTTCGACGGCGGCCAGGGCTCGGAGGCACTGATCTCGGAGCCGAACCGCCTGTACCACCGGGCGATCGCCGAGCACGCCTCGCCCAAGGGCACGCTCGACTGCATCACCGCGTTCGGGCGCACCGACTTCCGCGCCGACCTCGAGGCGGTCGCCGCGGCGGGGGTCCGGGCACTGGTGATCCACGGCGACGCCGACGCCATCGTGCCGTTCGAGGTGAGCGGCAAGCGCACCCACGAGGCGCTGCCCGGCAGCACGTTGGTGGTCGTCGAGGGAGGCCCGCACGGCCTCAACGCCACGCACGTCGATCAGTTCAACGAGGCGCTGCTGTCGTTCCTCGCCCGCTGACCTCGTCCGCACCGCCCGCCGAGCGACCGTGCTCGGCCCCGACGAGGCCTGCCCTCAGTCGGCGACGAGACCCGCGGCGGGCGCGGTGCGGGCCGCGCGGCGTGCCGGCAGGACGCTGGCCAGCAGGCCGGCGCCGTCGCCACGAGCAGCACGGCGGCGAGCTGTCCCCACGGCACCACGAGCCGCCGAGCACGCCCGCGGTCATGACCCGCACCCCGCACCAGGCGTAGACGACCCCGAGCGCCGTGCCCAGGGCACGGCGACGAGCGCCATCAGCACCGCCTCCGTCCCGAGGTCCGTCGCAGCCCCCACGACGTCCAGCCTGAGGGCCCTCAGCAGCGCGTTCTCCCGGTGCGCTCCAGCACCGACAGCCCCAGCGTGTTGGCCACGCCGACCAGCGCGATGGCGACCGAGACGCCGAGCAGCCGACGGTGACGGCCAGCACGACGTCGAGCACCTTCATCACCTCCGCGCGCTCCGCGAGCCCGCCACCGGCTCGAGGCCGGCGGCGGAGTGCGATCTCGGCGACGTCGGCGGACGTCGTGGCCGGCGTCGGCGTCCGCGGACGCCCGCGCCCAGACCGCCGTCGCCCGCACCTCCGTGCCGCCGAGGGCAGCGCAGGTCGCGCGGTGCCACCAGGAGCGGCCGCCGGCGGCGTCGGACGGTCGGAGCGAGCGTGGCGCTCCGTCCGTCGACGCCCGGTGACGCGGACGCGGTCGCCGGGTGAGGCGTCGGCGGCCGCGAGCACGTCCCAGGAGGCGAGCACGGTCCCGGGTCGGACCCTCCCCAGGGCGCCCTCGTGCGCGATCGCGCGGGCCGACCGGTCCACACCGAGCGCCGTGACCTCCTGGCCCGCGACCTCCGCGCGGACCCCGCCCAGCGCGACACGAGCTCAGCGACGCCGTCGCGTCCCCGACGCGGTCCACCACCGCGTCGGGTCCAGCTCCCCGCGGCGGACGTGAGCGAGAGGTCGACCGGCTCGGAGGCGTCGAGGGTGGCCCCCAGGTCGGCCTTCACGCTGGCCGTCCCGACCACGACGGTCGTCACGAGCGTGACGCCGATCAGCAGCGGCCGAGGACGTGGCGGCCGTGCGGCGCGGGGTGCGCGTGGCGTTCTGGACCGCCAGGCGCCCCGGTACGCCGCGCCGCGCGAGCAGCCCCGCCGCGCGCACGAGCGCCGGCACCACGACGGGCCCGAGGAGGAGGACCCCGACGAAGGAGACCATCCCGCCGAGCATCGCCACCGGCAGCGACGGGCCACCGTGCCCAGGCCAGCACGAGCGCGCCCAGCCGACGACGACGGTCGCGCGGCGGTCCGGAGCCGACCACGACCGCGCGCAGGCGCAGCCGTGGCGTCCGGTCGCAGCGCCGCCAGCGGCGAGAGCCGGGCGACCCGCCGCGCCGGGAGCCAGGACGCGAGCACCGTGACGACCACGGCTGCCGCGACGGGCACCAGCACCGCGACCGGTCGAGCGTCGCACGCCCCGAGCACCATCCCAGACCGACGCGCAGCAGCGGCGGCCGCGGCCGCGGCCAGCCCCCACCCGGCGGCGACGCCCAACGCCGACGCCACGACCGCGAGGGCGGCCGCCTCGAGCACGACGCCGCGGACCAGCTGCCGTCGTCCCGCCCCCACGCAGCGCAGCAGCGCGAAGTCGCGGGCGCGCTGGGCCAGCAGGATCGTGAACGTGTTGGCGATGACGAGCACGCCGACGAACGCGGCCAGCGCGGCGAAGGCCAGCACCAGGTTCTGGAAGACGTCGACGCCCTGCGTCGCGGCCTTCTGCACCATCGAGACGTACTCCGGGCTGCGACCGCACTCGACCATCTCCGCCGACGTCGCCGACCGCACCCGGTCGACCACGGCGGCCATCGCCCGTGGTCCGCGGGCGACGAGGCTGGTGGCGAAGCGTCGCCGCCCCGGCGAGCACGTCCTCCCCGACGTAGACGTCGGCGGCGTTCGGGCCACCGCTCGCCGGGACGATCCCGGCGACCGTGAACGAACGGTCGCGGCCGTCGAGCCGGACCCGACCTGGTCGCCGACCCCGACGCGCCACCGTCGGTCGCGCCCGACGACAGGGCAGCACCTCGTCGCGGCCGTCGGGGAACCGTCCCGTGGTCGGCCGCTGCCAGCGCAGCCCTCGTCGCCGGCGACGGTGCCCCGACGGCGCGGTGCGACCTGCGAGCCGATCCGCACGTCCGGGTACGCGACGGTTCAGCGCGACGGCCTCGACGCCGGGCACCTCCGCGACGCGGGACCCGATCCGGGGGTCGAGTGAGGTCGCCGGAGACGACGAGGTCGGCACCGGCGAGCTCGCGCGCGACCTGGTCGCGCGCGCCGTCGCGCGGCGGCGCTGCTGACGCCGTTGACCGCCACCACGAACCCGACCGCGATGGCGATCGCGAGCCCGGCGGCGACGTACCGGCGCGCCTGGTGACGGAGGGAGGACAGGACGACGGTGCGCACCTCAGCCCCCGATCCGGCCGAGCGCGTCCAGCACCGCGTCGGGCGTCGGGTCGCTGACACCGCCGCGACCCGTCCGTCGGCGATCAGGACGACCTCGTCGGCGTACGCGGCGGCGGTCGGCTCGTGGGTGACCATCACGACGGTCTGGCCGAGCTCGCGTGAGGAACGGCGCAGGAAGTCCAGGACCTCGGCGCTCGCACGGCTGTCGAGGTTGCCGGTGGGCTCGTCGGCGACGACCAGATCGCGGGCCGCGCGGCGAGGCGCGCGCGATCGCCACGCGCTGCTGCTGGCCGCCGGACATCTCGCTGGGCCGGTGGCCGAGCCGGTCGGTCAGGCCGAGCACGGCGACGACCTCGTCGACGAGCGCGCGGTCCGGCGCGCGGCCGGCGAGCTCGAACGGCAGCAGCACGTTCTGCCGGGCGTGAGCATCGGCAGCAGGTTGTAGCCTGGAAGACGAAGCCGACGCGCTCGCGGCGGAACCGCGTGAGCCCGTCGTCGTCGAGGCCGGTCAGCTCGCAGGTCGCCCACGCGGACCGACCCGGACGTCGGGGCGTCGAGCGCGGCGAGGCAGTGCATCAGCGTCGACTTGCCCGACCCGGACGGCCCCATCACGGCGGTCATCCGGCCGCGCGGGCACGTCGAGGTCGATGCCGCCGTCGAGCGCGCGGACCGCGTGGTCTCGCCGGAGCCGTAGACCTTGGTCAGGCCGCGGACGACCGCGGCGGCCGTGGTCGGCGCCGGGGCAGGCGTCTGGTCGAGCATCGGGACGGTGGGCACGGGGTCGCTCCTCGCGGTCGGCGTCGTGGACGTCCCGACGCGAGGAACCGCGGGGGTGCCACGTCGTCGGACCGTGGCACGCACCCGCGGGGCCGCGGCTCATACCCCGTACGTCGTACGTCAGCGGTCGCGTCGCGCGCGCGTCCAGCAGCCCCGACTCGTAGGCGAGGACGACGAGCTGCACGCGGTCGCGGCTGCCGGTCTTGGCCAGGATCCGGCCGACGTGCGTCTTGACGGTGGGCTCGGCGACGACCAGCTCGGCGGCGATCTCGGTGTTCGACCGGGCCCGACCGACGAGCACCAGCACCTCGCGCTCGCGGTCGGTGAGGCGCGACGCTCGCGACCAGCGCGGCGTCGGGTCCCCCGCGGCCCGTCGTCGCCCAGACGAACCGCTCGAGCATCCGCCGGGTGGCGCTGGGCGACCACGGCGTCGCCCGCGTGCACGTCGCGGATCGCGGCGAGCAGCGTCTCGGGCGGTGCGTCCTTGAGCAGGAAGGCCGACGCGCCGGCCCGCAACGCGTCGAGCACGTACTCGTCCAGGTCGAAGGTCGTCAGCACGACGACGGCGGCCTCGGGCGCGGCGACGACCCTGCGGGTCGCGCCGATCCCGTCCAGGACCGGCATGCGGACGTCCATCAGGACCACGTCGACCGCGGTGGACCCGCAGAGTCCGACCGCCTGCTCGCCGTCCGCCGCCTCGCCCACGACGGTCATGTCCTCCTGGCTGTCGACGAGCATCGCGAAGCCGGCGCGCACGAGCTGCTGGTCGTCGACGATCGCGACGCGGATGGTCATCGTCCCTCCGGCACGGTCGGCAGCGTCGCACGCACCCGGAAGCCGCCGCCGGGTCGCGGCCAGCCTCCACGGTCCCCTCGTGCAGCGCGATGCGCTCGCGCATGCCCGACCAGCCGTAGCCGCCGGTGTGGCGACGCTCCCGCCGCGCCCGTCGTCCTCGACCTCGACGCGCACGCGTCGCCGCGTCGACCCGACCCGCGCGTCCACCGCGCCCGCACGTCGGGCCCGGCGTGCTTGAGGGTGTTGGTCAGCGCCTCCTGGACGACGCGATAGACGGTCAGGCCGGTGGCCGGCGGGAGGCCGCGACGGCGTCGTCGGCCAGCAGGTCGACCTCGACGCCGTGCGAGCGGACCTGCTCACGAGCCCGGGCAGGTCGGCGCCTCCCGGGACCGGTGACGCGCTCGGGCTCTGCTCCGTCGTCACCGCGGAGCAGCCCGAGCAGCCGCCGCATCTCGGCCAGCGAACGGCGTCCGGTCTCGGAGATCGTGCCGAGCGCCTCGGTCGCGGCCTCGGGCCGGGTGCGTGAGGCGTAGGCCGCACCGTCGGCCTGGACCACGATGACCGAGAGGCTGTGCGCGACCACGTCGTGCATCTCGCGGGCGATGCGCGAGCGCTCGGCCGTCGCAGCGAGACGGGCACGCGTGGCCGCCTCCTGCTCGCGCTCACGGGCGAGCGCCAGCTGCTGGTCGGTGTACTCGCGCCGCGTGCGCACCTGCGTCCCCCACAGCCAGGACGCCGCGACGACCGCGCTGAGCGCCACGAAGACGATCGAGAGGTCCACCGGGTCGTAGGTGCCGCGCCACCACAGGAACGTCGCGATCGCCGCGCCCAGCAGCCCGGTGGCCAGGCCGCCCCAGCGCGCCCAGCGCGGGCCGTAGGCGGCGATCGCGTAGAGACCGAAGAGCAGCGCGACGTTGCCCCAGACCAGGTCCGCCCGCGCGACCGCCTGGCCGAGCAGCAGCGTCGACAGGACCGTGAACGAGACGACCGGGAACCGTCGGCGCACGACCAGGGGCGCGATGAGCGCGAGGCTCAGCCAGACCGAGGCGTCGCCGGACAGCAGGCCGACCGAGGCCAGCAGCGCGGCGAAGCCGGCGTCGACCAGCACGGGGTGCGCCCGCAGCCAGCCGTCCACCCGTTCGCGCACGCGCACAGGGTAGGCACCCGCGGCGATCACCGTCCCAGCGGAGCAAACGGCGCGAACTCCTCCATTCGACCTACTCATTTCGTATGGTGGTCGTACATTCCCCCAGGAGCCACGCCATGTCGGAGCCCGATGTCCCGACCGGACCGGCCGACGACGAGCTGATCGCCGCCGTCCGGTCCGGTGACCTCGGCGCGTTCGGCACGCTCTTCGAGCGGCACCAGGACGCGGCCCAGCGACTCGCGCGGCAGCTCGCCCGCGGCGGCGCGGACGCCGACGACCTCGTCGCCGGGGCGTTCGAGAAGGTCATGGACCAGCTCCGCGCCGGCAAGGGGCCCGAGCTCGCGTTCCGCGCCTACCTGCTCACGGCGGTGCGGCGCCTGCACGTCGACCAGCTGCGGGCGACCCAGCGGGTCCGTCCGACGGAGGACGCCGACCTCGACCGCGGCGTCGACTTCGAGGACTCGCCCCTGGCCGCGTTCGAGCAGGGCACGGCGGCGGCCGCGTTCGCCTCGTTGCCCGAGCGGTGGCAGACCGTCCAGTGGCACCTCGACGTCGAGGGCGAGAAGCCGGCGGCGGTCGCCCCCATCCTCGGCATGTCGGCCAACAGCGTGTCGGCGCTGGCGTACCGGGCGCGCGAGGGGCTGCGTCAGGCGTACCTCCCGCAGCACCTGGCCCCGCAGGTCGAGGACGACCACCAGTGGACGCTCGGCAACCTCGGTGCGTTCGTGCGCGGCGGGCTGGCCAAGCGCGACTCCGCGAAGGTCCGCGAGCACCTCGACCAGTGCCCGCGCTGCACGGCGGTCTACCTCGAGCTCGACGACGTCAACGCACGCCTCGGCGCGATCCTCGGTCCGGCGGTGCTCGGCACGGCGGCCGCGGGCTACCTCGGGGCCGCCGGCGGCGGCGCGAAGGTGCTCGCGCTCGTCGGCGGCGGGTGGTCCTCGGGTCGCAGCTGGGTCGCCGGCAGCACGACCAACACGGTCGTCGCCGTCGCGGGCGCCGTGACGGTCGCGGCCGTCGCCGGTGGGCTGGTCTACGTCGTGGCCACCCACGGCGACGACGAGGTGAGCGCCTCGCTCGCGGACCGGGACCCGGCCGGAGACCGGGACGGGTCGGGCTCGCCCGACGCCGACGCCCCCGGTGCCGTGCCGCCCACCGCCCTGCCTCCCGGTGCGCTGCCGCCCGGCAGCACGCCCCCGCTCGTCCTGCGGACCCCCGCGCCACGCCGCCGGGCGCCGGCGCACCGGGCGCTCGACGCACCGGGCACGGAGGTGCCGGCGCCGGCCGCAGGGCGGCGCGACCGGTGACGGGACCGACGGTGACGGCACCGGAACGGGAACGCGGGCGGACGGGACGGTGCGGACGGTCAGGCGACGGCGACGGACCAGGGCCCGGACGGCGGCGGGACCGGCGGCGGGAACGGCGATGGCGACGGCGACGGTCCCGAGGAGGTGCCGCTGGGCACGCCGGACGACGTGACCGCCGCGATCACCTCCACCGGCGACGGCGTCCTCGTTCGGTGGACCGCGGCCGCCGGCGCCGAGGGCTACGACGTCTTCCGCGACGACTCGGTCGCGGGCGGCGGCGCTGGCGCTGGTCCGCGCCGCGGTCCCGACGCAGGTCAACGGCGCGACGGCTCCCGTCGAGCGCCCGTTCGTCGACGATCCCCCGGCGCCGGGCACGTACACCTACACGGTGCGGGCGGTCAGGGACGGCCGCCACGGTCCCGCGGGCAGCAGCAGCGCCTCGCGGGTGGTCTGGGCGTCCCAGCTCGCGGGCCGCGGGCAGCTCCGTGCCCGGTCGGTGCTCCGCAGGAGACGCAGCCCGCTGTGCTGGTGGCGGCCGGATCGGCGTGGCCCCGTCGGCGCGTGCGCGACGACCACGCCCGACGTGGTGCTCCGAGGTCGACCATCCGCGTCGGCGGTGCCTGGCTCACGGCCACCGCCCAGTGCGGTCCTGACGCCTGCGACGGCTCGGTCGCCCAGGACTGGACGCTCGCGACGACGCCCGCAGGCGGCATCGCGGATCGTCGACCGCGGTCGACGGGCCGGGCGCTCGTCCTGCGGCCGGCTGCGATGGAGCGCTCGCTCTGCGTCCGGTCGTCCGACCGGGTCGACCGCTCTGACCCGCCCCCAGCGATTCGACCTCCCGGGCGTGGACGGACCAACCCTGGTCTCCCCGACGACCCGGACCCGACCTTCGTGCCACCGACCGGCGTCACGGCAGAGTCACGGCACGTCGGTCGAGGGTGACCTGGGACGCCGCCGAGGACGTCGACGGCTACGTGGTCTACCGCGACGGCAGACCGATCGACACCGTCACTGGCACCGGCCCCGACGGACACGCCCGTGCCCCGGACGGCCGGCACCTACACCGTGAGGTCCCTGCGCGACGACGCCGAGTCCGCACCGAGCGACGCGGTCGACGGCCGAGCTTGAAGCCCGCCTCGCCGACGGACCTCGCCGCCACGGTCGACGGCAGGGCGTCACGCTCACCTGGTCCTGCCTGCGGCGTGGAGGGCGTGGTCGTCCAACGAGACGGGAGCCGGTCGCCCCTCGACCCGGCGACCGCCTTCACCGAGACCGTGCCACCGGGCACCCACGCCTACACCGTGTCGGCGGTGCAGGGCGGCGTCGAGAGCGACCCGTCGTCCGCGCTCACCGTCACGGTCGCCCGACCACCGCTGACCGCACCCGACGATCAGCAACCGGTCGAGGAGGGCGGCGGCGTGCGGCTGGCCTGGTCCGAGGTCGAGGACGTCGACGGGTACCGCGTCACGCGCGACGGCACCGTGGTCGCCGGGTCCGTGCAGGGCACGACGTTCGTCGACGCCGACTGTGCTCGACGGCCCTCACACGTGGACCGTCCGGGCGGTGCGCGACGACGGGACCGCCGGGGCCCGGTCGCCACGGTCACGCTGGACGTCGGCCTCGAGGCCACGGCCCGCCTGCGGTTCGCCGACACGTACGCCGGCGGCACCCGCTACTGCGTGCACCCCGACGGCGGCGTCGTGATCCGGCTCCTGCGAGGGCTCGCCGACGTGGCGGTTCTACGACGACGGCACGATCCGCGCGACGGCGGACGACCGCTGCCTGCGCGCGGACTCGCAGGACGTCTCGCTCGGCACCACCTGCACGGCCCGCCGCGGTCTGGCGACCGGGTGCGACCTCGGCCTTCGGGGGCCGGTTCCTGACCAACGGTCGCGCGACGGGCCTCGTCCTCGACGCCGAGGGCGGGCTGATGCGTCCCGGTGACGCGCTGATCGTCTTCCCGCGCAAGGCCGACGGCGCCGCCCGCACCGGCAACGACAACCAGCGCTTCGACCCCCGGCTGGGCCAGGGCTTCCCCGCCGCCCGCTGACCGGACGGCGTCCTCCGGCCGCCTCCGCCGACCCCGCCCAGAGATCTTCGTCCCGGCGACGTGATCTCTGGTTGTGGCCGCGGCGACGGATCGACCACGATCCAGAGATCCACGTCGGGCCGGACGCGGCGGGCGTGGACGCGAGTCGCGGCGTGCCGGGCGACGCGGGAGGAATGGGGCATGACCCTGCTGCGCACCGTCGCCCGGCCCCTGCTCGCGTCGATCTTCATCTCCGGTGGCATCAACGAGATCCGGAACGCCTCGGCGCTCGCCCCCGCGGCGCAGCCGGTGACCGACAAGGTCGTCCCGCCGGTGCAGAAGGCGGTGCCGCAGCTGCCGATCCCCACGGACGCCGCGACGCTCGTGCGCATCAACGGCGCCGTCGAGACCGTCGCCGGGCTGGCGCTGGCCACCGGTCGCGCGCCACGCCTCGCCTCCCTCGTCCTCGCCGCCCAGCTCGTGCCGGTCACCCTGGCCGGCCACCGTTTCTGGGAGGAGACCGATCCCGGGGTCAAGACCAACCAGCGCATCCACTTCCTGAAGAACTGCGGCCTGGTCGGCGGCCTGCTGATGGCCAGCCTCGACCCGGACCCGCAGAAGAAGATCTGGCCGCGTCGCGCGAAGGACCGCACCGTCGAGGCCGCGCACCGCACGCCGTCGAGACACGTGGGCGACCTGCGCCGCTAGCGCGCGTCGACCAGTCCGGTCGCCGACGCCGTCACCGCGACCACTCGACGCAGCCGCTGTGCCTTCGGCGACCTGCGCCGCGCTGCCCTCCCACCAGCCGGTCGACCCGCCGCCGCCGACGTCGCCGTGCCGATAGGCTCGGTCCGACATGCCGAGCCCGCGCAGCACGCCCACGCCCTCGCCGACCACGTCCGCCCCGGCGGCGGACGGCGACGTCTGGCACGCCCCGCACCACGCCGGCCCGGTCGACGTCGACGTGCGGCTGCCCGGTTCGAAGTCGCTGACGAACCGGGCGCTGCTGCTGGCAGCGGTCGCCGACGGCCCGTCCGTGCTCACCCGGCCGCTGCGCTCGCGCGACACGGAGCTGATGGCCGCGGCACTACGATCCCTGGGCGCACGCGTCGACGACGGGCCCGACGGTGCCTGGGCCGTCACGCCGCTCGACGGCGCACCGCTCCCAGTGCCGGCGGACGTCGACTGCGGGCTCGCCGGCACCGTGATGCGGTTCGTCCCGCCGGTCGCGGCGCTCGTCGACGGCGAGGTGCACCTCGACGGCGACCCACGCGCCCGGGAGCGGCCGATGGACGTCGTGGTGGACGCCCTGCGCGACCTCGGCGTCGAGGTGGTCGGCGACGGCACGCTGCCCCTCACCGTGTGCGGCCACGGGGGCGCTCGCGGCGGCGTCGTGACGATCGACGCCTCGGCCTCGAGCCAGTTCGTCTCCGCGCTGCTGCTCGCCGGCGCCCGCTACGACCAGGGCGTCGACGTGCGCCACGTCGGCAAGCCCATGCCGTCCGCGCCTCACGTCGCCATGACCGTCACCGAGCTGTCCCGCCGCGGCGTCGAGGTCGACGTGCAGCCGAACCGCTGGGTCGTCCGCCCGGACCGGTGCGGGCCCTCGACACCGCGATCGAGCCCGACCTGTCCAACGCGGGCGCGTTCGTCGCGGCCGCGCTCGTCACGGGCGGCACGGTGCGGGTCCACGGGTGGCCGTGCACCACCGACCAGGCGGGCGACCGGTGGCGCGAGCTGGCGGCGCTCTTCGGCGCGGACGCCACCCTGAGCGACGAGACGCTGCACGTGCGGGCCACCGGCCGACCGGCCGGCGTCGACGTCGACCTGCACGACGAGGGCGAGCTCGCGCCGGTCGTCGCGGCCGTCTGCGCCGTCGCGGAGGGTACGTCGCGCCTCCACGGCATCGCGCACCTCCGCGGCCACGAGACCGACCGTCTCGCCGCGCTCACGACCGAGGTCCGCCGGCTGGGCGGTGAGGTCCACGAGCTCGACGACGGCCTCGAGATCCGACCGGCGCCCCTGCGCGGCGCCGTCCTCGAGACCTACGCCGACCACCGGATGGCCCACGCCGCGGCGGTCCTGGGCCTCACGGTGCCCGATGTGCGGGTGCTCGACATCGGCACCACCGCCAAGACCTTCCCGGACTTCGCCGCGTACTGGGCGCAGGTCTTCGCGTGAGCGGACGCCGCGACGAGCACGAGCGCTTCGAGCGCCCGCGCCGCCGGACGCGGCCCCGCACCAAGGACCGCCCGTCCTACGACGACGCCGAGCTCGGCCGCGTGGTCACCATCGACCGTGGCCGGTACACCCGCGCTGGTCGGCGACGGCGCCGAGCAGCGGCGGTCACGGCGATGAAGTCCCGGCCGCTCGGGCGGCAGGCGGTCGTGGTCGGCGACCTCGTCCGGGTCGTCGGCGACACCTCCGGCGCCCCGACACGCTCGCGCGCATCGCGGAGGTCGAGGACCGCACGACGGTGCTACGCCGGACGGCCGACGACACCGATCCGGTCGAGCGGGTCGTCGTCGCCAACGCCGACCAGCTGGTGGTCGTCACGGCCCTCGCCCAGCCCGAGCCCCGGCCCCGCCTGGTCGACCGCTGCCTGGTGGCCGCCTTCGACGCCGGGATGCGTCCGGTGGTGTGCCTGACCAAGGCCGACCTCGCCGACCCGCACCGATGCTCGAGGCCGTCCGTCCGCTCGACGTCGACGTGGTCGTGACCCGCCGGGACGACGGTCACGAGGAGGGCCTGGACGACCTGCAGGCCGTGCTCCGAGATCGCACCAGCGTGCTCGTCGGCCACAGCGGGGTCGGCAAGTCCACCCTGGTCAACGCGCTCGTGCCCGACGCGGAGCGGACCACGAGCGGCGTCAACGAGACGACCGGGCGCGGACGCCACACGTCCACCTCGGCCCTCGCCCTCGCGCTCCCGGCGCCGGGTGGATCGTCGACACCCCCGGCATCCGCTCCTTCGGGCTGGCCCACGTCGACGTCGACCACCTGGTCACCGCGTTCGGCGACCTCGCCGCCGCCGTCGTCGACTGCTCCGCGCGGCTGCACGCACGCCGCCGAGGAGCCCGAGTGCGCGCTCGACGACGCCGTGGCGGCCGGAAGCCTCGATGCCGCCCGCGTCGAGTCGTTCCGCCGGCTGCTGGCCAGCATGACGACCGACCCGGTGACGGCTGCCGCCGAGCGCCGTCAGTCCGAGTAGCTGAGCGACCCGGTCGGGTTCCAGACGGCGCGCGCACCCTTGTCACCGGTCTGGTAGGTCAGGAAGGCCGCGTAGGCGCCGACCACCACGAGCACGACCGCGAGTACGTGCCCCACAACGCTGCGGTCGAGCCGACCCAGCACGGCGACGACGACGGCGACGACCGCCATCGCGAGCAGCACCCACTGCAGCCGCTCCCCCAGCTCCTCGTGCTGATCGACCAGTGCCCCGGTCGGGTTGCCCTCCAGCTGGTCCGAGATCGACTCCCGCAGCGCCTCGCCGCTCCGGACCGCCACGAACGCCGCCGCCGCGGCCACGACCGACAGCGCCGCGACCGGCCAGCGCAGCGCGCGGCGCCACGCGGGCACGAGGTGGGCGAGCGCGAGCAGCGTCGCGAGCGGTCCGAGCACGACGACCGCGTGGATGACGAGCGGGTGGAGCGGGAGTCCGTCGAGCTGGTCGAACACGGGCACTCTCCTCAGGTGGGTGGACGTCGCACGGTGCGGTGCCGACCAGCGTACGGACGCGGCCGTACATTGCTGCCATGGCGCACTCGCACACCGACGACCTCCGCCTGGCGCACGTGCTCGCCGACGACGCCGACGCGATCTCGATGGAGAAGTTCCAGAGCGTCGACCTCTCGGTCTCGACCAAGCCCGACCGCACCCTCGTCACCGAGGCGGACGAGGCGGTCGAGGAGGCGATCCGCCGCACCCTGCGCAAGGCCCGCACGCGCGATGCGGTCCTCTGCGAGGAGCAGGGCGAGCAGCCGGGTTCGGTCGACGGTGACCGGACGTGGATCGTCGACCCGATCGACGGCACGTCCAACTATGTCCGCGGCGTCCCCGTCTGGGCCACGCTGATCGCCATCGCCGAGGAGGGCGAGGTCGTCGCCTCCTGCGTGTCGGCGCCCGCGCTCGGCCGCCGCTGGTGGGCCTCCGGGACGGCGGCGCGTGGACCGGACGGTCGTTGATGAACGCCAAGCCGTGCCGGGTCTCCGACGTCGCCCGCCTGAGGACGCCTCGCTGTCCTACTCCTCGCTCGACGGCTGGGAGGAGCGCGGCCGGCTCGAGGAGTTCACCGCGCTGACCCGCCGGTGCTGGCGCACCCGCGGCTACGGCGACTTCTGGTCCTACATGCTGCTCGCCGAGGGTGCGGTGGACATCGCCGCCGAGCCGGAGCTGAACGTCTGGGACATGGCCGCGCTGGACTGCATCGTCAGGAGGCCGGCGGCACCTTCAGCGGCCTCGACGGTCGCCCGGTCCGTGGGGGCGAACGCGCTCGCCACCAACACGCACCTGCACGAGGCGGCGATGGCCTACCTCGGCCACTTCCCCGACGCCGCCGACGCACCCGGTCCCGACCGGCCCGAGACCCCCGGCGCGAGCAACGTCCACGACCTCGCGCGCCGCGACCGGCGACCACCTCTAGGAGTCCTGACGCCGTCGCTAGCCGACGGCGGTCGTCCGGGTCGTCTGCTCGAGGTCGCGCACCGAGCGGGAGGCCAGCGAGGCCGCGGTCACCACGACGTAGGCGACGCAGCAGCCGAGGATGACCTCGCGCTCGCCGAACAGCGCCGCGAGCGGCCCGGCGAGCAGCTGCCCGACGGGGATGGCGACGAACGAGCCCAGCGCGTCGTAGAGGTCACACGGCTCAGCACGTCCAGCGGCACGTGCTGCTGCAGCGCCGTCGACCAGCCGACGCCGAAGACCTCGACACCGGCGCCGGCGAGGAACGAGGCCGCGACGAGCAGCCAGGTGACCGGCTGCGCACCGAGGACGACCATCGGCAGCACCATCGCGAGCATGCAGATCATCCCTGCGCGCAGCGGGAAGCGGAGCGTCAGGCGCAGCATCACCAGCGACATCACCAGGAAGCCGATCGCCTCGACGCTGAGCGCGAGACCCCAGCCGCGCTCCCCACCGTCCGCTCGGCCACGACCGGGCCCAGGGTCAGGAACGCCAGTGCCTCGAGCATGTTCAACGCGCCGAAGGCTGCGACGACGACCCACACCCAGGTCCGTGACGCGAAGGCGCTCCAGCCCTCGCGCAGCTCGACCAGCATGCTCTCCCCCGGACCGGTCGCCGTGGTCGGGAGCCGCAGCCGGCCCGCGCACGCCGAGGCCACCAGGAACGCGACGCCGGTGACCGCCAGCGCCCAGCCCGACCCCGGGCCGACCACCAGCAGCGCGGCGACGCTCGGTCCGGCGACGAACATGCCGTGGCGGGAGAAGCCCAGCAACGCGTTGGCCTGCTGGAGGTCGGCGCGGTCGACGACCATCGGCGCGACCGACTGGGCCGGGGGAACGTGAAGGCCGCGACGGTGCCGTTGACGGCCTCGATCAGCGCCAGGCTCCAGACCTCGGCGTGACCGGTGATCAGCAGCCCGGCTGCCGCGCACTGGCTCACGCCGGTGAGCAGGTTCGAGACCACGAGCACGGTGCTGCGCGAGAACCGGTCGGAGACGACGCCCCCGATCAGCATGAACCCGCCATCGGGATGCTGCGCGCCGCGAGCACCAGGCCGAGCGCGGACGCCGAGCCGCCCACGTCGAGGACCGCGAACGCCAGCGCGACCGGGACCATCGAGGAGCCGAGGTAGGACGTGGCGCGGGTCAGGAAGAACCACCGGAACCCCGCGCTGCGCAGCGGAGCGGAGCGTGATCACGACTCCTCCCCGCGCCGCCGGCGTCGGACCATCTCGAACAGCGCCGTGGTCATCGCCACCCGCACGGTGCCCTCGGTGCGCGGCGGCAGCGCCTGCTCGTGCAGCAGACGGCTCCCGATCCGCACGCGGTCGCGGACCTCCGCCAACACCGCCGGACGCACCCACAGCTCGGCGTCGGTCGTGCTGCTCGAGCCGGGCTCGGGGCTGCACAGCGCACCGCGCCGGACCAGCTCGCCGGCCAGCGCCTGCAGGTAGAGCACGAACGCCTCGCCGTCGACCGGCGCCGACGAGGCGGGCTCGCGGTCGGCCGGGTAGCGGTACCGCTTGGCCGTGCCGCCGCGCACCCGCTCGGTGCCGGCATCGACCACGTGACCGGCCGCGGCCAGCCGGCGCAGGTGGTACGACGCGTTCGCCTGGGTGGTGCCCAGCTCGCGCGCGACCTCGGCCGCGCTCAGCTCCGCGCCGGTCAGCAGCGACAGCATCTGCAGACGCAGCGGGTGTGCGAGGGCGCGCAGCGCCGAGACCTCCAAAGACATGTTGAGAGTCTGGACCGCGACCCGCGCCGACCGTCAAGCACTCGTTGGGAGGTTCTCCGACGCCGTCCGCGCCACCGCTGCCCGAGCGCGACCAGACGCGGCGCCAGCAGCACCGCCGCGAGGTCGAACCAGGCGTACCCGCCCGCCGCGCCGGACGGGGGTTGCCGATGGTCACCAGGCCGGTCGGGTCGCGCGGCTGCCACTCCCAGGTGCCCACGGCGGTCCCGACCAGCTCGAGGTACGACACCACCACGAACGCGCCGACGTACAGGCCGCGGTTCGGGGCCGGTCAGGCAGAAGACCGCGAGGCAGGCGAACCAGAACGCACCCAGGGCGTCGACCCGCTCGGCGCCGAGCAGGCCCCAGCCCGCCCACGTCCCGCCGACCACCAGCACCGCCGCGACCAGGGCCTTGAGGTGGCGCTGCACCCACGGCGTGCGTCCGAGGCCGAGCGCCGCGAGGTAGACGAGTCCGTGCCCGGGGGGCACGTAGGCGGGAACGTTGTCGAAGCGGTAGGTGTACACCTCGAGCAGCGGGGAGAACGTGTACTCGACCGCGGTCGCGAAGACCACGACGACCGCCGTCTGCACGCGGACCAGCAGGTCCTCCCGTCGCAGCACCGCGAGCAGCAGCACCCAGGTCAGGAGCCCCAGCACGCGCTGGGTCGCCAGGCTGCCGCCGGAGTCCAGCGCGAGCACCGCGCTGATCCAGCCCATGACGAACGCGGGCACGCGCCGATCCTGTCAGTCACGTCCGACCCTGGCCGAGCGTCCCCGTCGCCGCTACGATCCCGGGCACGGCCGACCCCGGGGAGGACCCATGCGCGTGAGCGACGTCCTGACGTCCAAGGGCAGCACGACGGTGTTCACGATCGAGCCGTCGGCGACCGTCTCGGACCTGCTCGACGCCCTCGCCGAGCACGACGTCGGCGCCCTGGTCGTGAGCCCGGACGGACGTCGGCTCGACGGGATCGTCACCGAGCGCGACGTCGTCCGCAAGCTGCGGGGCATCGACTCGCCGGGCGAGCGGACGGTCGAGTCGATCATGACCGCCGCGCCCGACCTGCACACGTGCACGCCGGCGTCCACCTTCGGATCGCTCATGGGGACGATGACCGAGCACCGGGTGCGGCACGTGCCCGTCGTCGACGACGCCGGCGAGGTCACCGCGCTGCTGTCGATCGGCGACGCCGTCAAGTTCCGGATGGACGCCCTGCAGTTCGAGCGGGACCAGCTCGACGCGTACGTCTCGGGCAGTAGCCCGTCGTGCGGACGTCGCCCGCGCCGACGTGACGGCTCGTCGGTGACGGACACCGCGGTCCCGGACGACGAGCTCCGGCTGGCGGTTCTCGCGGTCGTCCGGCCCGGGCGGCCAGTCGGTCAACACCACCGACTCGCGGGTCGAGCTCACCTGGGACCTCGCCGCGTCCGCCGCGCTCTCCCCGGCCGAGCGCGAGCGCGCGCTCGAACGGCTCGCCGGACGGCTGCGCGACGGCGTGCTGAGCGTGACGGCCGAGGAGCACCGCTCGCAGCTGCGCAACCGCGAGGCGGCCCGCGACCGGCTCGAGGCGCTGGTCGCCGAGTCGCTCCGGCCCCGGCGCACGCGACGCCCGACGCGCCCCACCGCGGGCTCCGGCGACGCCGCGCCGAGTCGAAGAAGAAGCGCAGCGAGACCAAGCGACTACGACGTCGTCCGGAGTGAGGCACGCCGAATCGGGACCGGGAGGTTGCGCTGCGGGGGTCCGAACGCTGAACTGTGACCCTGGTCAACCACGACCGGTCACATCACTGCGCGCACCAGCGCGCCTTGGGAGGGAGAACCCATGACGAAGCGCATCGCGACCGCCCTGACCGTCCTCGCCGCCACGCTCGTCCTCGCCGCCCCGGCGACCGTCAGCAGCGTCGCCGGGTCCGACGGTTCGACGAGCGTCGCCAAGGTCAGGTGGGGCTGCTGCTGACCGTGACGGCAGCACCATCCGCGTCCTCGCTCTCGGGGCGAGGGGCGCGGTCGGTGCTCCACCCGTCACGGTCGGTCGGACGCCGGCCAGGGACACCGATCGATCGAGAGCCTCGAGCAACACCTGCTGATCCCCGGTGCGTCGTGCCAGCTCGGCCACCGACTTCCACGCGCGAGAAGCCTCCGCACCCGATTCACAACGTTCGGCGACCAGCGCGGCCTGCGGCAGCGCGACAACCCGCGGACTCCTGCCCGCGCGCCGCCAGCACGTGGCCCTCGAGCATCTCGACCCAGGACCGCTCGATCTCGACCCCCTCGGCGACGTCGTCGAGCAGCAGGCGGGCGTCGAGCAGCCGCCGCTCGGCGTCGTCCAGCCGCCCCTCCCACAGGTCGCACCTCGCGAGCTCGCCAGCAGGCCGGCGCGCTCGGCGACGTCGCCCTCTCCAGGCCCTCCATCGCGACATCGAGATGACCTCGCGCAGCGACCACCGCTTCGGCGTCGCCGCGCTCCATCAGGATGTCCGCACAGTTCGCGTGCAGCCGCGCGAGGTTGCGGGTCGCGTCGCTCTCGCTGAGCAGTGCGAGCGCCTGCTCGGACAGCCGTGCCGCATCGTGCATCCGCCCTCGTCGGCCGCGACCAGGCTCGCGTTCCACAGGGCGGACCCGCGTGCCCGTCCGCGGCTCGCGGAGTCGGCGCGGCTGAGCACGTTGCTCAACAGCATGCGGGCGCGGACCAGGTCGCCACGCTGGCGGTGCGCCTGCGCGAGGGAGACGACCAGGACCGCCTCCTCGTCGTCGAAGGTCGGGCCGAAGCGATCCAGTGCCGCAGTGCCGATCTCGACGGCGAGGTCGACGTCACCCACGCGCTGGTAGCAGCGCATGCGCATGACCTGCGCCGACAGCCAGAGTCCGTGCGTGCGGTCGGCGTCGAGCTCCGCGCTCAGGCGCTCGAGGATGGTCAGCGCCTCCTCGACCCGGCCCTGACCCTCGGTCGCGGCGGCCAGGAGCGACAGCGCGTCGAGGCGGGCGTGCTCGCCGAGGGTGGGGTCGTCGAGGACGATCCGGGCGTACTTCTCCGCCGAGACCGGGTTGCCGGCGCGGATGGCGATCTTGGCCCACGCGAGGTCGAGGGCGACCTCGTCCTGGCTGCGCGGGACGCTGGCGCCGGCCTCGCCGGACAATGCCTGCACCGTGGTGCCGAGCCGCTCGCAGAACTGCCGCAGCGTCTCCGCAGCCATCCGGCGGCGTCCGGCCTCGACCAGCGAGACGAACGAGGCCGAGTGCGTGGGCGCACCCAGCTCGCGCTGGGTCATGCGGCGCTCGAGCCGCGCGTGCCTGAGCGCGCGGCCGAGCGCTGTCGAGTCCTCCGCCATCGGTCCTCCCATGCGTGCCTGCGGGCCCCTCCGACCACCGCACGATCCGGGCGCACCCACGGCGCCGGCCCGGATCGAGGTCATCAGTTTCCACCAGATGCTCGCATCATGCCTACCTCAGGGAACGACATTTGGCGATCAGCTCGCTCAAGATGCGCTCAAGCCCTCGACCAGTGCCTGAGCGTTGTTCCTCCGGTCGAAACGGGTCTGGAACGTCCCGTTATCGACCGGTTCAGCCCGGATCGCGACAGAAATTCATCAAGATTGATGGGAGTTTCTGTTGCTTCGACCCTCCCCGGGCTCGACCCTTGACACCTGTCACGACGACGAGCCGACGGCCGTCAACCACCCCGAGGAGACCCGACACCATGACGAAGCGCATCGCCACCTCACTGACCGTCCTCGCGGCCACGCTGGTCCTCGCCGCGCCCGCCGCCATCTCCGCCAGCGCCGACGGCTCGTCGGTCAACGACGCACGCAACCGCTTCGGCTGCTGCTGACCACCTACTCGCGGCCCGCGAGCACCCTCCTCGTTCGAGGTGGCGCGGAGCGGTGCGGGACTGCGCCACCGGGTCGACCGGACCCCCACGGCGTGCTCGACCGTGGCGGCGCGCGGCGCCAGGAGATCACGTCGGTCGACGCCCGTCCCAGGTCGCGACGGCGCTCCAGGTACGACGCCTTGTCGTGCTCGTCGCTCGCCGCCGCTTGGCGGGAGACCGCGCTCGACGTGGCGCCTGGACCAGGTCGACGAACGCTCGACTCCTCGACGCCCTCGTCGCCGCCGTGGGAGGGTCTGACCTGCAGCAGCGACCTCGGCGTCGTCGAGGTCCGGTCGAAAGAGGTCGCACCGCGCCAGTCGGCGACGACTGCGCGCCTGCTCGACGACCGAGTCCTCCCTCGGCGACTCGAGCGCGGACTCCAGGTGGCGGGCGCGCCCGCTCGGCCGTTCTCGCCGTCGTTCTCGAGCAGCACGTAGCCACAGGTGGCGTGCAGCCGCGATGCTGCGCACGCTCGCTCTCCGACAGCGGCCCAGCGCCCTCTCGCCAGCACGACCGCGTCGTCGACGGCCGCGGTCGCCGCGACGAGCTGGCGTTCCACAGAGCCTGCCCTCGGGACCGCCGCGACCCACTCGCCTCGGCGCGACTGATCGCGTTCCGGAGCAGCATCGTCGCAGGTCGAGTTGCCGCCGCGTCGGCGCCAGCACCAGCTCCTCGTCGCGCTGGGTCGCCTCGAAGCCATGGCCTGCTCGCCCAGCGTGATCGCGTGGCGAGGTCGCCGCTGTCGCGGTAGCAGCGCTGGAGCGACCTGGGTGTTGATCCACAGCTCACGGGTGCGCACGGGGTCGATCTGGCTCTGCAGGTCCTCGAGCAGCAGGATCGCCTCGTCGAGCCGGCCCTGGCCCTCGGTCGCGGCCGCGAGCAGGGACAGCGCCTCGAGGCGGTCCCGCTGGTCCAGCGAACCGTCCTCCAGGACGACGCGCGCGTACTTCTCCGCCGAGGCCGGGTTGCCGGCGCGGATCGCGATCTTGGCCCACTTCAGGTCGAGCTCGACCTCGGCACGGGTCCGGGGGACCTCGACCTCGCCGCCGGCCGCGAGTGCCTGCGGGGTCGTGCCCAGCTGCTCGCACATCGTGCGCAGCGCCTCGGCGGTCGGCCGGCGCTTGCCGGACTCGATCAGCGAGACGTAGGACGCGGACAGCTCCCGACCGCCGACGTCGCGCTGGGACAGCCCGCGGGCGAGCCGCAGCTCCTTCAACCGCGCGCCGAGCGCTGACGAGTCCGTCATGACGGGTCTCCCTCCCGAGCCGGGGCCCGCCCGTGACCTCACGAGCCAGGTGCGGCGCCCCGAGTGCCACACTGCTGTTCCGGTAACGATACGGAGCCGACGGGCCCGTGGACGGGTGAAGTGGCGAGGTCGACCGAATCGTCCAGATTTTGTAGACGATCGAACTACCTCATCATTTCTGCGTAGTCATCTCGTCGGCCCGGCCCGACCAGGCGGCGTGCGGCCCGTCGTTGCAGGCGAGCCGGTGGTGGGTCCGACCGCTCGTGGCCCGTGACGGGGAACACGGCTCCCCGGGTTCCACCGCGCCGCGAGCCCCCACCACAGTGGACGCGTGGCGGTCCGCGCCGTCGGCCGACCTCTCGGGACCGACGGACTCCCCGTCGCTCGGTGGGCGTCCGTCGTGGGCGTGCGCGCCCAGGACCCCGACCCTGTCCGTGATCCCCACACGAAGAGGGCTTCCTCGTGTCCGTCTCCCTGCGCTCGACCGCCGCCCGGCCAGCCTCCCCGGGCCGCCAGCACCGACGACGTCCTCGCCACCGCCCGCCGGACGCCGTCCGCGCCCGCGGCCGACCCCGGCTGGGACGGCGCGACGCGACATCGTCGCCGTCGTCGACCCGCGTGGGCCGACGGCGACGACGTCGCCGAGTCCTTCCGCGCCCCCGAGCACGTCGTTCGCGACGCCGCCACCCGCCTGGTGCGCCACCTGCACCCCGGCGAGGTCGTCGCCGGGACGCCCGACGGCCGGCTCGTCTTCCGGTTGCGGCACGACGACCGCGCCGCCCGTCCGGTCCGGCTCCAGGAGATGGCCTACCACTGCCTGGAGGCCCTGAGCGACGCCGGCTACCGGATCGGCCTGATCGACCTCGGCATCGGCTGGGCGGCGATCAGCCGCGCCACCGACGCCGCGCGCGCCGAGCGCCTCGCCACCGCCGCCGCCGAGGAGTCGCGCCGCCAGCGGGACCTGCAGCCGCGCCTGCACGACGGCACCCGTCGCGGCTCCAAGGTCCGCATCACCTGGCGCAGCACCTGGACCCAGGTCGTGCTGGCCACGGTGGGCAGCGTGGTGCTCCCGTTCCTCGCGCTCGTCGGCCTCTACCAGCTCGGGCTCGACCTGGCGTCGCCGCTGTACTGGGCGCTGGTCGCGGCGCTGAGCGTGACGGCGGTGACGATCTGGGCGGAGTGCCTGCACGCCCTCGACCCGCCGAAGGCCCGCGACCGCGGACCGACCGTCCCGCGCCGCCGGCGACCGCCGTCATCGCGGCGTACCTGCCGAACGAGGCCGACACGATCGTCGAGACGCTGCGCTCGTTCCTCGCCAGGGTACGCCGGCGGGCTGCAGGTGCTGCTGGCCTACAACACGCCCGAGCCGATGGCCGTCGAGGCCGAGCTCGAGGCGATGGATCGCTGACGGTGGTCAAGGTCCAGCACCTCCAAGGCGCAGAACGTCAACGCCGCCCTGCGGTCGCGACCGGCGAGTTCGTCGGGATCTTCGACGCCGACCACCACCCGATGCCGGGAGCGTTCACCCGCGCCTGGCAGTGGATCGGTGACGGCGTCGACGTCGTCCAGGGCCACTGCGTGATCCGCAACGGCGAGGACTCGGCCCTGGCCCGGCTCGTCGCGGTGGAGTTCGAGCAGATCTACGCCGTCGCCCACCCCGGCCGCGCCGCGCTGCACGGGTTCGGCATCTTCGGCGGGTCCAACGGCTACTGGAGCGCCCGGGTGCTCGAGCACGTGCGCATGCGCGGCTCGTACCTGACCGAGGACATCGAGGCCTCCATGCGGCTGATCGCCGACGGCGGCCGGATCGTCAACGACCCCGGGCTGGTCAGCCACGAGCTGTCGACCCCGCGGGCGCTGTGGAAGCAGCGGATGCGGTGGGCCCAGGGCTGGTTCCAGGTCTCCTGCCGCCACCTGTGGCCGATCCTGCGATCCCCCGCGCTCGGCCTGCGGCAGAAGCTCGGCATCGGCTACCTGCTGGGGTGGCGCGAGCTGTACCCGTGGGTCTCGCTGATGGCGCTGCCGCTGATCGCGTTCATGGCGTGGCGCGACGGCGGGATCGCGTTCGACTCGCCGCTGTTCGCGCTCGATCACGCTGTTCGTCGTGGTCTCGGACCGCTGCAGACGCTGGTCGGCTGGCGGCTGGCCGCGCCGAGGTCAAGCGGCACCCGTGGTGGTTCGTGTCACCGGTGGCTGATGAGCCTGCTCGCCTACACCGAGCCGAAGAACGTCGTGAACCGCGTGGCCCCACCTCAAGCAGCGCGCGGCGAGCACCAGTGGGTCGTCACCCCGCTCGCGCCGTCCTCGACCTCGTCCGCCCCGGTCGACGACCGCTCGGAGGTGGTCGCGTGAGCGCCCCGCCGGCACCGTCACCCGCCCGGACGGCACCACCCGGTGCGCTACCCGCTGGTGTGGCTGCGCGGCCTGGCCGCGTTCGCGGTGATGTTCTTCCACGCCTACCAGCACAACCGCGACCCGGTCACCTGGGAGTGGCCGTTCCACGGCATCGCGCACCAGCTGATGACGGGCACCGACCTGTTCGTCGACATGTTCTTCGTGCTGTCGGCGTTCGTGCTGTGGCTGCCCGTGGCCCTGCACCGTGCTGGCCGGCGAGCGCGGGCGACCCGGGCGCGTGGTCCTGCTGCGACGGTGGCGCGGCTGCTCCGCTGTACCTCACCGTCGGGTGGTCGTGTCTGGGCCCTGACCAACCCAGCCTGCCCGGCCACTGGCAGGACCTGCTGCTGCACCTCACGTTCACCCACGTCTACAGCGACCAGTACATCTTCTGGACCAACGGGCCCGCGTGGTCGCTCGCGGTCGAGTTCCACTTCTACCTGCTGGTCGCGGCGACCATCCCGCTGATGTCGTGGGCAGCGGTGCGGGTCGGGTCGCGCGCGGGCCGGATGGCGCTCGCGCTCGCGCCCGCCGGCGACGCAGCGGTCGTCGGGCTGTCGTACCACGCGTACCAGGTGCTCGGCGCGCAGCCGCCCCTGGAGAGCTGGTCGACGTGGTTCGTGCCGCTCGCGAAGCTGCCGGACTTCGCCATCGGGATGGCGCTCGCCGTGCTGTGCGCGTCAGGAGTGCGGCTCGGTCCGGTCGCCCGGCGCACCGCAGGGATCGCGTGTCTCACCGCGCTCGCGGTGCTCGTGCTGGCACGCCCGCACGAGGGCCTGGTGACCAACTGGTGGCACCCGATGTACGCGCTCGCCGTCGCCGTGGGGCTGGCCTCGATCGTGCTCCACGACGGTCCCTGGTCCCCGGGGTTCGAGTGGCGACCGCTCGCGTTCGTCGGCGGTCTCGGCTACGGCGTCTACCTGATCCACGAGCCGGTCATGCGGCTGCTCGGGCACCTCGGCGCGCTGCCGGAGCCGCGCGGCGGCGCCCTGGTGACCCTGGTGGCCGTCCCCACGCTCGTGCTCGCCTGGATCAGCGCACGCACGGTCGAGGAGGCCGGCTCCAAGCTGGTGGCCTCGGTCGAGGTCACCGGGCGGCGGGACTACTACCCGCACGTCGGTCGGCACGCCGCGCCTCCGACCCGCTGAGGCCTGGCCGACGACCGCCCCGCTCCCGCCGACCGCCCCTCCGACCGCCGAGTGGTGCCAATTCAGGGTCATCTGCCTCGGACGAATGAATTTGGCACCACTCGGCGGACGACTGGCACCACTCGGCACGTCGTCGGTGCCGGATGAGCGACGGGAGGCGCGTGACTCACGACCCGACCGACCGGCGGCTCAGGACGGGATGACGTCCGGCCGCTGCGGGATCCCGCTGTGGCCGCCGACGACCTTCATCAAGAAGACCGGGCCGAGCCAGCGCTGCGGAGAGTCGTCGGTCGCGACGTCCACCAGGCTCGCGGCGGCGGCGACGGCGTTGGCGATCAGGCGCCGGTCGGTGCGATCGGCGGCCCAGGTCTCGAGCGCGGTCGTCGCGGCGACGACCGCGGCGTACCGGGCGGCGGCACGGCGCCAGGACCCCTGGCCGGTGAGAGGCAGCGCGAAGGGTTGACCGTGCGCGAGGGCGAAGCCGATCCGGTCGCGCACCGACCCCTGCGCGTACTTCTGGCGGGTCGGCTCCAGCTGGAAGGAGACCAGCCCACCCACGAGGTCGACCGTGATCGCGCCGAGGAACAGGCCCCGGCCCAGCCGGAGCGCCGCCCGTCCGCACGCCGACGGCGGCCGCGCTGCCGAGGGCAGCGGTCAGCACCAGTGCCGACTGCGGCCCGCTCAGGGTCCGTTGAGCCTCGTCCACGCCGTCTCGGCGGTCGTCGTGGTCATGACTCGATCCTCGCAGCGGTCGGGGTCAGGTCGCAGGCTCAGCCGCGGAGGCGCTCGAGCCGCCGCACCCGTCGGTCCCGCAGGAGGGCCTCGACCGCGTCGTGGGCCGCCTGCTCCTCGGCCGGGGCGCCGGCCTCGAGCCGCGCGTGCAGACGTCCGAGCACGAACGCCGCCGCTGCCGGGTCCTCACGACCGACGTGCGCGACGAGGGTCGAGACCCGTCGCCGGTCGAGGTGGTCGCCGAGCCCGGACTGGGCGGCCTTGGCCCGCGTGACCAGCCGGGAGGCCGACGCGGCAGCGCCGGCTCGGCCAGCTCGAGGCTGTACCGGAGCCGCTTGACGGACTTGCGGACGTGGTGCCACGCCTGCTCGCGCTCCGGCCCGGTCGACGCCTGCGCGGCCGCGACCGCCCGGCGCAGCCGGCGACGCGGCTTCTTCAGCACCCGCGGCAGCTCGCGATCGGCCCGCAGAGCCGCGCGGTCGGTCCAGCCGGGCTCGGTCAGCAGGTCGTCGAGCGCCGCCACCAACGAGGCGTAACGGTCCGAGGACAACGCGCCACGAGCCCGCGTGCGGGCCTCGCGCTCGGGAGCGGCGAGGAACCGTCGCACCGACGCGCGGGCCGGCCCCGTGGCGAGGGCCTCGGCATCGTCGTCGATGCCGGCGGTCAGGTGCTCGCGGGCCACCTCGAGGTCGCGCAGCTCGCCCAGCTCACGTCCCAGCCACTGCAGCTCGTCGCGCACGTGACGGGCCCGGTCGGCGTCGAGCAGCGACCGGTGCACGGCCAGGACCGCCCGGAGCGGCGGCAGGCCACCCGCAGGTCGTGCACGCTCGCCCCTCGACCCGGTGCGCGAGGTCGGCGGCGGCGAGCGCCGCGCGCTGCTCGCGCAGGTAGCGGTGGACGACCGCACCGGCCGACTTCTTGCGCAGGCCGTGGGTCCCCCGGTGGGGCTCGACGGTCGCCTCGTCCAGACCGAGCGCCCGACGGATCTTCGAGCCGCTGGTCGACGGCCCAATCCCGGCACCGGCCAGGACCGGCTCCAGGGCCCCGAACAGGCTCGGGTCCCCGTCGACGAGCTCGACCTCGACCTCGCGCCAGGAGTCGGCCGCGGGTCCGCCGTCGAGCCGGTCGACGACCACGCGGTCGTCGCACACGACCGCGAGCGTGGTGCCCTCGGCGTCCCGCAGCCCCCGGGTGGTCCGGGTCGTCCGCAGGTCCGCGACGGGCGCGAGCCCGGCAGCCCGATCAGGCCGGTCACGGTCTGCCGCAGGGCAGCGGGCACGCCGCGTCCCACGGCCGAGCGCGCGCGCAGCTCGAGCTTGGTGTCGCCCCCGACCGGCACCTTGAGGTGCCACCCCTCGTCGTCGCCGGTCCGCCGGCGGAGCGACGTCCCGCTCCGGGCCAGCGCCCAGTCCGCGGTGTCGTGGTAGGTGGTCAACAGCTCGACGGTCACCGAGGGCGCGACCTCGGCGACGGGGCCGACCCGCAGGTCCGGGACCGGAGCGTCGTCGGGAAGGGCGTAGGTCCGCTCGGTCTCGGCGTGGTTCGTCACCCCGAGACCCTGCCACGCGCAGGTGAACGGCACCGGCCGCGTCCCGGCCCCGCGAACGGGCCCGTCCTCAGAGCGCGGTCGCGAGCGCTGCCAGCGCGCGGTGCGGGTCGCGTCCGCCGGGGACGAGGACCACGCTGGCGCACCGGCGTCGTGCAGCCGCTCGATGCCCTCGCGCACGGTCCGCGCGTCGCCCACCAGCGCGAGCCGGTCGACCCACTCGTCCGGCAACCGGCTCGCGAACGTCGCCGCGTCCGGGCACGAGTCCCACAGGGCCCGGAGCTCCTCGGCGAACGGCAGCGGGTCGACGTGCGGCGCCAGGCCGGCTCCCCCACGACCGCGAGGCCCGGCCGGACCGACGCGCGGGCGAGCGCCGGGTCGTCGTCGACCGCGGCCAGGTTGTAGGCCACCACGTGGTGCGGGCCCTCCGCGCCGATCGATCCCAGCGCCCGGCGAGGTACTCGGGCCCGACCGGCTCGGCCAGGACGGTCCCCTCGGCGGCGCGGCCAGCCGCCGCGAGCGAGCGCGGACCCCGGACGCCGGCGAGCACGCGGGGCGGGTGCGGCGGCGGCGTGTTGAGCGAGAAGCCGTCGAGCCGCACGTGCTCGCCGCTGACGTCGACGGTCGCGCCGGTCAGGATCCTGCGCATCGTCGACAGCTGCTCCTCGAGCAGCGCGACCGAGCCGACCGGCCCCGCGCCGACCTGGCGCATCCAGTCGGGCATCCCGTGCCCGACCCCGACGTCGAGCCGCCCGGGGTACAGCTCGGCCAGCGTCGCGACCTCCATCGCGGCGAACGCCACGTTGCGGACCGCGGCGGGCATGATGCCGAGGCCGACCCGGATGGTGCTCGTGCTCGCCAGCACGACGGCGGCCTGGGCGACGCCCCCGCGGAAGCCGCTGTCCTCGACCACCCACAGCTCGTCGAAGCCCAGGGCCTCGGCCCGACGGGCGAAGTCCACGACGCCGTCGGCGCGCAGGTCGCGCGGCAGCATCGTGCCGACGGCAGGATCGACGGGCGCGGCAGGCACGGTCGTCGTCACGGCGTCCACGACGCGGGAGCGTACCGGCGGGCCCGACCCCCGGCCACCGCCGTCCGCTTCGTCCCCACCACCGTCGTCGCTCGGTTCCCCCCCTGCCCCGACCTCCCCCGGCTCCTACGATGACGGGGCCGCGGACGCCGGACGCACGACCTGCGCGCGGCCTCTCCACCACCGCGCACCCGCCACGCGCACCACCGCCGAGACGAGGAGCACGATGGAGGTCTGGCCCGGTACCCCGTACCCCCTGGGCGCGACGTACGACGGCGCAGGGACCAACTTCGCGTTGTTCTCCGAGGTGGCCGAGGGCGTCGAGCTGTGCCTGTTCGACGACGAGGGCCACGAGGAGCGGGTCGACCTGGACGAGCGCGACGCGCTCGTCTGGCACGCGTATCTGCCGCGCGTCGGTCCGGGCCAGCGCTACGGCTACCGCGTCCACGGCCCGTGGGACCCGAAGAACGGGCTGCGCTGCAACCCGAACAAGCTGCTGCTCGACCCGTACGCCAAGGCGTTGGACGGTGCGATCGACTGGGCCGAGGCCTGCTTCTCCTACCAGTTCGCCGACCGCACGAAGCGCAACACCGAGGACTCCGCCGCGCACACGATGCGCTCGGTCGTCGTCAACCCGTTCTTCGACTGGCAGGACGACCGTCCGCCGCGCACGCCGTACCACGAGACCGTGGTATACGAGGGCCACGTGCGCGGGATGACGATGACGCACCCCGACGTGCCCGACGAGGTCCGCGGCACGTACGCGGGCATCGCCCACCCGGCGATGATCGAGCACCTCACCAGCCTCGGCGTCACGGCGCTCGAGCTGCTGCCCGTGCACCAGTTCGTGAACGACTCACCCTGATGGAGAAGGGGCCTGTCGAACTACTGGGGCTACAACACGATCGGCTTCTTCGCCCCGCACAACGTCTACGCTCGTCGGGCACGCGCGGCGAGCAGGTGCTGGAGTTCAAGGCGATGGTCCGCCTGCACCGCGCGGGCATCGAGACCATCCTCGACGTCGTCTACAACCACACCGCCGAGGGCGACCGCTTCGGCCCGACGCTGTCGTTCCGCGGCATCGACAACGAGGCGTACTACCGGCTCGTCGACGACGACAAGGCGTTCTACTACGACACCACCGGCACCGGGAACACGCTGCTGATGCGCAACCCCCACGTGCTGCAGCTGATCATGGACTCGCTGCGCTACTGGGTGCTGGAGATGCACGTCGACGGCTTCCGCTTCGACCTCGCCGCCACCTTGGCCCGGCAGTTCTACGACGTCGACCGGCTGAGCGCGTTCTTCGACCTCGGTCCAGCAGGACCCGGTGGTCTCCCAGGTCAAGCTCATCGCCGAGCCGTGGGACATCGGCCCCGGCGGCTACCAGGTCGGCGGCTTCCCGCCGCAGTGGACCGAGTGGAACGGCGCCTACCGCGACCCCGTCCGCGACTTCTGGCGCGGCGAGCCGCAGGCTCGGCGAGTTCGCCGCCCGGCCGGCACGAGGCAGCGACCTGTACCAGGAGGACGGCCGCCGCCCCTACGCCTCGATCAACTTCGTCACCGCGCACGACGGCTTCACGCTCGCGGACCTGGTCTCGTACAACGAGAAGCACAACGAGGCCAACGGCGAGGACGGGAACGACGGCGAGAGCCACAACCGGTCCTGGAACTGCGGCGTCGAGGGCCCCACCGACGACGCGGCGGTGCTCGACCTGCGCGCCCGCCAGCAGCGCAACTTCCTGGCCACGCTGATGTTCAGCCAGGGCACGCCGATGCTGGCGCACGACGACGAGATGGGCCGCACCCAGGGCGGCAACAACAACGTCTACTGCCAGGACAACGAGACGTCCTGGATCGACTGGTCGTCGGTCGACGAGGAGCTGCTCGCGTTCGTGCGCCGGCTCACGACGCTGCGCGCCGAGCACCCGATCTTCCGACGTCGCAGGTTCTTCACCGGCGAGGAGGGCGACAACGGCGTCGCCGACATCGCGTGGCTGAACCGCAACGGCGAGCAGATGTCGGACGAGGAGTGGTCCGCCGACAGCGCCCGCCCGCTCGGGGTCTTCCTCGACGGCGAGGGCATCACCGAGCCCGGGCTGCGCGGTGAGGACATCACCGACGACTCGTTCCTGCTGCTGCTCAACCCCGGCCACGAGGACGTGCGCATGGTGCTGCCGGACGGTCCGTTCGCGACCGCGTGGCAGCCGGTGCTCGACACCGCCGATCCCAAGGTCGGTGAGCGGAACCGCACCCTCAAGGCCGGCAGCCGACGCACCGTCGTCGGCCGCTCGCTCGTGGTGCTGCGCCGTGCCTGAGCGCCGCCCGCTCACGTCGGTCTACCGGCTGCAGCTGCACGCGGGCTTCACTTTCGCCGACGCGGCCGCGATCGTGCCGTACCTGGACGCGCTCGGTGTCTCGCACCTGTACCTCTCCCCCGTCCTGCAGGCGGCGCCCGGCTCGACCCACGGGTACGACGTCGTCGACCACTCGCAGGTCTCGGCCGACCTCGGCGGCGAGGACGGGCTGGTCGCGCTCGCCGACCGCGCGCACGAGCACGGGCTGGGCGTCGTCGTCGACGTGGTGCCCAACCACGTGGCGCTGCCCGAGCCGCTGCACCTCAACCGCCCGCTGTGGGAGACGCTGCGGCTCGGTCGCGAGGCGGCGACCGCGCACTGGTTCGACGTCGACTGGGACCACCTCGACGGGCGCTTCGGCTGCCGGTGCTCGGCTCGCCGACTGGACGAGACGCTGGCCGGCGAGCTCCCTGACGAGGCACGACGGCCAGCAGGTCGTCCGCTACCACGACCAGGCCTTCCCGGTCGCCCCCGGCACCGAGGGCGACGACGTCGCCGCGGTGCTCGACCGGCAGCACTACCGGCTGGCCGGGTGGCGGCAGAAGGCCGACCTGCTGAACCACCGCCGGTTCTTCGACGTCGACACGCCTGGCCGTCCGCGTCGAGCTGGGACGACGTGTTCGACGCGACGCACCGCGAGATGCTGGTCGACCTGCACGCCCGGGCGTCGTCGACGGCTGCGCATCGACCACCCCGACGGGCTGGCCGACCCCGAGGGCTACCTGGAGCGCCTGCGCGACGCGACCGACGGCGCCTGGGTCGTCGTCGAGAAGATCCTCGAGGGCGACGAGCCGCTGCCGCGGTCCTGGCCGACGGCCGGCACCACCGGCTACGACGCCACTGCGCGGGTCGTGCAGACGGCGCTGACGACCCGGCACGGCGCGCGCCGCTGGACGCCAGCTCGCCGCCGCCGTCTGCCGGGCGCCGACCCCGACCTGCACGCGGTCGAGCACGCCGCCAAGGTGCAGGTCCTCGACGAGCTCGCGGCCCGAGGTGCTCCGGATCGCCGACTGGTCCGCCGGACCGGTCGCCGCGTCGCCGCTGCCGGCACCCCGCTCGACGCCGACCGCGCCAAGGCCGTCGCGGAGCTGCTCGTGCAGGTGCGGTCTACCGCGCCTACCTGCCTCGACGAGGGCCGACGGCGCCGACTGCGGACGCCGCACCCGGATGCGCGGTGGCCCCGCCGCCGCGCCCGACCTGGCCGACGACCTCGACGTGCGCTCGCGCGCCGCGCTCGACAGACCCGGCGCCGACACCCGCGACCTCGTCGTCCGCAGACCTCCGGCCCGGTGATGGCCAAGGGCGTCGAGGACACCACGTTCTACCGCTGGCACCGGCTGAGCGCGCTCAACGAGGTCGGCGGCGACCCGCTGGCCCTGGACCACCCGGCGACGGCCCCACGCCGGCCGCCGAGCGGCGGCGACGAGCCCGCCGGCCTGACCACGCTCTCGACCCACGACACCAAGCGCGGCGAGGACACCCGCGCGCAGCTGCTCGCCGCGGCCGAGGACGTGGACGGGTGGACCGCGCTGTGGGACGCGGTGCGTGAGCGGGCACGCTCGCTCGCCGTGGACGAGCCCACCGCCTACCTGGTGGCAGACCGTCGTCGGCGCCTGGCCCGTCGACCGTGAGCGGCTGCTGCCCTACCTGGAGAAGGCGGTGCGCGAGGCCAAGCAGCACACGGCGTGGGTCGACGGTGACGAGGCCTACGAGGCGCGGGTGCGCGAGCTCGGCGCGTCGCTCGTGGACGAGGGTGCGCTGGCGCCGAGGTCGCCGCTGGACGGAGGCGCTCGCCGGCCCGCCCGGGCGGTCACGCTCGGGCGCGGCTGCTGCAGATGGCCTGCCCGGCGTCCCGGACGTCTACCAGGGCACGAGCTGTTCGTCCACCGCTGGTCGACCCCGACAACCGACGACCGGTCGACCACGCCGACCTCGCGGACCGTCTCGCGCGCCTCGACGCCGGAGGCGCGCCGCGCGACCTGGACGACGAGAAGCTGTGGGTCACCTCGCGCTGGCTGCGGCTGCGGCGCGAGCACGCCGGAGCTGGTTCGACGGGTCGCGCCGTACCGCCCGCTGCGGTCGGCCGGCCGACACGTCGTCGGTTACGTGCGGCGGCGAGCAGGTCGCCGGGTCGCGACCCGGCTGGCCGCCGGCTGCGGCGGGCGGCTGGGGGACACGGTGGAGCTGCCGGCGCGGCACCTGGCCGACCTGCTCGACCGGGAACCAGGTGGAGGCGGAGCGGTCGACGCGCTACCCGGTCGCGCTGCTGTTCGCGACCCGGCCGGTCGCGCTGCTCGTGCGGGAGGCGTCGACCGAGGTTCGAGGTCTGGGCGCCGCGGGCGGGCTCGTCGGTACAGCGTGCTGCGCGTCGACGACCGAGGAAGCCGATGACGCGCGCGGCGAGCACGGGTGGTGGCACGCCGAGTCCGTGGCCGCCCCCGGTTCGCGGTACGCCTTCTGCCTCGACGGGGGCGAGGAGCGCGCCGATCCGCGGGCACGTCGCCTGCCGGACGGTCCCGAGGCCCGTGCCGAGGTGGTCGCGCTCGACCACGCGTTCTGGTGGACGACCAGCGGTGGACGCGGGCGTCCCGCTCGCCGGCTCGGTCGTCTACGAGCTGCACGTCGGGACGTTCACCCCGCAGGCCACCTTCGACGCCGCGATCGAGCGCCTCGGCCACCTCGTCGACCTCGGCATCGACCTGGTCGAGGTCATGCCCGTCAACACCTTCCCGGCCGTCAACTGGGGCTACGACGGCGTCGGGCTGTACGCCGTCCACGAGCCGTACGGCGGCCCGGACGCGTTCTGCCGCTTCGTCGACGCGTGCCACGCGCGCGGGCTCGGCGTCGCGCTCGACGTCGTCTACAACCACCTCGGTCCCAGTGGCAACCACCTCGCCGAGCTCGGGCCGTACTTCACCGACGCCTACGGCACCCCGTGGGGCCAGGCGGTCAACCTCGACGGCGAGGACAGCGACGACGTCCGCGAGTTCGTCATCGGCAACGCGCTGATGTGGCTCGGCGACTACCACGTCGACGGGCTGCGGCTCGACGCCGTGCACGCGCTGTTCGACCAGCGCGCCGTCACGCTGCTGGAGGAGATGGGCGCGCGCGTGCAGGCGCTGTCGGCCCAGCTGGGACGCCCGCTGTCGCTGATCGCCGAGTCGGACCGCAACGACCCGCTGACCGTGACGCCCCGCGAGGCCGGCGGCCAGGGACTCCAGGCGCAGTGGGCGGACGACGTCCACCACGCGCTGCACGTCGCGTTGACGGGTGAGTCGCAGGGCTACTACGCCGACTTCGCCGAGCCGGGCGCGCTCGCCAAGGTCCTGCAGCAGGTCTTCCTGCACGACGGCACGTACTCGACGTTCCGCCGCCGCACCCACGGGCGTCCGGTCGACCGCGCGCTCACGCCCGGCTGGCGGTTCGTGGCCTCGCTGCAGAACCACGACCAGGTCGGCAACCGCGCCACCGGCGACCGGCTGTCCGCGACGCTGACGCCGGGACGTCTCGCGTGCGGCGCCGCGCTGCTCCTGACCGCGGCGACGACACCGATGCTGTTCATGGGCGAGGAGTGGGGCGCCTCGACCCCGTGGCAGTACTTCACCGACCACCCCGATCCCGAGCTCGCCGAGGCGGTCCGCCGGGGTCGCCGCGCCGAGTTCGCCTCGCACGGCTGGGCCGGGGAGGACGTCCCCGACCCCCAGTCCGAGCAGACCGTGCTGGACTCCCGGCTCGACTGGGACGAGGTCGCCCACGGCGACCACGCGCGGGTCCTCGCCTGGTACACCGACCTCCTCGCGCTGCGCCGCTCCAGCCCAGACCTCGGCGACCCGCGGCTGTGGCGCGTCGCGGTCGAGCACGACGAGGCCGCCCGCACGGTGCTCGTCCGGCGCGGCGACGCCGTCGTCGCGGTCAACCTCGGCGACGAACCCGCCACGCTCGACGTCGGCGACGGTCGTGACCACCCGCTCCGGGTCGCCCTCGCCTGGGACGCCGACGGCACCGACCTGTCGGGCGACCGGCTGTCCCTGCCGCCCGACTCCGCCGCGGTCCTCCTGCCCGGTCCCGGACCATGCTGAGTCGCGCGAGGGGCCCCAGCCCGTCGACTTCCGCCCAGAGGCGCCACCCAGCCGAGCGTTGACTTCCGCCTGAGGTGGCCACCGGAGCCGGAAGTCGACGAGCGGGACCCACGTCGGGCGGCCCGTCGGCGCGGCTCAACGGTGGCGCGCCGGTCCACCCGGGACGAGCCGGCGACCGGCGACGGGATGCCGCGCTCGTAGGCTCGGGGCATGAGCGAGACCCCGCACCAGGACGACCCGCGGCGCAGCGTCACCGACGAGGAGATCGAGCGCGCGATGGCCGTCGACTCCCTGCCCGAGGAGGTCGAGCGCGCCACCGAGGGCAACGAGACCGACCAGGTCCAGCTCAGCGACGGCTCCCTCGTCGACGAGGAGCGCCTCGAGGGCGACCAGGACGAGCCCGGCGCCTGACACCGATGGCCGGCCCGCCCTTCGCCCTGCGGCCCGACGGCTCGTGGCGGCCGCTGGACCGGTTGCTGGACCGGCTCCCCCGCGTCGGCCTGCACGGCGTCCTCGACGACCTCGACCGCACCGGCCGCGCCGCCGACGTGCCGGGCGAGGCGGCCGTCGAGGGCTTCGCCTGGGAGCCCGTCGACGACGACGACCCGCGCTGGTACCCGCAGGGCGTCGCCCACGCGGGCGAGGTCGACGGGCGCGAGGTCCTCCTCGTGGCCTGGTACGGCAAGCGCGACCGGTGGGGTCGCACCCAGGGGTCCCGCGTCACCGTCGTCGACCGCAGCGATCCGGCGGCCCCTCGCTACCGGCACGTCCTGCTGGTCGACACCGGTCTGCGCTGGCGGCGGCTGCGGTTGCGGCGGGTGCCGGTGCACGCCGGCGGCATCGCCGTCCACGGCGACCTGCTGCTCGTCGCCGACACGCACGCGGGGCTGCGGGTCTTCGACCTGCGCGACGTCGTGCGGGTCCCCCGCCGACGGCTCGACCGCTGGGCTCCGTGGCGTGGCGCCGGGACCCGCACCATCGGCCACCGACTGACGGGCGGGTTCACCGCGTTCGGCCACGGGTACGTCCTCCCCCAGCGCTCGGCGTACCGCGTGGACGACCCGCGCGGCGGCCGGCTGCGGTACTCGTTCCTCGGCATCGCCGGACGTGGCGGCGAGGACCCGCGGCTCGTCGTCGGCGAGTACGGACGCGGCGGGCAGACCCGCCGGCTGGTCGAGTTCCCCTTCGACCCCGCGACCGGCGGGCCGCGCCTCGGCGATGACGACCTCAGCGGCTCGCTGGCCGTCCACGAGGACCAACCGGCGCGCATGCAGGGCGTGGCGGTCCTCGACGGACGGTGGTTCGTCACGGCGAGCGCGGGGGAAGGCAATCCCGGCACCCTCTGGGTCGGCCGTCCCGGCGCCTTCCGTGCGCACCGCGGCGTCCTGCCGACCGGTCCCGAGGACCTCGACCCTCCCCGACGGCAGCCGCCTGTGGTGCACGACCGAGTGGCCGCCGGTGCACCACCGAGTGGCCGGGGCGCCGCTTCACCTTCGCCGTGGACCCCGCCGCCTGGCGTTGATGCCTCAGCGCGCGGCAGCCTCGCACGTCACCGGCGTCTGCGGCGAGCGCGGCGACGTCGAGCGGACGCGTGGTGTCGACGTCGACCGACGGCCCGAGGCCGAGCGGCTCGACCGGTCGGCCCCACAGCTCGTCGTCGGTGCGCTCGGCGTCGAGGTGGACGCCGGCCCGCCCGCTGCGCGGGCGGCGTAGCGCTCGCGCACGACGGCGAGCGGCGCGAGGCAGCGGACCTCGACCACACGCCCGGGCAGGTCCCGCAGGAGCGGCAGCGCGTAGTCGTAGAAGGTGCTGTCGATCACCGCGCCCGGGCACGTTCGCGCGACCCGCAGGACGGCGTGCACGGCCGCGCGCCCGAGCCGACGCGACGACGCGACGTCGTCCGGTCGCCCGAGCGCGTCGCCGAGGGACTCCTTGACCTCGTCCTTGGCCAGCAGCGGCAGGCGGAGGGCCGGCGCCAGCGCCGCGGCGGCGGTGCTCTTGCCCGCGGCGGGCCAGCCGTGCACGAGCACGAAGGTCGGTTCAGCCACCGGCGGCCAGCCTGCGCGCCAGCGGCGTCGGGTGCTTCAGACATCACGCGGACCCCGTCGCACCAGGCGGTCACGCGCTCGGCCTCGCGCTCGAGCAGGCCGCGCGCCTCCGACCCGACGTCCACGAGCCCTGGAGCTCGACCACGCCGTCGTCGTCCTGCCGCCAGCCGCCGACGACCCGTCCGTCCCACCAGGCCGTGGGCCCGGCGTTGCCCGCGGAGTCGACCAGGTCGGCGGTCCGGTCGGCGTCGAGGTACCAGTCGCGTCGCTGCCACCCCATCGTCGTGGGGTCGAGCGGCGGGAGCAGCGCCGCCCAGGGCTCGGCGGGCGTCTCGGGCTCGACGTCGTCGGAGAGCAGCCAGCCGACCTCGCCGTCGAGATCGACCTCGACCGCGGCGACGTCCGACAGCGCCTGCCGGACCAGGCCGAGGGTCGTGCCGGTCCACCACTTCACGTCACGCTCGGTGCCGGGGCCGAAGGCGCGCAGCCAGCGCTCGACGAGCCACGCCATCCCCTCGCGCTCGTCGAGCTGCGGCGTCGCCTCGCCGGTCCAGCGCTCGGTCGGCACCCATCGGTGCCGGTGCACCCGCCAGTGACCGTCGTTCTCGCCGCGCACGACGTCGCCGCGCGCCGACAGCCAGATCAGCACCCGCGGGCCGATCGCGACCGTGCTCGCCCAGGCTGGTGCCGACGCCCTGCTCGTACGAGCCGGCCAGGACCGGCAGCTCCGCCTTCAGCTCGGCGCTCGAGCGTGGCCGTCCGTCGACGAGCAGCGCAAGGACCGCGGCTGCGGCGTCGTCGAGCCATGCGGCGCCGTCGGCATGCACCTCGTGGCGCCCGACGTCGCGCACGAGGGCGTTGCGCTCGGCGCGGGCGACGCGGTCGCCGACCGCCGCCTGCACGGGTCCGAGACCCTCGCGCGGCAGGGCGAAGACGGTGCGGCGCATCGCGAGGTCGCGCACGAGCTCGCGATCGACCTCCAGCGCGTGACGGACGTCCTCGACGGCCACGTCGTCGACGCGGGCGAGCGCGCCGAGGTAGACGCTGGGCAGGTCGGTGGCGTGCAGGGCGACGACGCCGCGCGCCGCGGTGGCCACGTCCGGTGCGCGGTGCTGCGGCGCGACGTGGTGCCGCCGGGCCACGCGAGCGCGCCGCTCCTCGACCGGGACGCTGCACACGGCGTCAGCCTAGGCACCCTCGCCCCACGCCGCCGAGCGGCGCAAGATGGGGCATCTCGGCGCCGGACAAGATTGACCCCATCGGCGCCGCTCGCTGACACGGGTCAGGTTGCGCCGCTCGGCGGGGCGGGCGGCGGGGCGGGCGCGTCGGAGGGCGGGATCAGTCGGAGATCTCGGCGACCGCGACGACGCGCGTGATGCGGACCCGCACCAGGAACTCGTCGTCGACGGCGTTGCGACGGCCGAACTCCTCGGCGCGGTCCGCGCCCATGTAGCGGCCACCGATCGCGGTGGCCCAGCGCAGCAGCTCGTCCAGGTCGGTCTCGAGGCGCGCGACGCCCTGCAGCTGGACGTAGGAGTAGGGCGGCTCCTGGTCGTCGACGAGCAGGCACAGCCGCGGGTCACGACGCAGGATGCGGGACTTGGCGCCCGAGGAGTGGGTCGTGAAGACCACCTCGTCATGGGTGCCGTCGGCGTCGGTCACCTCGTCGAGCAGGAACCAGACCGGCGTCACGAGCGCCTGACCGTCCTTGCGCGTCACCGCGACCTTGCCGGTGCGGGTCCCGGTCGTCGCGAAGGCCCGCCACTCGTCCCGCGTCATCTCGTGCACGCTCCGACGCTACGCCCCGCCCCTCCGCCGAGCGGCGCAACCTGATCACCGAGCGGCGCAAGGTGGGCCGGCTCCGGTGCAGAACCGCCCCATCTTGCGCCGCTCGGCGGATGTGAGGGGGGCTGAGGGTCAGGTGGCGTCGGGGTCGGGCTCGGGCGGGGTCTCGGCGCCGTCGCGCTCGTCGCGCTCGGCCCACTCCAGCAGCGGCTCGATCGAGAAGACGGCGTCGTCGATGCCGGCGTGCAGGTCGCCGAGCTCGGCGTAGCGCGCGGGGACGGTGGCGATCGTCAGGTCGCGCGGGTCCACGTCGGACACCTCGTCCCAGCGGACCGGCGTGGACACGCGCGCGTCGGGCACCCCGCGCACCGAGTACGCCGCGGCGATGGTGTGGTCGCGCGCGTTCTGGTTGTAGTCGACGAACAACGTCGTGGGGTCGCGGTCCTTGCGCCACCACGTCGTCGTCACGTCGTCCGGCGCGCGCCGCTCGACCTCGCGGGCGAACGCCAGCGCCGCCCGCCGCACGTCGGCGAACCCGTGCTGGGGGTCGATCCGCACGTAGACGTGCATCCCCTTGCCACCGGAGGTCTTCGGCCAGCCGACCGCGCCGAGCTCGTCCAGCACCTCGTGGGCGACGTGCGCCACACGCTGCACCGTGGCGAAGTCGCAGTGCTCCATCGGGTCGAGGTCGATCCGCCACTCGTCCGGCTTCTCGGTGTCGGCACGTCGGCTGTTCCACGGGTGGAACTCGACGGTCGACATCTGCACCGCCCACGCCACCGCTGCCAGCTCGGTGACGCACAGCTCGTTCGCGTGGCGGCCGAACCGCGGGAACTCGACGCGCACGGTCTCCAGCCAGGGCGGGGCGCCGGACGGCACGCGCTTCTGGTGGACCTTGTCACCACCGCCGACGCCCTTGGGGAACCGGTGCAGCATGCACGGGCGCTCGCGCAGCGCGTTGACGATCCCGTCGCCGACGCTCAGGTAGTACTCGACGAGGTCGAGCTTGGTCTCCCGCGCTCGGGGAAGTAGACGCGGTCGGGGTTGAGACGCGCACGGTCCGGTGCCCCACCTCGAGCTCCACGGCGTCCGCCACGCCTCGATCCTAGGAGCGAGCCGCCACTGACCGTGGCACCTGCGCGCGGACCGCGGTGGATCCTCCACGGTCCGCGCCCGGGTACCAGGTGATCCTGGTATCTGGACACCCGCGTTTGGGCGCCTTGCGCGCGGGAAGGGTCCCGATGCGGCCCGTTGCCCGGGCCCACGACCAGGACCCCCCAGCCCCCGGAGCCCGTCATGCCCGCACGCCCCGACCTGTCCACCGACCACACGACCGACGTCCGGCCCGACGACCCCACGACCGTCCGCCGCCGCACGCTGCTGGCCGCGACCGGGGCGGGGGTCGCGGCCGCAGGCCTCGCGCAGGCGGCACCGGCCGCCGCCCGAGAGCGTGCCCGCGCCGAGCGCCGGGTGCGCCTGTCGCAGGGCACCGACTTCGCCGTCGCGTCTCCCCCGACGGCCGCTCGCTCGCGATCGACGTGCTCGGGGTGCTGTGGGTGCTGCCCACCTCCGGCGGCAGCGCCCGCCGGCTCACCAGCGACCTGTTCGACGTCACCCAGCCGTCCTGGTCGCCGAGCGGCGACCGCATCGTCTTCCAGTCCTACCGCGCGGCGGTCTTCGACCTCTGGGTCGTGCGCCCGACGGCAGCGGCCTGCGTCGCCTGACGACCGGGCCCTACGACCACCGCGAGCCGCGCTGGTCGCCCGACGGCGCCTCGATCCTGTTCTCCAGCGACGTCAACGGCACCTACGGCGTCTACCGCTACGACGTCGAGGACGAGACGATCGCCGTCGTCGCGGACGGCGCGGAGGACGAGTACGAGGCCAGCTGGTCGCCGGACGGTGACCGCGTCGTGTTCGTCGTCGGTGGCACCCGGATCGACGTCTGACCTCGCGACCGACCAGCGCACGACCGCGGTCGAGGTCGAGGCGCCGACCGTGCTGCGGCAGCCGACCTTCACCCCCGACGGCGCGTCGGTCGTGCACCACCGCACCGACCCGGGCCTCGCCCGCCTCTATCGCGACGACGAGGTGCTCGTCGACGACGAGGAGGTCTTCCCCTTCGCCGTCTCCTGGCTGCCCGACGGCCGGTTCGCGTACACCGCCGGCGGCGGGATCCGCACCCGACGGCCCGGCGGCGCGGCCCGTCGCGTCGGCTTCTCCTTCGCCGTCACGACGCGCGCCGCGCGCTACGAGAAGCGTTCCGCGCGACGTCGAGGGCCGCCAGCAGCGACCGGTGGTCGGCATCGGCAGCCCGGTGCTGTCCCCGACGGGCGCAGCGTCGTCTTCCGCGCCCTCAACGACCTGTACCTGCTCCGCATCGGCGGGTGTGCGAAGGCCCTGACCGGCGACTCCACGTGGAAGGCCGAGCCGACGTGGTCACCGGACGGTCGGCGCATCGCGTACTCGTGCGACCGCGACGGCACCCTGGACCTGTGGGTCCGCGACCTCGACACCGGTCGCGACCGGCAGGTCACCGACCTGCCCGACCACGCGGCGACCGCTCCGGCGTGGTCGCCCGACGGCCGCGAGCTGGCGTTCCTGGACCAGGACGGCGCGCTGTGGCTGGCCGACGTCGCACCGGCGCCGCCCGCAGGCTCCTCACCGCGACGTTCGAGCCCGGTCGGCCCACCTGGTCGCCCGACGGGCGGGTCGTCGCGCTCGCCGCGGTGAAGCCGTACTCGCCGCGCTACCGCGAGGGCCTGAGCCAGATCATGCTGGTCGACCGGCGGACCGGGCGGGCGAGGTATGTCGAGCCGGTCGCCGACCGGTCGCTGCAGACCCGCGGCGACGACGGACCGGTGTGGTCGCCCGACGGGCGCCACCTCGCCTTCGCGCTCGAGAGCGTGCTCTGGGTGCTGCCCGTCACCGCCGACGGCACGCCCCGTGGACGGGCACGCCGCGTCAACGACGAGGTGAGCGACGCCCCGACGTGGGGGCCCGACTCGCGCACCCTGCTGTACCTCAGCAACGGCCGCCTGCGCACCGTCGACGTGCGCGGCGGGCGGCCGCGCACCGTCGAGACCGGGCTGCGCTGGCGCAACGCCCGCGGTGCCGAGCGCACCGTCATCCACGCCGGTCGGATGTGGGACGGTCGCAGCGCGCGCACCCGCTCCGACGTCGACGTGGTCGTCGAGGGCCCCCGCGTCGGCGCGGTCGAGCCGCACCGCGCGGGCCGTGACGGGCGGAAGGTCGACGCATCGGGCTCGTTCGCCATGCCCGGCCTGGTGGACGTCCACCACCACCGCGAGATGCAGGGGTACGCGTACGGCGACCGTCAGGGACGGCTGTGGCTGGCCTACGGCGTCACCACCACGCGCTCGCCGGGCAGCCCCGCGTACCAGATGGTCGAGGAGCGCGAGTCGCTCCAGTCCGGTGTCCGGATCGGGCCGCGCTACCTCGCCACCGGCGAGGCCGTGGACGGGCCGCGCATCTACTACAACTTCATGCGACCCACGTACGACGCGGCGCAGGTCGACCTCGAGCTCGAGCGCGCGGAGGCGCTCGACTACGACCTGATGAAGAGCTACGTGCGGCTGCCGGTCGACCGCCAGCGCCGGGTCACCGCGTTCGCGCACCGCCACGGTATCGCTGCGACCTCGCACTACCACTACCCCGCGGTGACGTTCGGTGGCGACCAGACCGAGCACGTCGGCGCGACGAGCCGCTTCGGCTTCAGTCGCACCGTCACCACCCAGGGCACCGCCTACGACGACGTGATCGACCTGTTCGACGCGTCGGGCATGTGGCGGACGCCGACGCTGTTCGGCAGCAGCGTGCTGTACGCCGAGGACCGCTCGCTCGTCGACGACCGCCGCACCCAGGTGCTCTACCCGCCGTGGCGACTCGCGGCGCTCGCCGAGACGGTCGAGGAGGCGTCCGGCCCGTTGCGCGCCTCGAACCTGGCCAACCTGCGCAACCAGGTCCGCCAGCTCCTCGAGATGCTGCGGGCAGGAGGGACCGTCGTCACGGGCACGGACTCGCCGATCGACCACGCCGCGCTCAGCACGCACATGAACCTGCGCGCGATGGTCGAGTACGGCTTCACGCCGGTGCAGGCGCTGCGGACGGCCACCAGCGCGGCGGGCGAGCTGCTCGGCGAGCCGGTCGGACGGATCGTGCCCGGCTCCTACGCCGACATCTCGGTCGTGAGCGGTGATCCGCTGCGCGACGTCCGCGACGCCGCCGCGGTCGAGCGGGTCATGGTCAGCGGCGTCGAGCACGACGTCGACGGGCTGCTGGCCCCGTTCGAGGGTGCCGGCGCCTCGACGCTCAGCGCGGCACCGGCGGACCGCGCGTGCTCGACCCGGTCCCGCGCCGGCCGAGAACGCGGGGTTCTGGTGGCACGACCCGGAGTACGTGCGCGAGGCGCGGCACGCCTGCTGCCACGGGTGAGCAGGGTCAGCGGGACCGGGGCCGCCGGGACTCGTACGCCTGGCGGACGAGGGCGGCGAGGTCGTCGACCGAGCGGTGGGAGGAGTCGAGCACCGCAGGTCGTGCGCCTCGTAGACCGCCTCGGCGCGCGCGACCTCCTGGCGGTGCACCGGTCCAGCGAGGCGTAGGCCGAGCCGGGCCTGACGCTCGTGGCGCACGGCCGCGAGCCGCGACGGCGTGGCCGACAGCCCGATGCAGCGCGCGGTGAGGCCGTGGAGCGCGGACGGCAGCGCATCGGGCCCGACGTCGTCCGCGGGCAGCGGGCCGTTGGCGACGAACAGACCCGTGCTGGACCGCGAGCAGCATCGCCAGCGGGTCTTGCCGCAGCCCGAGGGACCCAGCAGCACGACGTCGGCGCGACCGAGGTCGCTCGGCGGACGACGTGGCGACGGCGTCGTCCATCGCCACCGCGTAGTCGATGGCCCGGACGCGCTCGCGGTCGCGGCGCACGTCGTCGCCGAGGACGCGGCGGGGACCCGGGCGCGGGGCACGGGTGCCGAGCGCCGCCTCGACCCGCTGCAGGTGCAGCTCGTAGACGTCGGTCAGCGGGCAGCGCGACGCGTGCAGCTCGAGCCGGACGGCGTCGTCGGCGACGGTCAGGAACACCAGCGGGGTGGTGGGTCCGGCCGCGGCGGCGTCGAGACGCTCGACCACGCGGCGGGCCTCGTCCAGCGTCGTCACGAACGGCACGACGGTGCGCTCGAACCTCACGTCGGGGAACTCTCGGAGCAGCGCCTCGCCCATGGCCTCAGCCGTGCGCCCGGTGCCGTCGGAGACGTAGAAGACCGGCACCGGCTCGTGGGACGGGCGTGCGTACGCCTCGAGTGCTGGTCCTGCCACGACCCCTCCACGTGCTCACGCCCACCGTAGCGGCCGACGGGCCCGGATCGGTGGACCTCCGCCCGCTCAGGTCGGTGCGGACGAGCACGCCGATCTTGTCGATGCGGTGCTCGGGGTTCTGAACTCGTCGGACCAGAAGTTCCCCTCGGCGTGGTCCTCCGGGGTCGCGCACGTCGAGAGCGTGATCATCGCCCGCGTCGGGACGGCCCCGGGACGGCCGGGGACCGCCGCGCGCTGCTCGGCGAGCGACCGCTCGGAGCGGAACGAGGTCCGGCGGGTGTCGCGGACCTCGTAGACGTGCCGGCGTCCGGCCGCGCGGACGACCACGCGGTCGCCGTCCTCGAGCTCGGGCAGGTCGCGGAACGCCTCGGTGGAGGAGAGCCGATGGGCGGTCACCTGGTAGTTGCCGATCCCGCCCGGGCCGGCCCCGCCACGCTCCCCGTAGGGGCTGGCGGCGCGGCCGCGGTCCTGGATGCGGGTGCCGGGAGCGTCGTCGGTCCACCCGCGATAGGGCACGACGACGAGGTCGCGCAGACCGATCGCGGGGATCGTCAGGGTCGCTCGGCGCGGGGCCCCGTCGCTCGGCACCGGGGCCGGCCGCGGGAGCAGGCGCGGCCTCCGGCACCGCGGAAGGGCGGCGTCGGGCTCGGCGTCACGGGTGCGGAGGACGGGGCCGCCGAGGACGGGGCCGGGAGGTCGGCGGGGTGGTCGCCGGTCGCCGGCACGTCGCGCCGCCGGCTGCAGGCCGCGAGCACCAGCAGCACGACCACCGTGCCGCCGGCACCCCGCCGCCACCCACCCATGCCGTGAGCGTACGGAGACCCCGGTGGCGGGCTCCTACTCGTCCTGCGCCCAGGCGGCCACGGGCAGCACGAGGTACACGCCGAGCGGGTGGCCGCCGGCGACCGCGGCGAGGCCCCGGTGGATCGCGTCGCACCGCTCCTGGCGGTCGGCCTCGCGCGAGGCGGTCCACCTCGAGCGCACCTCGACCACGACGTCCAGCCCGGGCGGGTCGCGCGGGTCGCGCGGGCGCAGCCGGACCTCGACGTCGCCGGGCCGCAGGTCGCCGTCGTAGGGCTCCTCCGGGCAGGCCACCGCGCGGGAGACGACGTCCGGCACCGCGTCGGCGAGCGCGCCCAGCACGTCGTCGGGGACGTCGGGCCGGTGGACGAGGTCGACGAGCGGCACACCACGACGCTAGCGACGTCCGTGGGGAGCCCGCAGCCGCAGGTCCGCGTACGACAGGTTGTGGTCCGAGCGGAGCAGGTCGACCGCCGCACCCGAGCCGGCGGTGGTCTGGGGCACCTGCACCCAGCGGTCGACACGGGTGCCCCGCGCGACGAACAGGTGGTCGATCTTCTCGCCCTCGGGCAACGGGACCTTCCCGCCGTTGAACGACGCCCACCGCTCACCGCGGACCTTCCGGGCGACGGACAGCGCGTCGACGTACCCGACGTCGCGGAACGCGTCGATCGCGCTGGCGGCCTCGGCGTCGCTGCCGGAGTTCATGTCGCCCGCGAAGACGATCGGGAGGTCGCGGGTGGCCGGTTCGTGCCGGGTCAGCTCCTCGGCGGTGCGACGGGCGTCGCCGTAGCGGACCTGGTCCCAGTTCTTCGTCCACCCGTTGGGGTCGGTCGCGCCGTTCTTCGGAACTCCAGGTGCATGTCGACGACGACGAACCGGGCGTCGGTGCGGCGGTCGCGCAGCACGTTCCACGTCATCGTCTTGCCGTAGATCTCGGTCGAGTCCGGCAGCCAGAACAGGTCGTGCGGCAGCGCACGGCCGCGTCGGTCGAGGTGGGAGAAGCGGGTCGCGTCGTAGTACGTGAACCGCCCGGCGCCGGACTTCAGCGGGTAGCCGTACCAGGGGTGCCGTGCGCCGGCGTAGTCGGCGGGCGCCTCGGCGTACCCCTGCTCCCGCATGGCCTCCGTGAGCGGCGCCCGGAACGACTCGACGTCCACGCCCTGCTGGGTCGGGGTCGCGTTGTTGCCGATCTCCTGCGTGGCGACCACCCCGATCCGCTGCGCGGCGACGTCCGCGGCCACCGCCTGCGCGCGTCCACCGGCCCACGGCGCCAGCTTGGTCGCGCAGTCACGCCCGATGACGCGCTCGCACTCGGCCTTGGTCGGCAGGCAGCCCTGCCCGCAGACGTTGTAGGTGCCGACGCGCACCTCCAGCGGACGCTGTGGTGGTGCCCTCGCCGCGCGGCCCGCCGACCGCCGCGGTGGTGCCGGCTGCCGCGAGCACGAGCGCGAGGACCAGGACGAGGAGGGGACGAGGGTGACGAACCGGACGTCGCATGGTGCTGACGGTCCCGTCCGCGGACCCGGACGGCAAGGTCGGCGAGAGGGAGTTCAGCGACTCTTCACGCCCCGGCCAGCAACGCCGAGCCCGTCAGCCGCCGTCGCGGCTGAAGTGCTGGTAGTCCTTCAGCGTGCGCCAGGCCCGCCCCACTCCCAGCCGACCGAGGCGAACGCCCGCACCACCGGCCCGTCGGGGTGACCATGCCCGGGCGCACGTCGTCCCGGTCGAGGTAGGACGAGGCGAGCTCGGCAGCACCACGTCGCCCTTCTCGTAGGGGTTCTGGAACGGGTTGACGTCGATCGCGAGCCCGTACGCGTGCTCGGAGTACGACGTGCCTCCCGTGACGGGCCGGCACACGAACGCGCCGGTGGTGTTGCCGTCGCCGGTCGGGGCGGCGTCGAGCTCGGCGCGGGTGGTGATCCGCAGCTGCTCCATCGGGAAGTCGGCCCGCCACAGGCGCCGGAAGACGCGGACGAGGTCGCGCGCCGCCGACGTGGCCACCAGCAGCTCGCCGGTGTGCCGCGAGCCCGTCGAACCCGCGGAACGTCACCCGTACCCACGCGAGGTCGTCGCGCTCGACCGGGCACCCGCGCCGCCAGGTGGAGCGGGCGACCACGTCGTCGGGAGCGGGTGCGGTGACGTCCGAGGCGAAGCCGGCACCGGGCAGCGGCGAGAGCGCGTCGGGGAGGGTGAACCGCGATCGCGCAGCGCGCGCGGTGTCGGACGCACGGTCCCGTTGCCCGTCGCCGGATCGGTCGGCAGCACCCGGGTGCCGAGCCAGGACGGCGGCACCGTCCCGGGTTCGGGCGGAGGCGCAGCGTTGGTCGGGGGCACGGTCGGGGCCGTCGTGGCCGAGACCGTCGGCTCACTGGTCGACGGCTCCGCGTCGTCGGTCCGGGCGCCGGGCGACGAGCACGCGGCGAGCGCGACCGCGCACAGCAGTGCGCAAGCCCACCGCGTCGCCGGCCTCACCGTCACGACGGTACGGGCCGCCTCACAGGTGCTCGTCGAGCACGCCGTCGATCGACCACACCGACGCGGGGTCACCGTACGCACGCAGCAGGCCCGCGGCGTGGGCGGCCAGCTCCTGCTCGTAGTCGACGCGGCCCTCCACCAGGGCGACCGCGCCGGCGACGAGCCGGTCCAGGTCTGACGCCACCCGGGCGCGGGTCATGGTGGGCGTCCGAGGGCTCCCGTCGGCGTCGCGACCCATCGGCAGGGTGCCGAAGGTGCTGAACGCCGGGTAGCGGTCGGGGTCGGGCAGGACCGAGCGGAACGGCACCCGGTTGAAGTAGTGCTCGTGCCACCGCCCGCCGGACAGCGCGAGCCACGGCGTGCCCACCGCGAGCGCGGCCATCCCGAAGCCGCTGTGCGGCGACAGGAAGACCGCGCTCTGCCACCAGCGCGAGCTGCTCGTCGAGCGGGCGGTCGAAGGCGTCCACGGCGACGACGGGGTGCGCGGCGAGCAGGGCACGACCGGCGGTGTCGATGCTGGTGCCGGTGCGACCGCCGTCGACGGTGCGACCGACGAGCACCACGGACAGCGACGGGAGCGCCTCGACGAGCGCGTCCAGCACCATCGACCAGGTCGAGGCCGCGGGGTACAGCTCGGGCTCGCTCGACCCGGCGGGCAGCAGCGTGAGCACCGGTCGCCGTCGCAGGTCGAGCTCGTCCGGCGATGCGACCGCGGCCGCCGGGGCTCCAGCCGCCACGAGCCGTGCCGGACGTGCTCGATCCGCGGATCCCCGACCACGGTGTGCCGGCGCCGTGCGTGGAGCAGCCCGGCGCAGCGGTCGTAGTACGCGGCCATGCCCGGGAACGCCTGGCGCTGGTCGTCCTCGATCGAGCGGGGTCGTCGACGATGACGTCCCACTCGGTCGGCACGCCGGGCAGGACGTCCATCGGGCTGCCGGCGCCTCGAGGAACGGGTGGTCGACCGCGTACGCCGACCGGACGAACGGCACCCAGGACGCGAGCTCCACCGGCGTCCGTGCGCTCAGCGCGACGTGCACCCGCGGTCCACCGCGGCGGCCGCGGCGTACCCGTGGGCGTGGTGCAACGCCTCGATCGCGTGCCCCACCGGGTGCGCGTAGAAGAAGTTGACCAGGACCTGCTCGGACGTCACCGGCGCGACGCTAGGTCACGCCGCCCACCGCGCGGCCACGCCGTTTCGTCGCCGATCCCTCCCGTCGCACGAACACCATGTAAGCCTGGTTCTCGTACGCCTTGCACGGTTCGTGAACCGTGCAAGGCGTCCGAACACCATGTCTACATGGTGTTCGGCGCGTGGGCCGCGGCGAACCTCAGCCGACCTCGAGCGCCTCGATGTCGGGCACGCCGGGACGCTGCGCGTCCGGCAGCGCGGGGACGTCGAGGTACAGGTAGGTCGTGGACGCGACGTCATCGGGGTTCTGGCGGTAGCGGTGCGGCAGCCCGTTGCCGAGGCCCGGGCCGATGCCGAGGGCCTGGATCGTGACGCGCAGGTCGCTGTCGAACCGCACCGGGTCGACGACGTGCCAGCGGTACATGCCGAAGCGCTGCTGGCTGGAGTACAGGCCGTCGGGCGGCAGCGCCTGGTGCATGCCGAGGTACGGGGTCGTGTAGGTCGTGTACCCCTGGCCGAGCACGTCGAAGTTCCACGCGCCGCCGACGTAGTCCTCGGTGCCGGTGCCGCAGATGGTCGGCCACTCGTCGTCGCCGTCGAGGTAGAGCTTGATCTCGCCCTCGCCCCACCAGCCCGGACGGCTCGTGCCCCAGGCCAGGTAGCAACCCGCGAAGTGCCCGCCGGCGGTGAGGTCGACGAGCGTGTGGACGTCGCCGACCGGGACGGGACGGCTGCGGCGCCACTGCGCGTGCAGGTACAGGGCGTCGTCGGGGACCTCGCCCATCGCGAGATCCACCTGGTAGTACAGGACGACCCGCTCGGGACCGATGTTCTCGACCGTGATCCGGGCGTGCTCGCGGAACGGCATCGCCCAGTACGAGTTGAACCCGCCGTTCGGGTTGACCGCCACCACCTGCGACGAGACCTGGGCGAACGCGCCCCAGCCCTGGCAGAAGAAGTCGCCGAGCGGCACCTCGACCGCGGGCGCGTCGGCGCCGTCCCAGTACATCCGGATCACGGTGCTGCGCCACGCCGAGTAGTGCGTGGTGAGCCAGAGGTGCTCGATCACGCCGGGCCCGTCGACGTCGCCCAGGACCGCGGTCTCCCCCGGCTCGATCTCGATGCTGGGCGAGATCTTCCAGCCCTGGCCGAGACGGCTGCCCGGCACGGCGCCGGTCCCCTCGATGGCGCGACCGCCCCCGCCCTTGGCGCCGGTCGGGTTCTCCGCGGACAACGAGACGCTCCGCGCACGGGAGCGACGGGCCAGTTGGGCGGTAGAGCCACCGGTCAGGACGGTGGGCAGGTCTGCGGGCACGCGAGGTCCTCCTGGGACGAGAGGTGGTCAGGGATGGTGCGGTGCCGGACTACTTGAGCCCGGCGTTCTTGAACGACTCGACGATCTGGCGCTGGAAGATCAGGAAGAGGACGATCGTCGGGATCGCGACGATGAGCGACGCGGCCATGATCAGGTCGTAGCTGGCGGCGTACTGGCCCTGCAGCGACGCGATGCCGACCTGCACGGTCCACTTCGAGCGGTCCGACAGGATCGTCAGCGGCCACAGGTACGAGTTCCAGTTCGCCAGGAAGAACAGCACGGCCAGCGAGGCGAGCACCGGGCGCGACAGCGGCACCGCGACGTGCCACCAGATGCCGAACCACCCGCACCCGTCGGCGCGCGCCGCGTCCTCGAGCTCGTCGGGGATGCCGAGGTAGAACTGGCGCAGCCAGAAGATGCCGAAGGCGTTGAAGATCGCGGGGATGATCAGCCCGGCGTAGCTGTCGAGCATGCCGAGCTCCTTGACCAGCAGGAACGTCGGCACCAGGACGACCGGCAGCGAGATCAGCAGCGTGCTGATGACCGCGCCGAACATGATCCCGCGCCCGGGGAAGCGCATCCGCGCGAGCGCGAACCCGGCCATCGAGTGGAACCACAGCGCGAGGATCGTCACCGAGGCCGAGACGAACGTGCTGTTGAGCATGAAGCGGATCAGGTCGGCGTTCCAGATCTCGCGGAACGCCGAGGTGGTGAACGCCGACGGCCAGCCGGCCACGAAAGTCTCGGTGGCGGGCCGGAACGCACTCAGCAACAGGACGAGCAGCGGTGACACCGCGACCAGCGCGACGACGATCGCCACCACCTGGCGGACGCGTCGTCCCGTCCTGTTGCCGGCGACGGCCGAGCGCGACGGCCGGGGGCGGCGTGCGGTCTCGGGGCGGTCAGCGACGTGCGCCGTCATCGAAGCGCCTCCTCGGGTCACGGCGAGCAGCAGGGCGCTCACGAGCAGCAGCAGGACGAGCAGCACGGTCGCGATCGCTGACGCGTAGCCGAAGTCGCTGAACTGGAAGGCCTGCATGTAGATGTAGGTGACGACCGTCTGGGTCGAGTTGTCGGGTCCGCCCTTGGTCGTGATGAAGATCAGGTCGAAGGCCTGGGGCCCGGCGACCGCGGCGAAGATCGCCGTCATCACGACGAAGAAGCTGGTGGGCTTGAGCAGCGGCCAGGTGATGCTGAAGAACCGGCGGAACGGCCCCGCGCCGTCGACCCGTGCGGCCTCGTAGTACTCCGCCGGGATGTCCTGCAGGCCTGCGAGGAACAGCACCATGTAGTAGCCCGAGTAGGCCCAGACGCTGACCCCGACCAGCGCCCAGGGCCAGCGACGGGTCACCGAGCCAGGCCTGCGAGCCGAGGCCGATCCGGTCGAGCATCACGGTGGCGAACCCACGGTTCTCGGCGAGCAGGAACTTCCACAGGATGCCGATGACGACGAGGCTGATCACGTACGGCGCGAACAGCGCGGTGCGCACGATAGCCAGGCCGGGGAAGGCGTCGCGGATCATCATCGCGAGCAGCAGGCCGACGACGAACACCAGCGGAACGAACGTCACCGTGTACAGCGCACTGACCCCGAACGCGTCGAGCAGTGCCGGGTCCTGGAACAGCTGGCGGTACTTGTCGAGGCCGACGAAGTCGTAGGTGCCGAACCCGTCGATCTCGTAGAACGAGAAGATGACCGCCAGCACCATCGGCACGCCGAGGAACAGGGCCAGCCCGATCAGGTCCGGCCCGACGAGCGCGTAGGCGACGAGCGTCTCCTTGCGGTCGCCGCGCTTGCGCGACCGCTTGGCCGGACGCGTGCGGGTGCCCGTCGCGGTCGCGTCGTCGCGGACGAGCGTGGTCTCAGAGGATCCGTGCACCGCTGTACCCCGGGATGAAGGAGTCGATGATCTCGGTCGCCCGCTCGGCGGCCGAGGAGGCCTGGCGCCCGCCCAGCTGGGCGCCCTGGATGGCGTCGGAGACCGCCTTGTAGATCTGGGCCGGGTAGCGGGGCTCCCCCCGCCCGCCCACCGCGATCTCGTCGACGAACGTCTTGAACAGGCCGGTGAAGGCACCGCGCTGGTCGGCGGCGTCGCGGACGGACTGCCGCGGCGGGATGTTGGTCTTGACCACGGTGTTCCACTGGCGGGCACGCTCGATGCCGGCGGCGTCCTGCCCCGCCAGCGCCCAGGAGCAGAAGCGCGCCGCGGCCTCCGGGTTCTTGCCGCGCGCGTTCGCGACGAACGCCCAGCCGCCGAGGCTGGTCGTGTACTCACCGCCGTCGGGGACGGGGAGCTTGAACACGCCGAGCGGGAGGTCCTTGTTGTCGCCCTGCAGGTACTCCGCGACGGCCCAGACGCCGGTCTGCTGCATCGCGGAGTAGCCGGTCATCAGGTTGGCGTTGATGTCGCCGCCGCCACCGCCGAGCGGCCCGCGCGGCGCCAGCCGCTCGCGGACGGTCGGTGCCCCACAGCTCGAGCGCGTCGACGACGGGCGGAGGAGAACGTGCTCGCGTCGTTGTCGCGGTTGACCGGCGAGCCGCCGCCCATCCACATGAACGGGTACCAGGTGAAGTTCTGGTAGTAGCCGGGGATCGTCTCGAACTGGACGCCGAAGCGGTCGTTCGTCCGGACCTTGTCGGCGACGTCGAGGAGCTGGTCCCACGTCCCGGGCAGGTCGCCCTCCGACAGCCCGGCCTCCTCGAAGAAGTCGGGCCGGTAGTAGATCGCCAGGGGCTCGATCTCCATCGGGAGGCCGTAGACCTTGTCATCGATGGTGCGCGTCTCGAGCGCGCCTCGACGTAGTCGTCGCGCGCGCCGGTCTCCAGGTACGGCGTGAGGTCGACCAGCAGGCCGGCGTTGGCGTAGCGCAGGAAGTCGCCCGGGCTCAGCAGGAAGATGTCGGGCCCCTGCTCGGCGGCGAACGAGGTCGAGAGCGTGGAGCCGTTCTGGTAGTCCGGCGCCGGGACGAAGCGCAGGTCGACGCGCTCGCGGGCGCCGGAGGCCTCCTCGCGGTTCCACGCGTCGGCGAGCTGGACGAACCAGTCCGCCTGGGCGGGCACGTCGCCGCCGGGGCCGTAGAAGTTCCAGAACGTCATGGCGCCGTCGCCGCCGGAGCCCGAGCAGCCGCTGAGGCCGGTCACCGCGCCGACGCCGAGGGCGCCGCGCCCGCGAGGAAGCCGCGGCGGCTGAGGCCGGTGCGGTGGAGACAAGGCGTGCTCAAACGGGCGCTCCTTCGACGGATGGGGGTGGTGCGCATCACCGTTCTGAAATCGTTTTCACGTTAGGCGGACGGTCCGGCTCCGTCAAGTCGGCGCACCCCGCCGGAGCGGCGCCGCCGACCGCTCAGCCGCGCGAGACGCGGCGCAGGCGGACGTCGCGCACCCGCACCGTCTCACCGACCCGGGGACCCTCACCGTCCGGGTCTTGCTCACCCGGCCCGGTGCGCCGATCCTGATCCGCACCCGCTCACCGGGTGTCGGCAGCCGCAGTGCCCACCGTCCGCGCTCACCAGTCACGTCCAGCTGGCCGGGCGGCCGCTCCTCGCCCTCGTCCACGGCGACGTCCAGCCGGACGATCGCGCGCCGCAGCGGGCGGCCGTCCCGCCGAGGACGCGGCCGCGCAGCACGGGCGTGCGGTGCCGCAGCACGTGGGAGCCGAGGTCGACGGTTGCGGCCCGCCCGACCCGTACCGGCGTCCCCGCCGGCGCGGACTCGTCGAGCACCACACGCCCGGCGAGATCCTGCGGGAGGTACACCCGCGCGTCGCGTCGAACGGTCGCAGGTGCACCGACCAGGTACCCGCACCCAGACCGGCGACGCGGAACGTCCCGTCGTCGCCCACCTCGCCGGTGCGGTAGTCCCAGGGCTCCCACGTCCCGGGCTGCTGGCCAGGACCTGACGTACGTCACGACCACCGTCCGCCCGCGAGACCCGGCCGACGAGGACCGAGGCCGCCTCGAGCCGCACGTCGCGCGTCGTGGTCGCGCCGGTGCCCGGCACCGACGGGACGTACCGGGTCGCGAACCGGCCCTCCCAGTCCGCGACCTGCAGCGAGTACGAGCCCGCCGGGAGCTCGAGGTCGTAACGCCCGTCGCGGCCGGTCGTCGCGTTCCGGATCTCCGAGCCGCCGGCGCCGTCGGAGACCCGTGCCGCCACCGAGACGACGCCGCCGGTTCCCCCGCCGGGACCGGTGACGACGCCCGTGACCCGGCCGTCCACGACGGCGCGCGCGGATCCGGCGGTCGCGGGTAGCAGCAGGGCCGCGAGGAGCAGGGCCAGCGCGAGGGCGAGCGGTCGGACGGCTCGGGAGCCTGTGGCGGTGGCCATGATGATCTCCTTGCGCGGGACCGGTGGCCCCTCGACTGCTTCGATGCACGACGAACGGGTGCGGTTCACGGCGGCCGTCGCACCGGAGGCGGGGCGGCGCCCGGTGTGGCAGGGTGACCCGCACCACGCCGACGTGACGCCGACGATGGAGGCGCCCGATGCCCGAGAAGACCGACGTCGACAAGGCCTTCCTGGGCTCTGCGACCTACCGCAGCCTGGGCGAGCAGAAGCTGTCCGCCCAGGAGGAGCGGTTCGAGAAGGGCCGCCGGACGATCGGTCTCGGCCTCGCGCCGCTCGTCACGATCGTGATGCTCCTGGTGCCGCTCGATGTCCCCACGTCGCAGCACCAGCTGGCCGCCGTCCTGGCCGGGGTGATCGTGCTCTGGGTGACCGAGCCGGTCCCGATCCCGGTGGGCGGGTTCATCGGCATCGCCGCGATCGTCGTCCTCGGCGTGGCGGGGGCGGACGACGCGCTGGCGCCCTTCGGCTCCTCGACCGTCTTCACCTTCATCGGCGCGTTCATCCTCGCCCAGGCGATGCTCAAGCACGGCCTGGCGCGGCGGTTCGCGATGTTCGTGCTGAGCCGCCCGGGCATCGGCCGTTCGACGACCCGCGTGATCGTCGCGTTCGGCGGCATCACCTGCCTGCTGTCGGCGTTCGTCTCGAACACCGCCACGGTGGCGATGCTGCTGCCGACCGCGATCGGCATCCTCACCGTCATCGCCAAGCTGATGCAGAGCCAGGGCGTGGTGGCGCAGGACTTCGACCCGATGCCGGCTGCGGGTGGGTGCAGCCCTGATGCTCATGCTCGCCTACGGCGCCTCGGTGGGCGGCCTGCTCACCCCCGTCGGGTCGCCCCCGAACCTGATCGGGCGTGGGCTGATCGAGGAGGCGACCGGGGAGACGGTCACCTTCCTGCAGTGGATGCTGCTCGCGCTGCCGATCTGCGCGGCGATGTTCGTCATCCTCGCGCTCGTGCTCCTGCTCCTGAACAAGCCCGAGCTGAAGCGGCTCGAGGGCGTCGAGGAGTGGGTCGCAGCCGAGAAGCGCGAGCTCGGCGGCATCTCCCGCGCCGAGCGCAACACGCTGATCGCGTTCGGCATCACCGTCTTCCTGTGGATCCTGCCCGGCATCGTCGCGATCGTCGCCGGGACGAGTCCGCGGCGTACACGACCGTCTCGGACCGGCTCGACGAGGGCGTCGTCGCCGTCCTCGGCGCATCCCTGCTCTTCCTGCTGCCGACCGACTGGTCGCAGCGCGAGTTCACCTCGCTGGAGCGACGCGCCAAGATCGACTGGGGCACGGTGGTGCTGTTCGGCACCGGGATCATCTTCGGCTCGCTGCTGGAGTCCACGGGGCTGGCCGAGACGATCGGCGAGGGCTCCTTCGACCGCCTCGGGCTGACCAGCACCCTTCGCGATCACCGCGTTCGCGGTGGTGCTGGCCATCGTCATCTCCGAGACCACCAGCAACACCGCCGCGGCGGCCGTCGTGGTGCCGATCATCATCCCGATCGCCGCCGCTGCCGACGTCAACCCGTTCGTCCCGGCGCTCGCCGCGACGTTCGCGGCGTCCTTCGGGTTCATGCTGCCGGTCTCGACCCCGCAGAACGCGATCGTCTACGGCAGCGGCGTCGTGCCCATCACGCGGATGATCCGCTCGGGGTTCTCCTTCGACATCCTCGGGGGCATCCTGATCATCGTGCTGCTGCCGCTCATGGTCGCCCTGCTCGGGCTCGGCGGCTAGCGGGTCATCGCAGTCGACGCGGCACCAGCCGCTCGTTCCACGCCCGCACCTGGGCGTGGTGCTCGCGCCACGCGTCCCACACCGACGACGCCCACTCGCGCGCCAGGTCGACGGGGTCGCCCCTGCCGTCGAGGTGGTGGTGGGTGAGCGCCGCCGTCAGGTCAGGGGCCTCCAGGGGCGTGAAGAGGTGAGGCCGATCGCGCATCATCTCCGCGTGCAGCGACGGGCCGAGCGAGACGTCGAGCCCCACCTCGAGGAAGAGGTCGAGGGTCATCAGGCACAGAGCGGTGCGCTGCACCCCGCGGCGGCTCGAGTCGTCCGGGTGCTGGCAGGCGTACGCGTCGACGACCCACTGCCGCGCGGGCACGAGGGCGGGCTCGGCGTAGAAGCGCACGGTCCGCCTGCCCGCGTCCGCGTGGCACTCCCCCGACGCCCGCAGCGCGTCCGGCGGCGATCTGGGCGCGGTGCTCCAGCCCGCAGCCGGGGCACCGCACCCTCGACGAGGACTCAGCGGCGCGCAGGCCGCGACTCCAGCGCGGAGGTCGATCGTCTGCGCGGCGATGATCCGCCACGCGGTGACCGGCTGGGACTGGCCGATGCGGTGGCTGCGGTCGATCGCCTGGGTCTGCTCCGCGGCCGTCCAGGGCAGCTCGGCGAGCACGATGTTCGACGCGACCTGCAGGTTGATGCCGACGCCCGCCGCCGTCAGCGAGCAGACCGCGACGGCGACGTCCGGGTCGTCGACGAACGCGTCGATGTTGCGCTGGCGGACCGCGGGCGTCTGGTCGCCGCGGATCGAGGAGTACCGCACGCCGTGGCGGGCGAAGGTCTCCTCGGCGGCGTCCATGACGTCGACGTGCTTGGCGAAGAAGACGACCTTGCCTGCGCTGCGGGCGAGCTGCGCGGCGTAGTCGGCCGCGAGCGCGGCCTTCGCCTGCCCGATGCGGCGCATCATGGCGAAGACGTTGTCGCCGCTCGAGGCGTTGGCGGCGTCCTCGCGCTCCCAGCGTCGCGACGGCGCACGAGCTCGTGGTCGATGCCCGACGACCTTGCGGGCCGAGCGGTTCGGGTCTCCAGCGCCGAGTCGTAGCGGGCGACCAGCCGGGCGGCGAGGTCGCGCTCGGCCGCGCGGATCGAGCGGCCGGCCGCGCCGTCGAGCTCGACCGGGAGGTCGGCGACGCGCCGCGGGGGGATGTCGGCGGCGACGTCGATCTTGCGGCGGCGGACGATGCCCTGGTCGATCACGACGCGGCGGGCGCTCCGGGAGAAGCCGGGGTCGGCGGGCGTCAGGCCGGTGGCCGTCAGGGCGTCCATCAGCTCGACGAGCGGCTTCTTCTCGTCGATCCAGCCGAGGTACTCCCAGATGGCGAGGAAGTCCTCGATGTCGTTGATCAGCGGCGTGCCGGTCAGGGCCATCAGCAGCGGCCGGGCGACGCGGGAGCGGATCTTCTCGGCCAGGCTCAGCACGTGCTGGGAGCGCTGGGAGGTCTTGTTCTTGATGAAGTGCGCCTCGTCGACGACCATCCCGCGGAACCCGAAGTCGCCCAACCAGCCGACGTGGCGGTCGAGGACGTCGTAGTTGACCACGATGATGTCGGCGAAGCCGTCCATGTCCTCGCCGTCGCCGTGGATCACGGTGACGTCCTGCTGGGGCGTCCACAGCTGCGCCTCGCGGGCCCACGAGGTCTTGACGACGTTGGGCACCACGACCAGCAGCGGGTAGGCGCGGGCGGCCTGCGCGGCGAGCAGGGCCTGCGCGGTCTTGCCGAGGCCGGGCTCGTCGGCGAGCAGGAACGAGCGGTGGCCCTCGGCGCGCCGCGCGACCAGGCGCGCCTGGTGCGGCATCCGCTCGAGGTCGGCGGGGAGACGGCGGGGGCGCACGGGCTCGGGCAGGTCCATGCACGCGGCGGCGCCGTCGCCGGCGGTCTCGAACGAGCGGAACAGCGGACCCAGCAGCTCCCAGACCGACAGCCGGCGCGGCGCGTCGACCGCGGCGCTGGGCGGCGGCGGAAGTCCGGGGCGAGGAACGGGTTCGCCAGCTGGCGGAGATCACCGAGCGCGGCACGACCCGGCGGTCGTGGGCCGGGACGTCGACGACGGGCTCGGCCCCGGCCTCGGGCCTCGATCCCGGCGGCCTGCAGCATCTCGCGCTCCAGCACCCGCGCGGCGTCGGTGACGACGGCGTCCTCGGCGAGCAGCGCCAGCAGCGTCGGTCCGGCCGCGGTCTTGGCCAGGATCGTCCGATCCCGTCCAGGCGCTTGAGCTGCGCCGCACGGAACGCCTCGGTCGCACCCGTGTCGGCCTTGACCGCCGAGCGCTCGCGCCGGGCGAGCAGCCCGACGACCTGGAACTTGGTGCGGGTGGACG
>JASUUL010000025.1:0-209012 GCA_030449875.1 Aegle marmelos | reverse complement strand
AGCTGGGAACCCTGTAGTCATCTTTAACGCTCTTTTGTCTTTGCGTCAGTATTCAGTATGATGCCTATAGGCTTCATGATAACTTATTGAGTTCGTTTCAATATCTGACTACCTCCCTACGATACTCTTCGGGGTCCGCCGCATTCTAGTTTAACCAAATTTTCACGAACAGGGATTAATGTTGTATTTATTAAATTAAAATCAAAATGAGTTAGAATTGGATAGGAATACGAATGAGTTAGAATTAAAATAAAAAATGAGAATTAGAATAAGTTGTTTATTTTAATTATAGGAATCGAAATTAGAATTAGCTAGATTTTATTAATGTGCTTACTTTATCTTAGAATTGAAATTAGAATAAGTTAAATTATAACAAATTACTAAACAGTATTTAATGAATTATTGTAATAATTACTATTTTATATTTTAATTATAGTGATTTTTTTATTAAAAACTATAATTATTGATATATTTTTGTAGATAATGTATTAATATTAATTAATTGTAATAATTATATTAAGGATTATTATGATAGTATATTAATTAATTAATTAATTATAATAACAAAATATATTAATTATTGTGATTATTTATTTAGAAACTATAATTATTAATATATTTTTGTAAATAATGTATTAATTAATTAATTAATTATAACAATAACATATTAATTATTGTGATTATTTATTTAGAAACCATAATTATTAATATATTTTTGTTAATAATGTATTAATATATTAATTAGTATTATTATATTAATTAATTACTAATAATATATGAATTAATTATAATAATCATTAATAATAATAAAAATATAAGAACGAATTATAATAGTTATATTAATTATTATTATGATAATATATTAATTATTTAATTATAATAATAACATATTAATTATTGTGATTATTTATTCAAAAACTATAATTATTGATATATTTTTGTTAATAATGTATAAATATTTTAATTAATACTAATAATTATATTTATTAATAATAATATATGAATTATAATAATAATATATTAATTATTGTGATTATTTATTCAAGAACTATAATTATAAATATATTCTTGTTAAAAATATATTAATTATTAATAATAGTAATAATTATATTAATTAATTAATAATAATATACAACTATAATAATTATATTAATTATTATTATTTTATAATATTAATTAATTAATTATAATTATAAAAATATATTAATTTAAAGGAGAATTTTTTTTAATAATAAAAAATCATTGAAGGCAAAATGAAAAGTTTAAGAAATGGAGGATTGATTCACACATTCTCCATGGGAATCAATCTCTCATTTCTCATTCTCAAATAGTGGTGGATCTCACCATTTCGATTCCTATTCATGTTCTATTTTTGCGAAATAAATGTAATTAATCATTTTGATTCTGTTCCCTACGTTATTTGCTAAAAAGAAAACTCAATCCAAGGTTTATATATATATATATATGCAAATATAGAGCAGCCACTATTCTTTATCATCCAAATCCAAACCCTTCTGTGCATGGTCAATCGCTTTTACCATTATTGACTCAAATTTGTATATTATATTTTAGTAAATATATGAGGTCCATTTCAAATTGTTTTTGTTCTCCTAATTAAATTTCCGTTAAAAAAATTGGTTAAGTCCCTACTGAAAATTTTGTGAAGCATCCTATTGAAGAGATTTGTTTTATGTTTTCTTTCTTTCTCTTATTAAAACACTATAAACACAAAGTCAAATTTTAATTTACCTCTACTTAAAATGATAATTTTTAATTTATTTATATTTATCGAATACCATTAATAAGATAAAAGGTTTTTCAAATCCATTTATTCTAATCTTTTGACTGATAAATAGATGTAAATTGATGTTTTTAAAATCTAAAAGGGCTAAATTGAAGATTTTCGTTCTAGAAACACGTAACTTTGAATAAATATCCATTTATTTAGGATCTTAATAATTAGAATTTTCAGAAGTTAAAACTAAACTTTATGAAGAAGTTTGGTTGTTTGACTGACAGGGATTGGATCTTGCTTGTCAAGTTTATTAGATTGTTATCAAGAATAGATAATTATGGATGATGGTAGAGGGGATATTTTGATTCCATAACAAAAAATTTTTTCTTTTTCTAACTTTTAAGAAATTTTCATTTCTGCACAGGTCAATTGGAATTTGAAACTACTGTTCCAGCTTCCTTGTAAGTTTACATTTAAAAATTCAAACGAGGGCAAATTTATCTTTTATCGTCAAAACTGTCAAAATTAACGGCAAAATCAATGTGTAACAGAAAGGGTGACGGTGATAGTTGCTGAAACAAGTGTGTATACAGTAAAATTTTGATGAAACATTTGTTTGAAGATGAAAAATATCTCCTATATGTTAAGGAAACTAGAAAAGGGCTTCTTCAAATTTTGACAGGAGAATTGCATCGGTCGAAAGCAAATAACTGACAGACAATTTGAGAGGAACTAAATATGGGGTCCTTTCAATTTTAATTTCTTTCAAAGGAAATGGGATATATAGAAGATGATTCTTCATTTTAATGATCTTGCAGTGGGCGAAATCTCTTCTGCTCAATGTCATATCCCAAAATTTTTGGATATTTGATGCCGGCTCTCATCGGCATTGTGGGTGCAATTGTGCAAGGCCATACTAAGTTCTTGCTTGAAACACATTCAATGAGCATATGGTCTTTTCTGATAGCCCCAGCTATATATTGTTATGCATTTTTAGGTGACCTGACGCCTTGACTTCATCGAGAAAGTTCTTACCAATTTTAATGTCTTATTGCTGTTGTCTCAGGAACTGTTTCTGTAGTCTCTTTGGTCTTCGCATTTGTTCCACGTTTTATTATTGGTCATATCATTTTTTACACTACATGGATTGGCACTGCCATTATTGTTGTTGTGTATCAATATTCCCATTATTGTTGTTATGTATCAATATGGCAAATTATTTTCAGAAGCTTGTCGTCAGCTCTACAAACAAAACCTTGAAGCCATTTTGTATTGACATTTGCAATAAGTGTCAAGCTAATAAGACTTCCTCGGCAGGGCAGCAATGACCAATATTGCGGGTCTAGGAGTAATCTCCTCCAAGTAATCATCACATTTCTGTGATTATTTCTCCAAGTCAAATTTTCGCATTGCATGGTAGCAAGCAATCATCACATGTACACATGGTAATTTTAATAACCAACGGAAAAAATTCCACAAAATACATTATTATTCACATTTCTATGTTTGAAATAGTAAAAATTGTTGTGATAATAGTGAAACTTGTACCTTCGCTCTTTTTGTCCCCTCATGTGCATTCTTTTATTATACAAGTAAATGCTTTGTTCAATATTTTCCAAAGACTTTTTCTCGTATAATTTAACCTTTACCCTTGATTGATTGTTGTCAATGGAAAAATTTTTAAATATCTTTAAGGTATTATGTCAGTTATACAACAAGTAAATTATATTGTGATATATATGCAATTATTTTGAAGAATCAACATGCATTAGTGGTTATATAAAATTCAACCACACATATCATCCATGCATTGATTGATTGTCTTACATCTGATGTATTCTAAAATTCCTCCTATTAGAGACTTTGATTCCATTAACAATGAGCAAACCTATAATAGGGAAAAAGAATTAAAAAAAAAAGAGGTTGGCAGGCTTAATTTCAAACTTTAATCCATGTGATATAGAAAGCAGACTAGTTCAAAGTATATGAATCCACCTTAAATCTTAATAATTTTCGGTTTAACGGCTTTGCATACTATCTCAAGTGATCTTATTTGTTGAACCAAATTAGTGTATGTTTGTGATTACTATGACTAAAAACAAACACACATATATGATTAGAATTTAGGCGTAGGAACTGCCATAGCTACTTGCAGTTTTAGGCATAAACAACTCAAGGAAAAAGATCACATGGTCGAGACACTGGATCCTAGGCTAACTATAGCATGCAGCAAGCTTATCTAGATTAAGTCAAATTTAAGAATAAATCACATTCCTTCAAAAAAAAGGGAGGAAAAAAACTAAACAAAATAAAACATATTCACATTGTAAGGAAAGTTTACTATTTAGAATGGCTTAAGTGGATGTAAAATTCTGATAATCAATATACCTTTTTCTTTGAGATATTAGTCAATTATAGAGTCAAACTCACCAATGTGGTCAACTAACTCGGTTGTTTCAGGCAACTAGGTCAACTTTAAAACTATACCCTATTAATTATTTGACATGTCCACCGTGGCTCCTAATAATTGCTTCCACTGTGGTATTAATAGGAATCCTCTTGATTCACAGAGAGATCAATTAACTTAGCATGATTAGTAAGGTCTATCCATATTTTGTTTGTTGGACTTATGTTGTGGCTTTCTCTCCTATGCTTAGGCTTTATACCCTCATGCCTCAGTTTGATGTGAATAAATGGGCCATCAAGGCCATTGGTAAAAGTTAGAAATAACAATACTGCCTTTCTTCAATCACAGCAGTGTTTATATATAAGTCATTGTTTATGTGTATGGTATAAAGGACTACGAGCATTGTACTCTTAAGATTTTTAACAAAAGGACATGTATTGGACCAAGAGTGGATTAATATCCAATCAAGAACCTCCAAAATCAAGCTTAACTCTCTGAAAATCTATTCTAGAAAACAACAAAAAAAAAACACGCAAAGAAATCACATAGAAATAAAGAATAGAGGAATAATAGATTTAAGTGGTTCGGCTGAAGGCAACCTACATCCACTGAACAGGGTCACAGCCTTTGATTAAATTTCAAGAACAAGATACCATAAAGCAAAACATGTTACAAGCAATCTCATAACCAATTTTGTTTCCATTAGTGCCTTATATACTACCCACTAGATAATCTAAAAAGTCCTCTGATACTTAGTTGTAACCTGAGTTTATTACAGCCACTAAACCTAGAATTTTCCTGCTTTTATTAACTAAAACTAACAAACTGTAAGACATGTGCTGGCTTCTTACTAGACAAAAAAACCAAAAATGACATTTGATGCTGTCGTTTTGAGTAAGTGGAATCATGTGACACAAGCATGCTCCGTTTATCCAACAAAAGCCAATAGAACTGACTTGTTAAACAGCCCTTTATGAACTTTGTTTGACAAGTCATCTAGTACTACTGTCTTGATCTGACGTGTCAGTGGACCTCTTATTTATCAATTTCAAAGCTCACATTTCATACATGCTATCCATCTATTGGTCTATTTTATGTTTTAACCTGATTCGATGGTGGCAACTTGATGGAGCCCTTACATGCTCTAATTTCTACTACGACAAATATTTGTAACATCTCAACTCCAATACTCCCAACTCTTCTAAATTTGCAGGCAATTTAACCGTACACGTGAGACTCATTTTGACTTTTCAACAATATATAGGGTACATGGCATATTTGCACTCCACCAAAGTGAAGTAAGTAACTCATTTCTTTCATGTAGCTAAGCCAGCTTCAGAATTGTGATCTTGCTTGATTTTTCAAGATGTGTAAAGCCCCCTATTAACTCTATGACATGTTAATCCTTGTTAGCTACTAATTTATTTTGCTATGGCATTCCCCCAATCCATTAAGCTGAATCTTCATTCACCTAGAGATCAACTCAGTATCGGCATGGCCTATCCATATAATATTACTTTTGTTTATGTCATAGCTTTCTCTAGATCTCTTACACCTTTATCTATCTTATGCCTCAGTTTGATGTGAACAAATGATTTATCAAGGTAGCAACATCTATATATAGGAAACTCATGATTAATAATTTTCTTATTAGTATAATAGTAAAAAAATTTATTCAATTCAATAAGGTAGGCAAATGATTTGATTGATTTGACCAAATCAATCTTAAAATTAAGTTAATTTGGTTTTTAAAATAGAAACCAAAAAGTTTGAATAATTAGGTTTGATTCGGTTTGGGTTAAAGTTTGTTTTGTGTTTAGGTTAAATTCTCCAACCCAAATGGATTCCAACTTGAATCATGATTTGAATAACCCAAAATAAAAAATAAAAAATAAAAAGTAGAAAATAGAAATGTCCACCCCTTTTAGTGGGAGGCTAAATGTCACGGACTGCAGTCATGACACCCAAGATATGAGCTTGTATATTAATATCGATGAGATTATACTGATTATAGGAGACGTATTTCAAAGGTGTACGTATGGGAGATATTATTATCCTAAACTATTTAGAGTTCAAGTAGACCGACTCGGCCGAGTTTGGGGAGCTTGTCGCTAGTCGAGGACTTAACATTAAAGAAGGATTTAAACAAAGCCTTACACACATTAGTTAGGAACTGGAGCCGCTCTCTTGATAAGCCCAAGGTAGGGTGAAACTAGTCAATATTGTGCTATTTTCATGAGGTTTACTCTCGTAATTTGGGATGTAGGAGTGCTGTATAGGTTTGAACCTCTCATCTCGTGACAAATGGTATCAAAGCCATGTTTTTCATCTCTCAAAAGCCCTCGTTACGAGATCGCCAAGCACCCTAATGTCGCACTACGTAGGTATTCGAACATGAGGTCAACAAGCAAGATAAATAGGTGGGTTTTCATACCCTTAAGCATTGGCACTAAGGTCAGTAGTGTCTGCACGGGAGTCCTCTCCCCTGATCGAAGACAATTAGGCAAGGAGTTTATGAGTTAGATAAACAAGCCAATCTTCATGTTTTCGAACAGAAGTGCACATTTGCAACGCGTACTTTGCATGCACGAGAACGTGCATGGTCATGGAGGTGAGAGAATGTCGTCGTGACATCCAAGATATGTGTTTGTACGCTAATATCAACAAGATTATGTTAATTGTGGGAGACGTGCTTCAAAAGTGTATGTGTAGGGGATATTATTGTCCTAAACTTTTTGAAGTTTAGGCAGGCTGACCTGGTTGAGTTTGGAAAGCTTATCGCTAGTCAATAACTTAACATTGAAGAGAGTTTTAGGCGAAGTTCTACACACATTAGTTGAGAATTAAAGTCGTTCTCCTTATAAGTCCAAGGTAGGGTGAAACTAGTCAATATAGTGCTACTTTAATGAGACTTTCTCTCATAGTATGAGATGCAGGAGTGCCGTATAGGTTTGTAATCTCTCTTCTCGTGACATAAGGCTCAAGTGATAAGGTGCAGTGTATTGATTTAGTTGTCCATTTATGTAATTAGGTCCTTATTTAATTTTGAATGACCAAAATACCTTTGACAATGACATATGATGGTATAAGAATTGATGCTTAAAGCTAAGGGTGTGTAATTCATTAAACGAAGTTAGGGACTTATTTGAGACGAATAGAAAAGAAAAATATTATGAATCCACATAATTTAAAAAATAATTATTATCACTTTTCTATCAATCTCTTTATGCCACATTAGCTTACACATTAGACTCGTTTTTTACCCAAAAAAATAAAATAGTTTGTGCACACTAATTTGTATAATAATGTTTGTGACTTAATCATTATAAATAAATTGTCATTTTCCGCAGGTTGCAGAAGAAACAAGTTGAAGAACAAAAATAAAAAGAAGGATAAGATGTTTCGTATATATGTGAAAATTATACTTGAAATGTTGTCGTTTTCTCGCATAATTGATGTGAATTATTTCTTTGTTATGTTTTTTTTGTTGGGAGGGTTGGTGTCGTAGTCGGAGAGAGAAGCAAAGGTCTCATTCGGGCATGTCTTCATTTGCAAAGCGTACTTGATTTGCATTTTAAGTATATATGTTTCTTAATTGAGTGACTTTTTTAGGTTTTGGGCACTCGGCCTTTGGCTGAGTTGTGTGAGGGTAGCAAATGCATTGTTAAGGTAATTTATTTTTTAATTATAATATATAATTGAGTTAAAGTAGTTTTCTCTCTTACCGAGTGTAAATAAAATAGATATCTCTCAAATATTAGTGATAGTTTCTTAACATTATTTCATAAACATTAATATAAATTAGTCTTAGTAATAGTTTAATTTATAAATATCAATTATAATCTTAGAATACGAGTAATAGTCTCACGTGCTTAAAAAAAAAAAAGACTAAGAAAATGGCTTTTGAATAAGTGTAAATCACTCTTTTAAATTTTAATTGTTTGAAATGTGAGGAGGCCATCTCAGACGGGTACCTGCTTCTGAAGTTTTTGTTCCACAATATTGTTAACATGTTTGCCTATGATCATGGTTCTTTTGTGCATCACATTGCTTTTGGGTATCAAATTTGTTAATTGACTAAAACAGACTCTTTCCCGAATTAATTTATTTGTTTTTACAGCCCCGGCGCAGCTGAAGTGATTTTGACAGGTTTCACTGCTCCATGGTATTGACTTGAAACATATGACCAATCGTGGGAATGACAAGTAAAGGACCATATGTGTGTTACACATGTGAGAAAGAACGACCGGCGGCTCGGGTAACAGCTGCTTACATAGAAGTAGTCGGTGACAGTAAACAGTGGTAAAAGTTTCTTAAAAGTGGTCGGCTGAAAATGACTTGGAAGAACAAACGGATCAGGGGAAGGAAGGTCTTTAAAATGATTTAAAAAAAAGAGTTTGGCTCTCCTTAAGTGTCATAAAACTTCTATTTTATTGTAATTATATCTGATAACAAATATAAATAAAATTACCCCTTGTAGAGTTGTGCACTCAACTCCGTGTATCAACTTCCAAAGTTTGTGTTCTATAATGTCGCTAATATATTTATCTAGGATCAGATTCTTTAAAGTATTATTTCTTTTGAAGTATACCGAATTTGTTATTTAATTGATAAAAAGAAACTAATTGCCTAATTATTTTATTTACTTTTTTAGTAATTTCATTGTAGTTTATGTTTTTATCTGCTTGTTCTCATCCACTAATACTTTGATACTCATATTCAATTTTGCAACTGAGTTGATCCTCCCTGTCAATTCAATCATGACACCTACGTAGCTCCCGATGATAGTGCAGTAGCCGATTAGAGTAGTGTGTACGTATCAGTAGGTGGATTTTATCCCAGTTCCCATAAATTAAAAGCACTTCCTTTAATTATTTAGATTTACAATATTGATTCTCAAATTATAATTCTAGCTCATTTTAATTCTCAATTATTCCCATTAATCTTTTATCTAGTTTCAAAATTTTAATTTTATTATTTATTTGTGTTTACTCTTTGTGTTGCATTATATGAGTACTTTAGTTATTATTAAAATATTTTAAAAATAAATTAAGTGATATGTATTTATCACGGAATTATGTGCGGGGCTTATGAATTATTATTATCATTATTTTGACAGAACACGGTCTTTGTGTATTTTTTTAATTAGATGAGGTGAAGACTCAGGTTCATCATTTATATTATATGAGAATATAATTGATATTTATAAATTAAATTATTATTAAAATTTTTACATTAATTTTATGAAGTATTATCCATATTTTAATCATCTCTAATAATTAAAAAATATTTATTCTACTCGTACTTAATAAAAAAAATTACCTTTACTTAATTATATATTATAATTAAAAAAATATTCCATGATCTTTGTGCTTTTACTGGTCGACAACATGGGATATATGTGTATTAAAAGAGAGAGAGAGAGAGGCTTGGTCGAACTTAGAAACCCTTTCTAGAAACTCTCTCTCCCACTCACAGAACATAACCCAACTAAGCAAACTTAACTTTCGTGCAGGTCCCTTTCCAATTTCCCTTCAACCCAACTCTTCCCATTTGGGTTTTCCATTTTTAGTTATTTTTAGGAACGTCCGCTCAACAATGCCGTATGAACGTAATTACATATACTTTTCCTGCCGTTTGTCTGCATCAAGATTTCCTTTCGAATTTGGTTTTATTTTTCCAATTTTAATTAGAATTTTGTGAAATTACCCTTCTTCATTACCCGTAAGAAAATAAAATAAAAGCGATTCTCATAGTAGCTGCGAGCGAAATGGCAGAGGTCAATGTAATTACGTTCAATTTGGGATGGTTGGGGTATACATGAAGGGCGGTAGGTCCCTAAAAGTAACCCATTAGAATTTCCAATTTTGTCCCTTTCCATACCCTTTCCATCAAACCAAAAACTTCCTGAAGTTTGTCACATTCTGATTAAATCATGGCTTATTTGGCCCATAAATACCGAAGCCACGACATGATTCTTTCGGCGGAGAGAGTGAGAATGAGATTTTTTATTTTTTATTTTTATTTTTGGGCCCCCTGCCAAGTTGAAGCTGCTGTGAGTTTGCAGTTTAGTTTTATTTTATTTAAAAAGAAAACTCAAAAGTTTTCCTGAGATACATACACGAATGCGAAGCTGCCAGTGCGTTCTTCAACATCCAAATCCAAACCCTTTTTCTGTGTATGGTCATTTTCTTTACCAGTCAAATTGTAAATTACTTTTTAGTACGCATGCACTCCACTTCAAATTATTGTTTGTTCTTCCAATTTCGCATGAAAACATTGTCAAGCCCCTATGAAAGAGATTTGTTTTCTGTTTTCTTTATTTCTCTTATGAAAACAAAATATGTATAACACAAGATACCAATAATCTTTTCTCTTCAGAAACTTGGTTCTATATCTTCATCATTTTATTAAGAAAAATGCTAAAGATACAAAAGGAAGATAGTATAAGAAAGACAGAATGAGTATTACGGTGTTAATTGATTAATTTTCTCTTAGACGGTATGATGTAATAATTAATTTTGTTTTCTTTTTTCTTTTTTTTTGGCTTGAAACAACATTGGTTCTCTTATAAAAGAAGAAAGAAAAGTGCTAAGATTAAAAAAAGTGATAAAGAAACCGAAAAAAGACAGAATGAACTATTAAATTGATTTTATAGTCTTAATTGATTAGTTTGTTTGTCTTCCTTCCTAAACCATATGGTTTTATAATTAATTCTGTTCTTCTACTTATTTCTTCCGTTTAAATCAACAATATTTAAAAGAAGAAAGAAAAGTGTGCGGTGATGTTTGTTGAAGCAAGTGTGTTTGCAGTAAAATTTGGTGAAATATTTGGGGGCAAAGGAAAAATAGCCCTATCTATTAAAAAAAGTGCTCACCTAAATATATAAAGAAAAATTATATTCAAAGAATAACATTCCCTCCTACCTTATTTTGTATCTATTGCGATTTCATTATTGTATACACTAGCGCTCTATTTACCTATTGTTGTTGTTATCTTTGGGTCTATTTCTCCAATCTCTTTGTTCTCGACATTTATTCCACGTTCTAACAGTGGTCATATCATAGTGTACACATGGATTTGCTTTGTTATGACCATTGTTGTGTATCGCTATTGCGATTTGTTTCCGGATAACTTCATCAGTTCTAACCCTAAATGTTGAATTCATTTTGCTCCGATATTTGCAATATGTTTCAAGCTACTAACACTTCCTCTACAAAGCTGCAACGACCACCGGTCTAGAAGGAATAATCATGTATATGTTGAAATTTAAATGTAATAGAGAAAAGTTCAGTACTCAAAATGGCATGCTTTATAACAGCAGAAAACTAAGTTGATAAATTTTTTTTTTATCATCAATGTAGATTTTTGTGATTAGGTGGTTGTTGAACTCCAGTGCGGTTAACTATTTTGCTTATTGTTTCAAGGAGCTGGGCGAGCTTCAGTATTGTACTCTTGACTGCTTCTTTGAGATGTTCAAAACCTCTCGTGTTGCCTCTATGGCATTCCCCTAATCCATTAAGTTGAATCAGCAATGATGTACGATGGTTGTGTAGGATGAGCAAGATACCTTTCTGGGCCTATAACTTTTATTAGAGATATCTATTTTGGGCCTTATAATATATCATTTTGTAGCTAACAAAAAGATGGATGTAGTGTTTTATCACATTATCGTAAAAGGTCAGCGGATTATTCTGAAGTCCCATTGTTTTGGGATACATCTGCAACTGGAAGATTTTTCCTATTTCCCAAGTCTCTTTCCGATTTTTTTTTTTTTCGAACGCCAAAATTTAAATGTCTTTTTTCTATTTTCTTTGTTTCAAATAATAGTATTTTATCAGGTTAAATATTTTGGATTTGCCTCTTTTGACAAATTCAATTACTTACGGTTAGTATAGAAGACCCTTAAAACTTAATTTTTGTCAAAATTTTTATTTCTCTATGTTTTACCTTTTTTATGTTTCTGTTTCTGTCATTCAATCATAGACTTTGTTTGTTTTTATGTTAGAAACCAAATGGTCTGAATTATTCTGTTTAGTTCTATTCAGATCAAAATTTAATTTGCATTTGAATTGAATTTCCAACTCGAATGGGTTCTAACATTCTTGATTTCGGTTTTATGTGTATGTATTTATTAACTGAGTGTTGTTTTGTATTGATTTGTTTTCAAGATAACGGGAGAATTCGTTCAATTGATTTTCATAAATCGTTGAGTTATTTGGTGACTGTTAGTGATGATGAATCGGTACATCTGTATGATGTCACTACGCTACATAAGTTGATCCCACTGTTTCTTGGGATTTTATATTGTCTTTTGAAGTACTTTTAACAAAAGTCCTGTTTTACCAAAAGGACAAAAAACCTAAATATCTATTTTACAAAGTTTATAACTATAACTTAAGAACTAAACTATAACACTTATCTTTTTTATAAATACTAACTGTTATGATTAGGGATGGCAGAATGAGTGTTTAGGTGAGGCCTGGATTAGGCTTGAGCTTTCACATATTTTTTAATTTTATTATTATTATTGTAAACTTTGTTATTTTTTATTATTGTAAACTTGACATGAGTTAATAACCAATAAGTTATTATAATCAATAATAAATTAAAGAAAATAAATATTTTAAAATAAAATAATAAATAACAAAAATGAAGCAAATCAAAGTTGAGAGATTAAATGTTTTAATAGTGGATTCTCTAATTCAAGTACCATCTTAATTAATTAATGCTTAAAATAGTTTAATATTATAATTTTAAGTTATTTGAATCATTATTAATATATAAATTAAGGATTTACACGTTCTTTTTTTTTTAATTTTTCATTATTTTTTAAATTTTAATTTGTTATTCTAATTCAAAATATTTTTTTAAAAAAAATAGAGAGCTTGGCCGGGCTCAATCTTTTCTTCCCTAAGCCCTTGTTTGGTCCTCATGTGGAAGCCCATGTCAAAGTTTGCAGGAATAGATTGGGCCGAACAAGATTTTTTTGTTATCCCTAGCTACAGCTTACAAATTAGGTTGATTTAATTCATCACCTATGTGATAAAAAACTTATAATTAATTTTATCAAAATATTTCTTTAAATTTTATATTTACTGTATACTATTAATTTTGTTTTTTTATAATTGTAACTCCTTTTTTTTAATAGTAACTATAATTTAAAAGTTACATTAATCCCAATATTAAGTAGGACCTAAGAAAGTGATTTTGAGTAAGTGTAAATCATTCTTTGAGATTTTGCAGTGGGGGGGGGGGTGGGAGGAGTGTGGGGGGAGGGGAGGGGGAGTGCCTTTCGAAATCCAAGAAAAGCTTGAAGTGGGCTTTTAAGTTTTGCTGATTGATTTAACTGAAGAAAGATGAACTAAGCATGAAATTACACTTAGACATAAATTTTGTTGCTTGCAAATATATTTCTTTTTTCACACGTAATTTCACGGAAACAGCTGGTATGATTATGGTGCTTTTTTCCTCGATTGTGGTAGAAGTAGATAAAATTTTAGGAAGAAAATAGCAGTTCCGTTTTTCATGTGCAACGCAACACATATCATTGTTCATAAATAACCCTCTATTTTCCTTTGATTAAAACGCCGCGGCTCTGTAATTTGTGCTTGTTCATTTTACTTGATATGGTGAAAGTTCTTTGTAAATACCAAGGTATATCAAGCAGGGAGACAATAGCAGAAAGGGGATGGAGGCCTCTCATGAGGATTGATTCTGGCAAAATGACAATCATATGTCCTTAAATTTTTCCTTCGTTGCATGATAATGGTGCTACTTTAGGCAAAGATTGCAAGGAAAGCAGGGCCTCTCATGGCTGATTGCTTCGAGCTTCCTCACAGCAGCATACGTATATGTCCTTTTCACATTCGAATTGAAACAAAATTTGTGTTAAATGCAGCATTCAGGTTTAACTTGCAACGTTTTTTTTTTTCTACCATCACCTAACCAAAATTTGTCTTTACCGGTCACCAAAATTTCCTGAAATAAGTAATCCTCACCATTGCTTAGAAAGGAACTCATTGCCTAATTAATTTATTTGATTTTCCTGCCAGCAGCTGAACGTTATTTGACCTTTGAATGTACCTCGGTGGTTTACATTGCTTGCTATTGACTTGGAAAGAGAACATGAGACACACTGTTGGTGATGCTTTAGAACATAATAGAAGGTAGGTTTCATTAATTTTTAAATAATAATTTTGATGAATATTCTACCGCATGATGAAACATTATTAATAGGCTGTTGCGCAAATTTTTCTCTGAGTGGAAACGAATGACCAATAATTGTAGGGTCTTGCATAATATGCACTGCAGACACATGAAAATATCGACCAGAGGAAACATGTGTGTCACACATGAGAGAGGCCAACCGGCTGCTCGGGTAATCCCCATTTACATAACCAAAGCGATTAAATAAAAGCAATCGGTGACCTTTGTTATGTTGGTAGAGAAAAGAGGTAAAATCGGTTAATAACTTAAAATTTTAAAGTAGTTAAATTTTAATTACACACTAATATTGACAATATAAAACTTTTAAATGTTTGGGAGAGTTCGAATTAAGAAAGGAGTTAAATCCAAAAAATGAATAAATAACTATATAGTGAGTTAGAAGAGCAAGTAGGTAAGTAGAAGAAAGAGCCTTTAAAATGATAAAAATAAAGAGTTGGACAATTGGCATCATTCATTAATATCATAAAACTCTTATTTTATAGAAATTATATTTAAGAACAAACACAAATAAAATTAACCCCACTAATAATTTTGCACTCAACTGTTGGCCATCTCAGGTATCTGCTTCCGAAGTTTGTCTATAATGCTGTTTTTCTTTTTTAAGACATGGTGTATAAACTATTAAATCTAATGAAAGTAGTGTGTCAACACTCCAATTTCCACGACCTTTTTACTGTTGTAGGGCTATGACTCGAGTTATAAATGTCTATTTCGTGGCCACAATATACAGTATTACCGTTTTGAAGCTCTCCGTAACAAAAGAATGCGAACTATTGTAAGTGCTTTGTAATAAGTTAGTTGATTGTTCCTCCCTTTTTCTTTTGAACTCAAATCACAATCAAATTTTTTCTTTTTACCTTTTGATTTTTATCTTTTAATTAAGAAAGTCAGGTTAAAGTGTCGTTTTTTTTTTAAATTCAGATATTAGAGTTATGTCATAATAAATTAGTTTTACCAATTTTTTAGTAAAATGGTGTGTTAGGGTTCTAGTATAAAAAAGGATCAAACCCTAATTGTCGTTACTTTTTCATCAATAAAGTAAGCTTTTGAAAACTTTATTCTTTTACTACTCGCTACTATACGGCCCTTTGCCGCTTTCTCATTTATTACACTGAACTTGAAAATCCTATCTACGATTCTCTCTCTCCCTCCCCCCAGCACATAACGCAACGGAGCAAAACATTTCTTTTTGACAAACCTTTCCATCCCATCAAACTTTTCACAATGTAGGTTATTTTATTTTTAAGGACCATTTCGAAGCGTTGTACAAACAGCAGGAGAAGTTTCCATAATTACGTTCAATGTGGCCTAATTTATGGAAGTCAGCAAAAGTGAAAATAACCCTTTTAGTTTTGTCCCATTCCATCAAACAAAAACTTTTTGAAATTTTTTTTGTTGGGTCGCATTTTGATTAAACAGTGGCTCGTTTAGCCCATAAATACCGAGGCCATGAGATAAATTTTTAAGCGGAGATAAGTAAGATGTCTTCATCGACTGTGTAATAATTTATTTTTGGAAGTGAGAGAGATTTTTCTTTCCCTTTCTATATTATTATTTTTTTTCTTGCCAAGTTCAAGCTGAGTGAGTTAACAGTTCAGTTCTATCTTATTTAATATGAAAGCTCAAGATTTTCCTGAGATATATATGCGAATGCAAAGCTGCCAGTGCATTCTTAATCATCCAAATCCGAACCCTTCTTCTGTGTATGGCCATTTTATTTTATTTATTTATTTATTTGCACTCTAGTTGTACATTATCTTTGAGTATGCAATCCACCTCAAATTACTTTTGTTCCCCCAGTTTTGCAGGAATAAATTGATTAAGTTGTCCCTCTGAAAATTTTTTTTCTTTCTCTTACTAAAACAAAATATATGTAAGATGAAATGCAGGTTTAAGAGATATAATTTCAAATGCAAACTTAAACACAAACTTTTAGCTATTATTAGCTCACAATCATTTTAAAAGCCTCGATCGTTTAGATTGAGACTGGCATGAATTTCCTTTCGATGCAAAATTAATTAGTAACTATTAATTATTTTTCTTTCTCTTTCATTTTTATATTTTATTTTATTTTCCTCTTTTTCTCTCTCCTCGTATCTTCTCCCAAGATCCTTTGTCCTTCAAAGTTTTAACTTTACTTACTCAAATAAAACTACAATTTCCTCAAGAAGCAAAGCCAGGAGAAAGGGACTCAAAACGTATAATAAACAATTTTTTCCTTTCTAATGTTTTGCTTTTTTTAATTTTTTAATGTTTGAGGAGTTACTATTTACTTTTGTCAAATATTGATGCCAACAAAGAGTGGTTCATTTTGGCTGATAAAAGGAACTGTTATGTTATTGCTTGTAATAATGTGCGTTAGAAATACAACAGTATCGTGTGGGACTCATACGATATTGTTGTTCTCTGGCGCACGTTGCTGCAAACAATAACTTAGAGTTTGTCTTGATAAATATCACACCTCGACGTAACTTCTCTCAATAAGAGTTGACTTGTTTAGAATGATGATTTTGAAAATGTGTAAAAATCTATGGATTGATAAATAGGTGAGATTTAATTATAACTTATAGGGTAAATTCAATTTACCTCCTATTTATATTATTAATTTTCAATTTATCTCTAAAAATATGAAAATATTATTTTACATCCATTTGCTGTTAATCCATCAATTGGGGTCTCCATGCCATCATCTTCTCAAAGACAATAGGGTAAAATAAAGTTTTCAAACTTTTTAGGGAATAAATTAAAAGCGGTTATATTTCCTTAAGAGATGAATTAAAATTTACCCTTTTCCTACTTTAAAAAAAGAGATTAGTGATGTAATTTTGTTCCAATCTTTTTATCTCTTTTCATGTCCATGATGGGATCTCACCAATTTATTTAGATGAAGTACAAGGTGGGAGTTCTTGTGGATAATGTAGAGGAACCATTCTCTCCATTGATTCTAGTGGTTTAGCTTCTTTAAGCTCTAAACTAGATACATTAATCTCCGACGTTTTTAATCTCTCTCCCAATTTCAAGCAAGAAAGCAATTTAAAGTGGAGAGAAAAGAGATAAAATTAATAATATGTACGACCAATATTTTATTTTTAAAATGAAATTTATGTCAGCTTCAATATAAGTCATTGAAATGACTGTAATCCAATGGCTAATACTTTTGTCTAAATTTATATTTAAAATTGTGATTAAGATCCTCTTCTAATATGAGCTCTTCTAAGCTTTTAAAAATCTTTTGTCACTTATTATTTAGTATTGGTGTATGAATAAAATTAGCCACTTTTTTTTTTAACTTATTAACAACTAATCACTTGAGTAAGTTTTGCCCGGGAGAAATATTAGATTATGAGAGGATTTTTTTTTTTTTAAATTGTTTTTGCAGTGGGCGAAATCTCTTCTCCTCAATGTCATATCCCTATATTTTTGGTCATCTTATTGGGGCTCTCATTGGCATTGTGGGTGCAAATGTTCAAGGCCAAACTAAGTCCTTGCTTGAAACGCACTCAACAAATATATGGTCTTTTCTTATAGCCACAGCCATATACTGTTATGCATATTCAGCTGATGTGAAGTCTCGAGTTCATCGAGAAAAATTTTCCCAGTTCTGGTGCCTTGTTGCTGTTGCCTCAGGATCTATATCTGCAGTCTCTTTGGTTTCCATATTTGTCCCGCGCTCTAATATTGGTCACATCATTTTGTACACTACATGGATTGGCGCTGCCGTTGTCAATGTTGTGTATCATTATGGCACATTGTTTATGGAAGCTTCTCTTCAGCTTTACAAAAAAACATTGAAGCCATTTTATATCGACACTTGCAATAGGTTTCAGGCTTATAACGCTTCCTCGACAGGGCAGCTACGACCAACACTACCAGCTTAGAAGGATGCCTCTTCAAATTACAAAAAATATCTCTTCGTGGTGATACTCTATATTAGAATAACTTTCATGTCGTTATAAAAATTTGTGATTCTAATTTAGGTCAGTTATAAATAAGAATAAATTCTATGATGTAATAAGTTATAATTTTTTTAGATTTCATCTTAAAAAATTTACCTTCGCATAATAATAATTATTTGTATATGACAAAACATATATACTATATTATATTAAAGGTTTAAAATAGAATATAATATTTTTCTTTGTTACAATAAATGGTAGTTTATGGAATCTACATTAAGAGGAAAAAAAACATTAAAGAAGCTGTAAAAATTTTAATTTTTAAGATGATTTTGTATATCCATAACACTACATGGCGTGTACTTATTTTTGAAACTAAACCTACCTCTTTTATTAATCTCGATACAATGGATCTGAAATTTCTTGTGTTTGAGATGAATTTTAATGTACCCAAACCATCCCACTGGCGGGAGATGAGGCCCGCAATAAAGGGTAATGTATGGCACCGTAATTAATACTAAATGACCAAAATACCCTTGATGTGCAAGTGTATAATAGTTATGACGCCTAAGGGTATCTTAATCATTAAATGGGGTCGGGGACCTGTTTGAGACGATCACAAAACTAGGGTCCTTATTGGAGAAATCCTGCTGATTGATTCACAAGTTCCCCGTCCTCCTTCCCGTCTCAGCGGAAAATTTATTTTCAATGCAGTGGAATTAATCTGAAGGGAAAAATGGTTGGTATGTGGAAATTATACTTGAAACGTTGTAGTTTCCTTGCATTATTGCTTTGATTTATTTATTTCACTTGTGTATTTTTACTGGGTTTATAGGATCACAATCAGAGAGAGAAGACAAGGTCTCATTGGAGCTCTCTGAAGAAATTCTTCAGAGCATGGAAGTGGGCATGTCTTTTAGAGATTATGTGAGAGAACCTTCAACCTTTTTTTTTTTTTTTTTGGGTTCAGAAATATACTTGATTTGCATTTTAAGTGTATCTGTTTGTTAATTGAGTGTCGTTTTGGTACTGATTTGTGTTTCAACAGAATGGAAGAATTAGTTCCATGGATTTTCATAAATCGTCGAGTTATTTGGTGACTGCTAGTGATGATGAATCTATACGTCTGTATGATGTCACTGCTGCCACGTAAGTTGATCCTCTGTTTCTTAGGTTTTTATGTTGTCTCTTTGGAAGTGCTTTTAACTAAGAAAGGGCTTTTGAATAAGTGTAAATAGCTGGTTTAAATTTTGCAGTAGTTGATTGAAATTGCAGAAAAATAAAGTGTCTTTTGAAATCAAAGGAATGCTTGAAGTGGTTTTGTGAGAATGTGCTTGATATCTGCTTTCATAGGTAGAACTTTTGGGACTATGAAATCACTTCTAGTGCTGTTTTGAAGAAGTGCTTCATATATATTTCAAGGTGATTTTACTCAAGGTTACTTTTGGTTAAAGGACTTCTGAGTGTATGCTCTGTGTGTTTGATGAGCTCATGAAAGTTGCTGTTTCTCTAAGATGGACAAAAATGCTTTTTAAGATGAAAAAAAAGAAAAAGGAACATTGGAGTGGTTTTGGAGAAGTGCTTAATGGAAACGTAATTCATAAGTTTTCCAAGTACTTTGTAAAATGGCCTTCCCACACCCCTTCTCCCCCACCCCCAACCCCCAACCGGGGTCGTTTTTCATAGGCTCGTTCTAGAATAGCACTCACAAAAGCTCTACATTTGTCTTTGTTGAGCTCATGATAGTTGGTCTTAAAATTGTTACTAAGACCCCTATTTGAATTTCAGTTGTTTGATGAAAATTAATAGCAAAAATAGGGCATGGAGCTTGGTTGTTTTACTTCTCATCCTATAACAGTCATATATTCCTCAAGAATGGTTGGGATGGTATGTTTATCGGTACATTTGTGTTGTATATGTTGGTGGATTACTTTACTGGGCACTTATTTCAAACGGTCATTTATTCAGAATCTCTACGGCTTCTTTCCTTGCATGATAACAAGTACTTGCGTTACTTCAAAGGTCACCATGACAGGTTTGATTTCTGACATGTGGTGATATATTCTCAAATCACTGATTCTTGTAAATATTTTTTTAATTATTATTAATTGTATATATGTTTTACTGCTTCTAGGGTTGTTTCACTTAGCCTGTGCTCGTCTAAAGATTGCTTTATTTCTGGTTCTCTTGATCGAACTGTTCTGCTCTGGGATCAACGTGCTGAGAAATGCCAGGTGGATATCATGCCATGCATGGTCACAGCCAAACTGTTCCTTTTTTTTTTCTTTTCTTTTCTTCCCCCCCAAGTTTCAATTGTATTTGCGATCTCTGTTGGCAAAGTAGGGCCTTTTGCGTGTTCAAGGAAGGCCTGCTGCAGCATACGATGATCAAGGGCTTGTCTTTGCAGTTGCCTTTGGAGGATGCATAAGAATGTTTGATGCTCGGAAGTATGAGAAGGTTAAAATTACTCTCTAAGAATATCTTGGAGGTTTATATGTTGCAGATCTTTTAGCATGCACTAAATTGGTTAAGTTTGGATAATGCTAGGGTCCTTTTGACATCTTCTCTGTTGGTGGAGATGTATCAGATGCTAATGTCGTAAAGTTCAGCAATGATGGGAGACTTATGCTTCTGACCACTATGGAAGGACATATTCATGTGCTTGACTCATTCCGAGGGACACTTGTGAGTTTACTTTTTTTTTTTTTTTGCATCTCCTAAATGTACCATATTGTACATATTTATCCCTCTATACAAAAGAATCTCTGTTAATTAGCTTCTGTTTACTGTTGTTTTTAGTTATCCACTTATAATGTGAAGCCAGTTTCTCGCAATTCCACATTGGAGGCTTCTTTCAGCCCTGAGGGAATGTTTGTTATATCAGGTAGAGTTTCTCCTTTCAGTTCTTAGGGCACATGACTTGGATATTTTATTAATATTTGCTTTCAGCTGTTTTGATATTCTGTATTAAGGTTCTCAAATAAATTTCTTACCACCTTGTTGGTATTTGAAATACACAACTTGAAATTTTGGGCATCAAGCTTGTTTCCACAGAATTATTTGCAATAAATTGATGTTCTCTTTTTCTTGAATTGAACCCACTTCTATCCATGCAAATCCAAATGCATACATATTTTCATCTGGTCGTGCTTGTTAATGACTATAAATCAATGAAATGCTAAAATAGTGAGTGCATCCATGCATGCAGAAGCAGCCTACTGTGGCCAAGCAGCTCTCATAAGTTTTATGAGATACAATTGGCTTGTTGTACTTTTTATGATAATTTTACTTTCTTGGTTTTGGAAGGTTCTGGTGATGGTAGTGTGTATGCTTGGAGTGTACGGAGTGGGAAAGAGGTATGATAAGCAAAATTCCTTGATTCTCTTGCCTTTTGAATGCTTAGAATCCAAGGGGATGTTATTTCCCCTGCCTTGACCCGGTCTTAGTATTCATTGTCTTCTAGGCAAACCAAGATTGCTTTCTTTTTTTTTTTTTTTTGGGAATTACATGAGACTATTGCTTATATTACAACTCATATTTTATGAGATTAGCACATTGATATTTACAATTAGATAATTACCGGAAATAATTTACAAATATTATATAACACAGTCTAGATTTTTATCCTATCTAATATTCAAGGGATGTTCACTTCACTTATATTTCGAAAGGGAGAAGCCTGTCTTTACTCAAATTGATAAATGAAATTAAACTCCCACAATGCATTGTTGGGGCTCAAACCCATGACCTCACAATTTTGAGGAATGGGTTCTAACCACTAGGCTAAATCCTAGTGGCTAACCAAGATTGCTTTTGATTCTACATTTTGAGCATGTATCATAAGCACCAGTTTGCATGAGTTCTATATCCAAATACTCTATTCTTTTGACGTTGGTATTGTTATTATGTAAACATTGTTTGGCTTTGTTTATTTCACTTGTCAAGGTTGCAAGTTGGATGAGTTTTGACACTGAGCCTCCTGTCATAAAATGGGCCCCTGGAAGTCTCATGTTTGTTACCGGCTCATCTGAGCTATCATTTTGGATTCCTGATCTGTCTAAACTGGGAGCTTACGTTGGAAGGAAGTAAAGTTTCTAACATTCAGCACCCTTATAACTTCTTGAGCATCTGAATATTGATATCTATCTATTGCCAGCAAGGGTACTTGTGTGTATCAGAAGTTATACCAATTATGTAAGCAGCTGTTCAATTTCTGGTTGTAGTATGCATATGCATCTAAGTTACCTGCTAGTAGGCTTTCCTATCAGGTTCTGAAGAAATAACAGTTTGATCTGTTATCAATATGTTTATTCGTAAGAGCATTTCTTCTTTACATGTACAGCTAGGGGTGCATGAATTAAACTACTACGGTGTTACTCTCTATTGAAGCCCTTCCTAACCACCCTGGCAAAGGTTCCTTTCAGTTTGCCTTCATCCTAGTTCTTTGGCAGGTAATAACATGAGCAATCACCTCGACTATGGGGCCTCGCGTGGGCACTGCCTAAGGCAACTTTTCGAAAAAACTAGGAAGTTTATTTGTCGTTGGCGTTTGTAACACGATAAGTTAATTTGTCGTTGATGTTTGTAACACGATAAGTTATTGACTGGATTACGTTGTACATATTACCGGAAAAGAGTTTTTCAAGCTTCAACCATGAGTCCGCTTGATTCTTAGAATTTTGCCTCTTCTTCAGCCTTTCGGCTAACTCGATGAGGCTGCTTTAGCAGGGTAAAAAAGACAATTACTTATTTGTTGATCAAAATTTCTCATGTGCATATCAAGACAGAAGAGAATATAAATAAAAGCAGAACACGATCTCAGGGTGCAGATGTAATTGGTTCTCTTGTTCTTCTCTCTTCTCTTTAGCAATCTTGTCTTGCCTAGTGCAAAATTGAATTGATTGCATCATAGACCAGGATTTTACAGAATTGATTTAAAAAAAAAAAAAACTAGTCGAAAATGGGAGGATGATTTCCATCTGCAATGACTCATTTTATGCCACCAGTTTCCATTCACCAAATATTGTTAAACAAATGTATTACCTTACGTACAAGAAACAAAGGCCCTCCAAAATAAGTAATTGCCCAGAAAAACCCCCCACCAGTAACACTCACCACAAAAGAAATTTGCATCTTACTCCAGCATTTTCATCAAGTTAGTTACCAACCAACATGATCTGTAAACTAAGAATGGTCTACCAACCTTGAAAGGACATGAATCAGATCCATTTTATGTTCATGCAAACAGCTTATGAAAATGTGGTCTGAGTTCGTTCAAGGCACACCAATGTAAATCTCTCAGTTTCATGCTGCTTCAATGCATCAAAACGTGCAAAACTTTTACACATGTTTTAGTGTTTTACAGACAATGAATAGACAAACCCCCCAAGCATCTCATACAAAAAGCTTGTCCTTTTCCTTTAAGACAGTAATTGATGAAAAAAATTTCATCTAAACAACCATTATATTACTACAATTTATGATTTGAACGGTACCAGGACCACCAGAGGAATGGGATTTCTGAACAAGGCATGGCCACTAAAACCTGGAAAAGCGATGGAGGCAAATGAGAGTTACTAAATGAGGATCAAGTGCTCAGGATCTTTTATGAAAAACCAAGTACATGTGTAGAAAATGTTGAGATTGAGAAATATATGGGGTGAATAGTCATAAATACCTCAAATACAGGGAACTCAGATTCTAAAAGTCAAAAGGTGTCAGTCCCGAAGGCCAAGTTCAACCTCAAGTTCGTCATCCTCTTCAAACAACTTCAAAAGGCGAGCATACTGCTCTTCTCTTTTCTTCTTTTGCCATAACTTGAAGAGGAAAAATGAAAATAATCCCACTGCCACAAGCCCAAGCAATATGATGCCTACCTTGGCCCCGGTATTGCTTCTGGAAGTATGATGAGCTGCAGACTGTTTTCCATTTTTTGTACTTGATGAGTCGTTGGAAAAGACTGAACCAAAAAAAAAAAAAAAGATGGGGAATATAAGCTAGCAATCTTGAAATAATTAACAACACCATATAAGCATAGGAATACTCAATTCTCGTGCAAGTGATCCAAGAGAGGGGATCATGCCTGGGTGAATTCTTTCAACAGAAAATGAAACAACGATCCAATTTGTTTATTTCACCCATAACAAAGTCACAGTTACCATGAGAGCCAAGTTCCTAGAAGAGGGAGAAATACTATAGTTGCTTCAGCCTCACAGGTTCTGTTAATGGCTGCTTATACAAAATCCAAGCAATCTGGTTATATCGCAAATCATGCATTTATCATAATGGTTAAAGATCTGATATGCTAATTTAAGCTCACTTCACAGTTTTCCCAATTATGCTCACAGATCAAAAATTGGGATAGCAAGGTTGGAATTCTTAGTTAGTGCAATTCAGCACGAAACATCTCTTATGATGACTTGCATCAACGATCCAAATACCACATACACAGTATATTTACAAAAAGAAAATTCATATAGAGAAATACATATGAATGTACGTACTCAATGCCACTTTCTCAAAAATTTGTTGCTGGACTGATCCAAAACAAAGTTTACCGTAAACTCAGACTGGAATCTCTTCCTCTTGTGCCTTAAGAACTTGACTAATAGATGATCTCACATTTCCATTCTCACCCATCACCTTCCTTCTCCCACAACTCATTGCAATTCATATGTTCTAAGACAACTAGAAACGTTCTTATAGCTTTGTTTTTAAAAATTCTCAAGCTTACATTAAAGAACAAAACAGGATTAAAAAGAAACATCTCTTTTTTTTTTTTTTAACTTACATACTAAAAAGTTGAAATCTTTCCTGTTTATCAGGATTTTTCCAGTTCATCTGAAAGTTCAATTAGATTAAAACCTAGAAAATTAACCAACCAAAACAAATCCATACAGATTCCACAAACCAATCATATAAATAAAAAATAAATAAAAAATAAAAACATAATTTTATAATTTAAACACACAAACATTAGCAACCCAGGCGACAATTAACACAAACTAATCGTAAAATTTTTAAAAAAAATTAAAAATTTGAATAGGAGAACGAACCTGAGATGAATTGTAGACAAATTGATGAAATTAATAGTAAAATTTGAAAAGATCGATGTCTCGAGATTTCTTTCATCGCCGTGTTTCCCTTTCTCTTTGTTTCTATCAATCAGAGTGAAGAGATCGCAAACGGCCGTCGTTTTTGAAAAAGTGAAAATTGAAATCAAAAGGGAGGAATATTTGATGTTCTGTCAACGTTTAAACGATTTTGCATCGCCAATACGACGTAGTTTACTGGTCTTTTTCCGTTTTCTTTTATTTTATACCTTTTCCCAAGAGAATTTTAATATAAAACTAAAATATTAGTTTTAATTCACAATCATAATAAAAGTATTTTCAATTACAAGACGGTTTATTAATAAAATGTTGATACATTAGTTGAGTAAGAAAAGAAAATGAACATATGCCTTTACTTTGTGATCAGCTCCAAGACTATTATTTGAACCTCCATGCACTTAATTATATAGAATTATATAATGGTCACATGTTATTGATTATTGTTGATTTCGATGAATTTATTGAAGCTGTAATTTTAATAACATAGCATTTTCAAGAGAAAGAGGTATAGCAATTGAATGTATGTTTGGTTTTTAATTTAAATATGATCCATTATTTCTTAAGGTGAACAATAAATATATTTGCTTTGGAAATAATTTAAAAACTGTTCAATTCTCAAAAAAGAAACTTTTTTTTTTCCTGGCATCGTTTTATTTGGAAAGGCACATAGAAGAATTGCTTTCATATTGATTTTATGAACTGAAATATAAGGAATACAACCTAAATTATTCAATTTATAACTTCATTTTTCAGGTCTCAATTTTAGATTATGAATTAAATAAATGACAAGCTTAAGTATAATTTGTAAACGAGAAATGTTAATAACTAAGTATTTTTATTAAAATAAAAAAATAAGATAAAAGATTAAAAGAATTATAAGTTCATAAAATCATCAATATATTTATATTTCAAATATAGTAAAAAAAAAAATATATATATATATATATTATAAAATCATTTGAATTAGAACGTCGTTTAATTTCACTATAAAATTTTATCAAAATTTCATTTAATTATTTAGATTAGATCAATGTCGAATTGCATTTCGATTGAAACGTAGTCGAATTACGTTGGCTCATAAAAGCATATCTAACATATATCTACCCTATCAATTTTTGCTTTGCTTACTCTCTTGCATCAATGAAGAAACTGTTGAGACAATAATAGGGGTAACCATCATCAACTCCTCAAATTTTTCATCTACGGCGTTGTGCAAGATAACACACAGAAAGAAATAGCGTGCAACCATGAGCTAATTGAAAGTTATGTGAAGCTCTTCAAATTCAATCCTTGCATTATTGCAAATTACTTAATTCATAGCGTAACTCCTTGTTGATATTGCTAACTGGTGACGGGAATGTGAGGCATCTATCTTAGCCCACCCTTCTCTTTTCCACTCTGCAGCGTTCTTCTAGAATAGGACAAATGAAAATGCCCAAGGCTTGATGCTGATGAAAGAGTTCCCCTTTGTTTTAATCCCCTCATGCCAATATTCCAATTCTTCCATTTTCCAAGTCCTTTGATGTTTCTTAATGGCTTACCTCTTTAATTTCAAATCTAATATTCAAGTCCAAGTCTCCAATAACTCTATTATACATTCCTGACCTCTGGCTTATCAAAGTTACTCAAATTCAATATGGCAACAATTACAAAATGGCCAAATTCAATTGTCTAAAATCTTCAAGAAGAATACAGGGATTCCTAGTTCAGGTTCTCAGAAATGTCTTGGGGATTACCGAAAGATGTAGCAGATCATTTACCATGGATACAGCATTGATTTTTTTAATGTTTTGGGAAATTTAGCATTACAGAAATTAAAATATGATGTAATATGGGACTCAAATTTCCCAGTAGCAGCATTGTAGCACCTGGATGTACAAATTGAAACAGAAGCTAACGGTCTCGAACCATTAAATTATTCAAACTTATATGAATTGACATGTCGCCACCAGATTCTCATGCCGTTTCAAATACAATGCTTCTTGTGATCCCCGGCATTTTTGGCAACTAACTTGTTAGCTTGTGTAGCTCAGTGCGCTTTTTAACAACATCGGCTCAATTACCTAGCAATAATTCATTTCAAATCAAGTTACAATGAGAGGAGGATAGAGTTTTGGTAATTATGCATTTATGATTTATCACCTTTGGCTCATCATCGGCTTTGATATCTATAAATGGCATCAATATTTGCATGAATTCACTGCCAACTGCAGCCCGAAGATGGTTTCATTTTCTTTGGGTTCTGTTTCTGCTTGATATGAAACAAATACATCAATGGAAACATTTGGAAATAACATTTGATGAATTTAGATAAATCAGCCAGAACATGTACTCTGTAGTGTAGAAGCAAGTAAACAAGAATTACCTTGAATAATGGCAATACGTGATCTGTGGCAAATGAATCTTTCTTTTTTTTTTTTTTTTGTCCTGCTCTGTTTGAGAACCTCGAAAGTTATTACTTAACTCCAAAGCCAAACTAAATGTAGGTAAGGTAATTAAAGTTGATAGAAAACAAAAGCATCAATGTACTGACAAGCTAAACTTACTATTTTGACATCAACCTGGCTAAGTTGAGCCACCATGTCCACGGCTTTACTCACTTGTGTTTGAACTGTATCCTCTCTCCCCAATCTAGTACCACTCTCACCTTGCAAATTGTGAGAATAAAAACTTACTATCACATCAAGTAAACGAATTACTCAAATTGAATTCATCATCTTTCACAATAATATTTCACAACCTTAAATAAGAACCAGGGCTGCCACATTAGCATTTTATGATGGTACTCACATGTAGCCGCCCAGAGAATTTTGTCGAGGGCCTCTTTTCACACAGTCGTGGTGTCTGGAATGTGAGAGATCTTAAGCCAGTATTCGCCTCTCCCCTCTTTGTAACGTCGTCTTAGAGTACGGCATGCCACATTGTGCAACACCTTCAATGTCGTAGCTTGATGTAAGTGATCCCATAGTCCCACACTAAAGCATGATGTTAATGAAGGGGTTTCCCGTTCTTGTAATCCCATAATCCCACTCCTCCAATTCCATTGATCCTCAACTGAGAGTGATTTCAATTTTGAGAAGGCAATAATAACTGATGAAGATGAAGATGAGCCATGGGGATCACTTTCAATCCCCAGAAATTCATTGCCCACTCTTTTCACACTCTCCATGTACAATATGCTGAGCCTTTCAAGGGATCGCAATTTTCCCAAAGGAGGCAATTGCTCACAGTTTTTGCAGTTCTAAAGAATGTCAAACTCCTTAGATTGGTAAACTCCAATTTTTGCATAATCCAGGGAAAAACAGTGTTGCCTCTGAATGACCACATCTCTAATTCCTTCTAAGTCAGAGGTCATTGCAAGGCTTCAAGAGCAAGTTTAAATTTCAGTCTCAAACTAAAGAGGTATTTCATTTGGTCAAGCTCTAATCACTCAGTCTCACCCACATTTGACGCATTTCCCAATCTTCACATAACACATGCTTTGGTGCCATCAGCACCTCCTCCTCCACTGAATGGAACTCATCCAATGTCTGAAGACTTGTTAATCTCACAATCCCTACTGGCATATACCTTAAAGAATCAGTATCTATATTTAGAGACAGAAAATGAAACCCTTTCACCAATAATTACATTCAAAATTGCCTGATTTGACATATGGCCACAAGAATTATTGCATGCCTTTTAAAATTCAATGCTTCTTTTGAGTCTTGACCCCCTGCAATCTAGGTAAGTAACGATGTAGGTTAGCTCAATGGCCTTTTAACAACTCCAACCTAACAATTAATTTCATTTTTAAAAAAATGAAATTGCGAATCACCTTTTTGCTCATTATTATCTACATTTTATATGAATTTGTTGCCAACTGCTTCCTGGCAATGGTTTTCATTTTCAAATATGACAGCAGAAGAAACTTTTTCCTGAGCTCCGTTTCTGTTTGTTCTTAACTAGTGCATGAGCCGCAAAATTATCAATACAAACAAATGGAAATAAAATATTGCATATTCCTGGTATAGAATTTGATTGAAATACTTTATGGTTTTCAATTAGAGAACAAACAACAGCAGAGCCGGAGAAGAAATCACCCAAGGCAGAGTATGACTGCAACTGCTAATCCCAGTACACTCAAGCTCCCAAATTCTCTGACAATAATTTACCTTCTTTCGCTGTGATCCGAATCTAACCCATTCTCACTCTTCATCACTTCTCCTGCAATTTTCAAAAATGACTTTCAAGGGTCCCAATGAATGTTATCTTACATTCGATGCCAGACAAAAAAGAGAAATTACCATCATTACACTCATATCAAAGTTCTAGAAATTGTTGCATATATTCCCGATTCAAAACAGTTTATGCCCCTTAATTAGATAACAAATTACAAGAACGCAGGAGAAGAAATTACCTGAGGATTAGTATGAACGTAGTTGCAGTGCAACCTTGATATAATAGGCTTCTCATTTCATATCCTGCCTTGTTTCCTGCTTCATATAATACATTTAGTTAAAAGAAATTCGTCGCCCTGTTAAGTAAGCAAACCTTGAAAAGTAATCGCTCAACTCAAAATAAAAATTAATGCAGACTTATAAATCAGGAAATGGTCAAATTACCTACACATGCCAACACTTGACCCCTTTTGACATCAACCTAAATTCAGTCACGATTGCTGTATTCAATGTTCGAGCACCATTCTCACCCTTGATCCCTTGTCGAGAAAATTGTCAATAAGGGCAATACATGTAATCGGTAGCAAAATTAAGCTTCGTTTTTTTTCTTTTTTTGGCGGGAGAGAGGGGGGGGGGTGTCCTGGCCTTGAAAGGTTATTACTCAACTCCAAGACAAAACTAAACGTGGGTCCATTGTCCTGCAAAAGAATTACTCATATTGCATTAATAACTTTTGCAGAAACCCATATCACAAATTAAAAGTCGTATATTCCTAGGATATGAAAATCAGAATATTAAAAAATATGTATCGCAGATTTCTGATACAGAGTTTGATTCAAAATGCTATTTATGTTTCTTAATTAGATTTAAAACAACAACAAAGCAAAATCAGCGTAAGCGAAGAAATTACTTGTCACCAAATACTGATGTCAGGAATGTGAGATATCTTAGCCCAGTTCTCTCCTTTCCCCTCTCGATAACGTTCCCTCATAAGTTCACAACCCTCAATGCGCAATTCCTTCAACGTTGTCGTTTGATGAATGTGGTCAGGCAGTGCCTTTAATTGGGGGCAATATAAAATTTCGAAGGAAGAAAGACGTGGCATGATGTTGATGAAGGTGCCTCCCGTTCTTGTAATTCCATAATCCCACTCCTTCAATTCCGTCAAGCTCTCAATCGAAAGTGATTTCAATTTGGGGAAGGCAATAATAACTGATGAAGAAGAAGATGAGTCATGACGATCACTCTCCATCCCCAAAAATTCATCACCCAATCTTTTCACACTCTCCATGCGCGATATGTCGAGCATTTCGAGGGATGGCAATTTTCCCAAAGGAGGCAGCTGCTCACAATTTCCGCACCGACTTAGAACTAAACTCCTTAGATTGGTTAATGACGTCATCCAGTCAGGGGAAACACTGTTGCCTCCGTATAACTGTATCCCTAATTCCTTCAAATCCGGAGGTGGTTGCAGGGCTTCAAGAAGAAGTTGATAGTCCTCGTTCTTCCTACTTTCTCCTCCTCCTTCCTTCTTATCAAAGCAAAGAATCAAACGAGAGAGGTATTTCTTTTTGTCAAGTTCTAATCGCTTGGCCTCGCCCACATCTAATACATCACCCAGCCTTCTTATACCACATGCTTGGAGGCGCTCCAAGTTTTTAAGAGATTCAAGCCTGCATGCTTTGTTACCATCAGCACCTACTCCTCCACTCGCATGGAACTCCCCCAGGGTCCTAAGATTCGTTAATCTCCTAATCCCTACCGGCATGTACCTTAAATTAGTAAAACTATTTAGTAAATGCTTCATGTTTGTTAGCTTCCCAATCCCTTCAGGTAATTCATTAAGACAAATACAATAACTAATATCTAACTTTTCTAGATTATATAACTCGCACAATGTCTCCGGTAGTTTCTCTATTCGCTGACTAGACAAATTAAGGTATCTTAAATGTACCAGCTTTTCTATGTTTCGTGGAATCTCTAGAGCCGAACCTCGTGGAAAGATGCCCGATCTGGAAAAATCTAATGCCCTTAAACTTGTCAATTCCCTAAATAATTCTTTTAGGATCTCACCAATAGACGTCGAATGAGCAAATCCCTGAACATCAATTAAGAGGCTGCGAATTCTTTTGACTCTACAAGTGCAGACAGGAAGTAAAGCCCGATCACCGCTGAATAACAATAAATGACGAACCTTCTCATCCAGAGAGTCTATGGCATTTGATTCTTCACCAGCATTAATTGCCATCGAAAAACATTCATTCTGACTTACAAATCGGGCAAAATCATGCACCATATCATGCATCTTGCACTCTATAATACGATTATCATAACTTTTCGTAAACTCTTGAAAGAAAGAGCGAGAAGCTAATATGCCAAAATACTCTTCACCTGTTGTCTCCATCTCCTCGTCTTGTTTTGCACTAAGATAACCTTGAGCCATCCATAATGTAATCAGTTTGTCTTTTTTTATACTGTAGTCTTTTGGAAAGACAGCACAATATGAGAAACATCTTTTTACTTTGGAAGGTAAATCATTATAACTCAACAGCAATGAGGACAGAATACCTTTTTCCATCTCTTCTACTTTCCATAAATCACTGTTTAAAATTCTTTTCCACTCTTCTTCAGTTTGTTTAGAGCGCATGAGACTCCCTATTGTTTTTGCAGCAAGAGGTAAACCTTTGCACTTGCTTGCAATTCTTCGGCCTATTGGTTCTAATTTTTCACGTTCCTCGACGGACCGACCAAAAAATGCTATCTTGTTAAATAACAAGCAACATTCCTCTTCAGCTAATTCCTTAACGGAGATAATATCTATAGATCCCATCATGGATGCAACTGACAGATTTCGTGTGGTAACTAAATTTTACTTCCATGGAGACCATTCTTTAGGCAACGGTAGAATGGTTCCCATTTCACGTAATTTCCATCCCACACGTCATCTAAGACAAGAAGAAAGTTCTTCCCTGCAATGGATTCGTAAATATGTCTAAGAAGAGACTGGAATTCACCTAAATGAGATTCACGACCATCCAAAGCTTCAACTATCGCTTTAGCAACCCTAAATTCCTCAAAAGTTTCTGATACACACACCCACAGAATTTTGTCGAACTTTCTCTTCACCTCCTCATGATTACATGCTAGTTGTGCAAGAGTAGTTTTCCCTATGCCTCCCATACCAATAACTGAGATGATATGGAGGCCTTTTTGTTGCTCACTACTCTCACGCAGCAGCTTGCTTATGAGTTCATTCTTCTCACCAACTCTACCACAAATCTCTTCCTCATCAATCAAGGAGGTACTCTGTACACGCCTTCGTCTTTCACTACTTATGCTGCCACCCTCAATAAATTTGAACATGTCTTTTTGAGTGGCAATATCATGAAGCTCTTCATTGATTTCTTTGATCTTCTCAGCAATGTCATGGCGTAGAAAGATTTGTTTGAATCCAAAACAAGAGGCGGGAAAGCAGAAACTTACCTTCTTTTTCTTATGAGGAGCAACAAGAGCATTTTCATCAACGCTACCCTCTATTTGCAATTTTCGTCTTGCGGTGATCCACTCATCCAGCACATCTTCAATGTCGTAGGATGCATACTTGAGCCTACCCAGCCAAAGACTAACAGCTTTGTCCTTCACTTGCTTTTCCTCTGCATCATCCAGCACAACTTGAATGGCTTGAAGGTGCCGGGTAAGGCTTTTCACTTCTTTTTCAACACCAACCACAAGCTTCACCTGTACCACCCCAGACCGAAAGAAAATTTATGCAACTTCATGGGAAGTCTTGTTCATATTTCTAGCAAATCCTATCCAAGTTTCATGATTTTACGAACGAACAACACTAAGTATTAAGTTATAAGTATCAAATTTCCACTTTAAGGCCAATCAAAACAGAATCCTGAAACAAATTTCCTTTCAAGCTTCTAAATCACTAAACGGGTGCTGAAAATCATAAAAATCAATCTGAGCATGGCATAACATGTGACCATCGAATCCTAAAATGGTGGAGCCCAAAATCCAAGAATCAAAAAGATACAGACTCAGCAAAGAGATTACATCAGAAACGAAATTAAAATTTTACTCGAAAAGAAATTATGTCAATTCACTTGCCAAACTCAAAGAGTGTAAGAACATTGTGAAACTCCAGAAAAGTGATTCAGTTGTGAACTAAATTGTTACAGAACATTGAATTAATGATTATTTGACAACATAAATGAAAAATATATCGTAATGATTGCTTAAATGCTCAACAAAAATTCAGTTCAACATTGAATATTTGTATAGATTAAAAATTGCATGTTTTGATTATTTTCAAGTTACCAAAAAATGAGGAATTATTGAGAATATAAATTCCATAAAAATGGGTGGCTACGACATCAACGTCCAATTAGATTCAATTCAAATTCCAAAATTAAATCGCCATATAATTAAAATAAAGCAAAAATAAAGACAAAAACAATTAAAATCATTAGAAGCATTTATTTATATTGCTGGGGTGTAACATCGACCCATGATTCAAAAAAAGATTGAAATATTCTCATTATGAACTAAGTGGCACCTGCTGCTTTATCTCTTCAGCAGCGAAGGAAATCAGCTGCTCCAATATCCGAGAGACGATGGCATCAACCATGGTGAATACAAGAGCAGACAAGTTGATATTTGCAAAAGTGATCAAAAGGATATTGAAGTGCTTGTGAAAATGAATTCCGGGCCAAAGCATTCTTATTTATATTTCATCATATGCATCGCTTTACTTATCGACCACGTCAATAATAATAATAATTGAAGCATGGCATCTTCCGTTCGCTTTCAATTGGGAAACTCTCACTTTTGCTAGCTCAAGATAAGTGTCAATACTACAACGGCTGATGCAAGATATCTCCAACAAACGTAAGGTAGGGTCGGTGAGCGCCGAAAGGAACGACTTTTGGCGCCCACTAACTTTTAATAATAATTGAAAAAAATAAAACAATAACATAATCATTAAAAAAAAAGGGAAAATTAAAAGTTTTTAATAACCTCTTAACTGATTAGCAAGTGAGTGATTGAGTATTTTAAATTTTTGAATAATGAAATTAAATATTTTAATATATGTAATTTTTATTTTATTAATAAAATTTTATTTTTTTTATTTAGTAGATTTAGTAAAAAATAAATTATGTAAATCATGTATCTTCTAAATAGATTTTATCTCATGTTTTTTTTCATGTAATTGTAGTTATGTGTCTATTTCACTCATTATTTTATATTTAGGAGTAATCGTACTCATCAATTTATAAATTTTTATCAAATTATCTATCATGTCTTTCCTTAATTTGAAATTCATATCTTAAATAGTGATAAACTTAAAATAACAAAATTTTCATCTGAATTTTATAAGTTTATTCACAGTTTGTACTCAATTTAATATCCTCTTCATTGTATATTTATTTGGGAGATTATTTATTTTCTCCCTACTAAAATGAATATATATCATTTATTTCTTTATAATTTTTAAAATAACCAAAAATTTCCCAAAAATTTAAAGGAAACCACAGGCTAATGGGATTTTTTTGGTAATTTATATTAAATATAAATAGATATTTGTTATAAGAAAAACATTTGAAAAATAACAAAGAGTATAATAAATATATCATATTATTAATTTTTTATTTACTCCAAAATATATATATTATTTTAGTACTTAAATTTTTTATTTTAATTTCCATTGACGTGATTCATTTAATTTATAATAAATATGAATAAAATTATTTTAAAAAAAAGATAGTACTGTAAAATAATTCTCTAAAAAGAATTATTGGGTGTTATCAAAATTGTGAGAGATAAATAATATATATTAATTTAATAAAAGAAAAATTAACAATCTCCCTATTTACTTCTTCGCAGCTGATATGTAATTCAATTTTGTTAAGCCAGAAATAAAACCATTTGATTTTATTTTCTCGTTTTGACAACCATATTTGTTCATATATTTAAGTATTAACCGTGCTTAAAATATATTTGTCAAAAGTATTTCAATCACAAGCTTCATAATTTGACATGTGTCAACATCATGGTATAAAACAAATACAGGCCCCAAAATGATCTCGACAATAATCTTTCACCATAAGCACAACCGTGAATGCAGTGATAAATTTCGTTTGTTCCTTATAAACGATATGTTACAAAAGTTACAAGCAATACCAGAGAAAATCAATAAACTACTTGCAGGTTCAACTAGTAAAACGGCTTGATATTGTACAAAAGTCCTAACTCCCACCATACATCATAATTAGGAGGGGTTTGATTAAAGACACATCTTCGGCGCTTGTCCTATCTGACCCATTTCAAGTGGTGAAGAGCTAAGAGCTTTGAGTTAAATGTTTGGTTGATTGAAAACTCTACAAATGCTGCAAGAGAGCTCAATAGATTAACAAACGTGAATCACAAGCCAGTCAACATGCATGAAAAGTAAGGGGCATGCTTACACTTTGCACACCACATATCTTCGTGTCCCATTTTAATCAACGTTGTCATCCTTAATGTACTTCTCCTGCACTTCAGCAACTGTAGATATGTTTGTTAAGCAAAACTTGTCTGACTCATTACATGGGAAAAGTGCCGATATGATATCTGGGAAAAATAAGTTCCCATGATTTTGTTACATTTATATAAAAGCATTGAATCAAGCTTGAAACCTCCCCAGCAGCAAAATTAGTTTCTCAAACGCACAAGTTAGTAGATGCAGATGCATATGATGAACCATAATTAAATAACCAAAAAGTTCTACGAATGTGACAATCACCAGATTGAAAATAGGTGAAAAAAAAGGATATCTGAAATAATCCCAATCAATGTCACGAACAGCAATCTTGCTGAATTCAACAGCACTGGCATCCATGCCAGAAAAGATGTACCCATTGCTTTTATCTATCAGCTTCACGAGTTTTGCAACACTTTCCTTGTCCTAAAGATTAGTGGCCAACTAAAATCATATTCACAAATAATTCAAAGAAACTCAAGAAAGAATTCAAGAGAAACTGTGACCTGAATATCTAAGGTTGAAAAATTGACCAGACTATAGTCTTCTATTACATCACACAGCTCCTTTGTAAGCTTTCTGCGAGCAGAATTGTTAACAGCTCGTATATGAAATATATTTGAACAACAATTTTTAAGTATCTCCAAATGAAATTACTAGAACAACCAGACAACCAGATTCCTGAGGCAGGGTGAGACAAGAGGCAGTCAATAAGCATACTGTCAAGGGCAATTATGGTTCCTCTTCATATTGGCATCTCAATGACAATACTGGGTGAATTTGCAATATTCAGCAAGTGGTTTGAACTCATTGAAAAGAATGACAGCCAAATATAGACCTGAATAATGACTGAACATATACAGGTCTTAGATGAGAAGCTGCACCTGTCATCAAAGCATGAATGAAGTAGAATGGAACCGTATAACAAGTATATCATGGCCAAACATCTGCATCCGAACAACACCATATGAACCAAGTAGAGGGACGTCAATTTGACTGTATAGTTGTTGAATTCTCCATGTTATCTTCTTTTGGAGGTAACCGATTCTTAAGACCAAGAAAATTATGTGGAGAAACACAGCCTAATATAGAACTGAATGTGTATTTCTAACACAGACACATTGTAATCATTTAGTCATTGAGTTTGATCAAAACAAAAGAGAAACTGTTTTTTTTTTTTTTTAACTTATTCATTCTTACACAAGAAATTCAAACAAAATTGGCCTAGAATATATGCTTTCTTCTGACCTCTGAGAAAAGATATGGCAAGTTGAAATCTAAGAGTGTAACATGGCCAGGGCCAAAAATTGATCACTTGCATGTAAGTCCTGTCTTTGGACAAATGCAATGGCATTTCCATTCAAAATTTTATAACATTTGTGTGGGCATTGAACTGTGGCAGTAGATAGCAAAGGAATGGTAACAATTGAAAATGATAGAAACAACAGTCACGAATAGCAATGGACACAATTTACATCATTGAGTCAGCTAGAATTCCAACCTGTACTTAGCAGAACGGGGGTCCTGACCCAGAGCATGCTGTAAATATGACAAATCTTGTACATCCGTATAGTAATCAAGATTAAAAGCTGCAACATACCCAAAGCAATTGATTGGTGAGGAAACCTCACAGGTAGGAGCTTGTGACAATATCTAATATTTCATACTAAACAAACAAGCAGGAAAGCTAAATCTAAAACCACACCTAGCTTTCCATAATTCTCAATCAGGTCGATCTTAGACAAGACATTGACATGGGGAAGTTCCAGATGTAGCATCGTAGACAATGAGAGAAGCAAAGCACTAACATACTTCCCGGGGTCACTGCAAAGATGCGCATCAACTAGATGCACTGCTGTCAACTGCATGTGAAAGGAACCAACTGAGAATGGCACACTCTGGCATCAGCATAACAAAAATGAATTCATCTCAACTCTTTTAGTTCCTTCATAGAAGTCAGATGTAACTATACCCTGAGATTTAACTTCTTTATGAGTCTCATGATAACATTCTTGGCATTGGAATGAAGAAAAAACAATTCAACTTGACCAGGAAAATCAAACAGAAGATAATGATCTGCAAAATACCAAAAACATTGATGTTTAAGCATTTTTTATCGGTCTCGTGACAGCATTATTGCCATTAGAATGAAGGAAAATGGCCTCTTCTTACCTTTCAAAAGTGGTTCCAATTTTGATTGCAACCAGTCAATATTCTTCTCTAGATAGTCCATACAATACACAAGACCTAGTTTATCATAAAAACTCCTATTTTAGAAACCACAGAATAAGTACGAGCACATTGAATACAAGCATATCTCTGCAAAAAGAAGGAAGATGGCATAAAGTGTACCAAATCATTATCCATACAATCTCAAAAGCATATGAGCATAGTCACTTGATTGAAGTTAATTTCATGAAATTTGTTGTAACGCAAAGAAATATAGTGTGATAAGGCAAGAATGAGTAAACAACAATAGGCTGACTAACCTCCATTTGGACCAAGTGAATGCTCCATCATCACATCACTTAGTTTGATGAGGTCCTCAATATTCACAGCGCACTCGTATCTATATTAACATCAAGGAAGTTTCCAATTGAACTAATTATACTACAATCAAACACAGCATTTGTAAAAAAGTTCTGACACAGGATACGGCAAACTATCATTGGCAGGATCCAAATTGATGACTGCAACATTCCTGCATAAAAATTAATAAGTTACCACCAATGCAACCATATAGACCAAATTGGTATTCAGCTTGCCACTGAATACGTACAACCTTCACACGCATGTTCACTTAAAGATAACACTATAACTCGGTTATTTCCTACCGCTCTTACATTCATTTAAAGGGCAAAGCCCAAATCAATTTTTGGCCATCAAAGAGAAAGATGCTTGAGAGCCACTCGGTTGAACCCCAGAGGTCTGAATTACCTGTTACTTGAAATCAAGAAAAGTACTTACCTGCCAATAAGGCTGAGAAACTGAGACATGCCATTGCAGTAAGTGGTCTTTCCCGAGCCGGGCGGACCAATCACCACCTGCCCAAACACCATTCTTGCTCACGCTCACTCGTTTCCTTTTTCGCTTTAACTTAATACTCTTGCGGGAAATTCATCGAACATTTAGTCTGCACACAACAATTCACGTTTATCTTTTTCAGATTAAATCCCAAGTAAAAAAATTAAGAAGGAAATAAATTAATCGTAAAATCAGCTCTAGACCTGCTACTAAAAGGCTCTCAATCAGCCTGAAGTCTCTGGACCTCTCTGACTCAGCTGAAAGCGTAAGACTATATTTTGAACATTTTGAACAATTTTGTACCGGCAAAATAACGTCGGTTAATGGAAACTAAGTGGTGGCCGGTTGACGGTTCGGTTTGGTTTGGGTCCATAACAGAGCCCAACCAAAACACACGTCATTCGGCTCATTAAATTAAACCATTCGACTTTTGTCTACTAAAACGAACCGAACAGGATAATTTTGATTTAGTTTAGTTCGGTTCAGTTCGGTAAAAACTGAATTGGATGCCCATTTCTAATGGAAAATACTAAAGACATTATAATGTAATAAATACGTTTTTCTACTATTTTATATCAGTATGCGCATGCGCGTATGTATGTATGTATACTACACATATGTATTTTTTTTTTTTGTGTGTGTGTAAGGAATGCTCTATTAATAATTATTAATATTTTTAATTTTTAAAATTATAAAATTTATAATCTGAGACAGAAAATAAAGACAAAAATTTTACATTAAAAGATTGCATATTAATTAAAAGAGTAGTTTTCATAAATAGTTGGGCTAAATGGCTTTTAAACAATTTAATTTAGCTAATATTATGGGACGAGTATTTTATGAAGCAAACCTCTGCGGCACTTGGATAGCTTTTGCCAGATAGCTAAAAACTAAGTCTTGAACTTTCTTGCATAGCTAAGTTAAGATACTTGTGGAAAATCTAAAAAGAAAAGAGAGCAATATAGCAAAAAAGAAACTATATTATTCATAAGAGTGTACATAAGAGTGCTTGAAAGCTTACAAGTATACTTGAATTGCTTTTGCTTGTTGACGCTCAACTGACAAGCATTATGTCCTATTTATAGGAGAGACTTACCCAATCTATAATGTTTCATATCTAGAGTTCTCAAAACTTGATAAAAGCTCTCATACCCGCGACGTGTAAAATGCTTTAGAAAAATCTATATATAAGCTATATGCGACACCAATGTAGCAAATTTTAAAGAATTTCAAGATATATACAAGTTTGAGAGTATGTTAGAGTGTGTTGAAAATTTCTATAATCAAGTCAATCTAATACAATTTGACCTAATTTAGCCTCTTTGCCTAAAAAATTTGAGCGGTGTGCAACACTAAGCATTTAAGTTTAAATCTGAAGGGAAGTAGGGTTAAAAAATTTGATTTGAACTTTGCCCACTCTTATTCTTTTAAAAATATTAGTTAATAATACCAAAAAATATTGCTTTCAAAATCTTTGTTTATAATGTATGTTCCAAATTATCAAGATATATATATTGATTTTTCATATTATATTTTTGCTCTTCAGAACTTTATTTCAACTAATGGTTTACTTGGTAGGAGAAACTATGTGTGTGTGTGTGTGTGCGCTTCTTTTTTATACTGGTGGCATTAGTACTATTTTGACCCATTAAATTATTTTTTTATACCTGTTTATTCAAAATTATATCTTAATTTTTATGAAATATTTTATTTCATGAGTATTTTATGATTGTCATTTTTTTTTAATTTTAAAATAGGTCTACATAATATTTTAGTGGATTCAAATACTAATAACCTAAATAACTTTTTGAGCATATTGATCTATCATGACAAGCAAATGAAAAATAGAAGCATGATGGGTACGTATTCACATTCATATGAATCATATAATCACAAACAAAACAAAAGGCAATGCAAAACACAAAGTAAAGTTTTCCCTCAACAAAGTAAGATGATTAAAATAGCTCAAAATTTGTCTAATGCACTAGCTCAATTCTCAAAATTACATATTCATAGTCCATTTGAAGTTTGAGATATGAATTTAGGCATTGTTGGGCCACGAAACAGCCACAACCCCTTGACTTTGTATGGAGGTTCCTTGCCGGTAATTAGCATCTTTCCAAATAGGCTTGGCAAAAGCCGGGCCCGGGCCAAATTTGGTGTTGTCTGGGATCGGCCCGAATGAGGGAGGAATGAAGCCCAGATTCGGTTTTAAACTTGGATTTTTTAGTGCGGGTCAGATTGTGCCCTGCACCACTCCGGGCCCAGGTTTTTTAATTCGAGTTTTTAAACCTGGTTAATCTAAAAATATTAATTTTTAATATTTATGAATTTTTTGAAAACTAATATAATAAAATTATTAATTCATACTGTTTATTTTTAAAAATATATAAATCAAATATTAAATATTTTTTTACATATCTAAATCTCTAAAGAAATAAAAATAAAATTTATTAATTTATTATTTTTCTCATATAATTTCTAACCTATATTTTTTTAAGAAATAAAATTTTTAACCTATATTCATTCTATTTATATCAAAAAAATTTAAATTCAACAACATAATAATCAATAAATAAATCTAAATAACATCTAATATATTATAGGTTTATCAATTACTAATATAACATATAAAAATTCTAAAATATTCAATAATAATATTAATTAATTTTATTACGTTTTTGTTCTATTTTAATTTTTTTAATTATAACTCAGGTCCGGGCTTGAAACCCGGGTTTTTATATTATGTTTGGATCCGGAACCGGAAATGTCCGGGTTTAAATTTTTTAAATTCAGATCCAATTTTTTCTTTATCCGGAATTGCCCGGGTCCGGGCCGAGTCCTAGCCAAGCGGACTTTTTTGACATCCCTATTTCCAAATGCGTACGTGTGAGCCAGATTCATCCTCTGAAGAAACTCGCCAACCTTATTACAGCAATGCAAAAGAATTACTATTATTGTATTAAAAATCTTTTACAATAACATTTCAACTCAATAATCTTTTTGGCATACCTTAATTCAGCCAATCTTCTCCTTTCCCTCTCTGTAACGTTTGTCTAGAAGAAGATATTTAAAAAATGCGCAATTCCTTCAACGTCGTCTTTTGATGAAAGTAGTAGCTCACTAGGTTAAATAAATTTAAAAAAAAAATCATTTGAAGTATGAACAAATTCAAAACTTTGTAAGGGTATGCTTGAATTCAGGTGTTAAATTTTTTAATCCACAATTGTCAATGGATAGATTCTGTGAATTATAGAGTGTTTGCTGAATGAACAAAGGTAAGCAGATCTAATAAAATTTTTAACTTGTATTTCCAGTAGGATTCTTTTAGGTGGCGAACTAAATAAATTATTTACTATTTAAAGGCTGATAAGTGTTGGTGAAAAATTAAATTTTTTATAAAAACTTTTAAGACAGATCTTATATAACATATAAGAAATTTGTAATTTAGAAAATTATATCAATCTACGAAAATAAATGATCGAAAGGAATAAATCCGTCATCAAACAAACTTTCAAGTTATGACTTAAGACTAATCTATATTGAATTTGCACGCATTCGTTTCACTACTTCCAAAAATCATTGACTTCTTTTTGTAGTACTTTTCTAAAAAGTCTTCTTATTTTTTTTAAGAAAAATATACTTATATAATATCACTAGTAAAATCTTAATTTTTGTTATTCTTTTTTATTAATTCAAAATATTAGATATTATAAATTTAATATTATTATCTCTCCACTTATGTAAAAATAGAGATAATGTGTAATTACTCTGGGGTCCATCTTGTAAAATAATAGAAGACTCTATTTACACATAAATATAATATATAGGGCCTTAACAAATATTATAATTAGGTTCATCACTTAATATACTAGTTTTCTTATTTTTAAGTCTAATAGTGATGTAATTAATTAAGTAAGATATATCGGAGATCATTTGGGAACACACAATAGTGACTACAATAATTAAACTTGTAATTAAACAAGTCTAATCATTTAATTCTAACTCTATTTTACTATAAGATTGGAGCTTACCTCTATAAGTGTATGTTCAAATAATAATTCATTCCAAATTACATTGATCTCTTTACTGTATAATTTTTTATACCACATCATTAATTAAATTGATATTTTAACTGTCCAATTAATTTAATAACATCTTGTTCCTTGATATTTACTGATTTTCTTTAATAATCATTTTCAATATAATAAATATGTTGACGCACTCTGACTAGAGAATTCTATAGTCAAGTATCGAAAACCTATTAAGAGATGTGTTGTATAAATTTTATATTACTAATACAAAACTTTAATATTTATAATTATTCCCACCAAGATATTAGGTAATCTTGATTACAAGTATGTATCACGTTTATTAATAACTCAAATGGAATAACAATTACAATCATGAAATTGTAATTAATTCAATATTAAGATTATAGTAAAATCAATGTCTATGAGATTTAATAAGTCTAATATTTATTATAAAGTTAATTAAGGCTCATATATAATTTTGTTCAATATGGTTATATTACATCAATAAATTTATACATGATTAAAATAAAATTTTTAATAAATTTATTATAGTACATACTTAAATAAAGTTAGACACTTTATTTATTAACTGCGAATTCAATTTATTAAATCACAAAATAACTTGTATTTATCTTCTATTAATCCACATAGCGATCACATAAATACATATAATATGTTTAATAGGTTTTACTCAAAAAATTAACGTAACTAAGATATGTAAATATAATACCTCAATTATTTTATTAATTAAAAAAATATTTATTATAATTAGATAAATGCATATATTTTTAAAGAACATACTTTTCTAACAATAATATTATTAATGTTGATTAATTATATCTGACGATTATGAGTTTCAAAAAATAAAAATTGATGGGTGTTAAACTCCCTCCAGAGTATGGAGGTTGGGAATGGGAAAAAGGAGAAGTCCTTGGGAAAAAGTTAACATGCAGCGTGCAGGAAAGGTTATATTAAACTCAGTTCCATTTTTTGGTTCAAGTTACACAATAAAAGAAAAATAAAAGTATTTAATATTTTATTCTTAAATGCGTTTTCCAAACACCTGTTCTTTCAATTCATCTAAGAATATTAATATTAAGAATGTATTTATTATTAATATTTTAATATATAATTATAAATATAATATTAAAGTATTATTTTTTGAAGAATTTGTATTATTTTGAATAAATATACATAATATGGTAAAATGATATGTATGACTTTTAAGTTTTTATTGATAAATTTTAGTTTTTTATAAAATGAAGAACCTTTTTTATGAATGAAAATCTTGTTAGCAATGGGTTCCTTTTTCTATCCACCTCTAAACACTTTATAAGAACTCCTTATTAATCATAATGATTAGGAAACTGTTAAGTTATAACTGCTGTAATTTATAGTCAATTTAAAATTACGTAAATAATATATATTAATTATATTATTCACATAATTTTAAATTAATTATAAATTACAACAACTATAACTTAACAAAATCTTAATTATTAACATAATTTAAATACATAGGCATTGTTTTAGTACTAAATTAAAGTACCTTCCCTTAAGTCCAAACTATTAACTTCATTTAAACTTCCTTAATTCCTTTCCATTGCCTCAAAATGTGCCACGTTTTAACGGAAAGCAAAATTAGACTTGGAACTTATGCATAGATGCTTTTTTCTTTTTTCTTTTTTTTGTTGGAGGGGGTGTGAACGGTAATAGATGTGCCACGTGCATTGATCTATTCACCCAGAATCAGAAAATAAATATATCACTCGAGATCCATTGAAAATTGTACAAAAAAGCTGTTCAAATCATCCTCGAAATTCCGACAAAATTATAAGTTATACCATCACACAAAATACTAGACTTCGATCTTTCTGAATTCCAAACACAAACTCTACCAATAACCAAAGACTTAAACATAACCATCTTAAAACTAGGAAAAAAGCTAAGTTCATCATTTGAAGCACTTAGCATCCAAAAGAGCTTCACCTTCAAAAGGCTCGTGATCCTCGATCATCTGGTTCACACGTTCCTTTTGCTCTTCATCTGAGATGTCAACCTTCTTCCAGTCATACAACTCCATGTCATAGCACTCATCCATGATGAATTTAGGAATTTCTGCGCCGCGGAACAGCCACAACCCCTTGACTTTGTATGGAGGCTCATTGCCGATAATTAGCATTTTTCCAAATGCATACTTGCGAGCCAGATCCATCCTCTGAAGAAACCCACTAACCTTGTTCAAGGTCACAAATGACACAGTATTCTCGTCATTGTATTTGTAATCACAGAACCAGAGTGAGTAACCCTCAGGATCATACATGTCCCAGAATCCTACAACATAGAAATTCACATCATGTCATGAACAGTAGTATCTTCCGACTACCATTTTGTATGATTATGTTATATGGGTAAGACCTGAAAAAGCGTACCTTTAATTGCAACTTCACGGAAGTTGGACTTCGTGTTTGAGTAAAGCCTCTTCCATTCATCCAGAATCATCTTACTTGGAGGCAGCAGATCAAGAGGGTTCTTTGGTTTGGGCTTAGGTGCCTCCTCTTCTTCAGCAGCTTCAACTTTGGGCTTCGGTGCTTCTTTCTTTGGTTTAGTGGATTCCTTAGCTTGGGCAAGCTTCTTTGCAGATTGAACAGCTGGGACAGATTCAGCTTGCTTAAAATCACCCAAAAACTTCTTAATTTTTGGTTGGTTGGCCATGGTCCAAAAGTATCTCTCAACATGGGGGAACACAGTGGTGAAACTCTTTGTCATGATGAGCTTAAATCCATAGAATAAATTGCATGTCATTACGATGTCAGCCAGGGTAACAGAGTGCCCAACCAAGTATGTGTTTGAAGCCAAATGAATGTTCAAAGCATCCAATGCTCTCTTCAGTGCCGCAATTGCACCTTCCTCAGCCTTCATGCAATATATAAGCAAAAGTTATGTCAAACTAAACAAAAACAATTGATCAAAGGTGCAAAATGAAAAAAAATATTGATATTTCCCCTTCTGTATTCAACTTAGCACACATGCAGCCCCATCCCCATCCCGTCCCAAGCAGAATGAAAACTAAAGTACATTACTGTAATGTACTTTATAAACTTAGTTTACTGGATTAAATGCTAATTTAGCATATTTTAATTATATACATCAGTGAACACAGAAACATTTCATGTTCTCTTCTGCTAAAACATTTGAAAACCTAATTCATTGCATTTGTTTACTTCATGTACAAGAAACAGTAACAAATGGCAGAAGTTGAGAGCCTATTATTTACTCTATGTCACTGGTGCAACAAAGGGAAAAAATAAAAAAATAAAAAGAACTTAAAAGTTGCAAACAGAGAAGAAACTCAATTGAAATTCCAAACAAAGAAAATCCATAATATCAGATGCTAAAAATGCATAACTTCAAACATACCAAAATGTATCATTTACAAATGGAGGACGAAAGAAGGACCATGCCATGCACATATTTGTTTGAAATATATAGCAGTTACTAACCGGAGGAATGTATTGGCTATATCCAAGTCTTGGATATAGCCACCTGCCGATATTAGCATCAATCTCTGTGGCAGAAAAATCCATCCATTGCTCAACATGAGCCTAAAAAGCCAATAAAAATAGAAACAAAAGAATAAACATACAATTCTAACAAGATTAAAAGAAAAAGAACCAAGATTAAACCCACAGGGAAAAATAATAGTGAAATCTTACGTAATCAATCAGAGAAGAACCATATAGTTGATTGTCACCTTTAAGACGTGCAACTGTGGCAAACAAAAAAGGAAGTCAGATCAAACCCAGAGCTCAAATAATAATGATTTACATATTCAATCCAATTCTCAAAAGCTTCTGCTGCATGTCCATAACCATGTGGAATTGGTAGTAAACTATATTGGGTTGCGACTCGTTTCATTCTTTTTTTTTTTTAATTGTTTTATCCAGTGATTTCTTAATAATTGAACATTAGAAATGAGCCCAACCAACAAGGGTATAATTCATGCAAGGAGAAGAAAGAGAGATGGTGTTTTCTTACCAAAATAGGCAATACACATATATTTTAAAATTCAATGTTTTGTTATGAAGTGAGCCCAATGAAAAAGTGTATAATTCATACAAGGGGAACTGAGAGTGTTGTCTAACCATAACGAGCAATGGCATTGCTCTCAAAAACCGGACCATCAGGTGTCTCCAACACAGGAACCTGAAAACAATGCAACATTCTTCAAAAGATAAATCAAACTTAAAGCTTTTAGAAAAGCAAACCATCCAGAGCAACTGTCCTATAATAATTACCTTCCCAATAGGGTTCATCTTCAAAAATTCAGGGGATTTATTAGTGACACCCATCTGAAAATTCTCAGCCAATTTGACTTCCACACCAGCGTACTCAGCAGCAATGAGTCCCTTGAATCCATTTTTGTTTTCCTGCCCAACATGCAAGACCTGCAGCTCGGACCAGCCAACAAAATAACAACTGTTATCAACCATTTCACAAAAACACAATGCCAAAATAAATCTTCTAACAATTTGATGACTATAATATTTACATTGAACAAGCATAAAAACTAAAACAAAAAAACATTCAAATCACTAATTATTTCGAATATAGCAAAAGTTCAATTTGCTTAAGAATAACTAAAAGAGAAATAATAACTTTTTCTTCAGTTAAATTAAAACCAACAGTTCTTGTTTTAATATTTTTACTATTAGCAGGAAAAAAATATCTATATTAAGTAGTAACAAAGGAATAAGGAGCCTCACCAGAGCCATGGCTTAATGGAGAAACAATTCGCTCAAATTACAGATCTGTACGCGAAACAAATCACCAAAAACAAACAAAAATCAAATTAAAACATGCAAAAGAACTAGCAATTTGTAAAGGAACAACTTTTAAGGAGTATTAAAATTTTTTAAAAAATCAATCTCAATGAGATTGAGATTAAAAGAGCTTACGAATGCGAGCGTTCTCCTGAAAGGCCACAGAGCGACCGTGAGTTTAGAAAAGAGAGAGAGAGCGACAAGAAGCGAACTAGGGTTTTTGTAGAGAGACTAGAGGGGGCGGGGGAACTAAAGGCACATGCGTTCGGATCGTTGCGAATCTTTTTTTCGGGTCGGGTGTGAACCCGAGAGTTTTCTTGGGCCCAATAAAAGTGAGATTTTTTTTTTAATTGTGTTTCAGCCTTTGAGCTTTGTTACTGGGTCGGACTTTTGTGTTTCCGGTCACTGTTTGAGTTTAAAGGTTCGTACACCCCATCAACTCACTAAATACACCCATATCCGAGTGTTTGCTCCCACCGCCCACCGCCCACCGCCACCATTTTCTGGTCGCCTTTGATGTCAAATTTAGTGCCTTTGGAAGTCACGTGCTCTACAAAATGGTGTGAAGGTTATAGGAGATTTTGTGGAACGACTAGCCCCTAAATATCAAAGATGAATCTGCCAGATTTCATTTAAAATAACTAGACAAAATTAGATAAATACAAACTTCTATAAAATTTTCAATTGTTCTTTAAGATTACTAGCCTACTGGGGGAAGCAATTCATGTGAGAGTAGCATCTTCTTTTATCAATTCGGATTCTTCTGAACATCTATGTTTTTCCCCAGTGTTCCTCTTAATACTGTTGACACACCAAAATTTAGTTCTTTATTCCAATTGCGAACATCATTACTTTACTTGCATGGAGAAAGAAGAAGGAGCTCCCAAGAGAGCCCGACCTGATGCGCCCTCAATATTGTACCAAGAGCACCAATCAAGCCCAAGGATATTTTGGTTCTTTAGTCTAATGCAAGCATCATTACTTGCATCACTCCTCTCTTTCCATTTTCTTTGTTGACAACTTTTGACCACGAGATTCAAATTTATACTTTTCTAATATGCATTATTGTCTCAACTTTTCTGCAAAACATATAAATCAGACTTTTGAAGGGAGAATAAGCTATAAGCTAAGTCAAGACAAAGTTGAAAGATCGCAATAATGGAAGCCGCCGCTGCTACCACCACCATTCCTCTTCTCACTCCATACGAAATGGGACCGTTCAATCTCTCTCACAGGTGCTCTCTCTCTCTCTCTCTCTCTCTCTCTCTTTGTATATACATATATGTATAAACTCTTTCTTTCTCTTCACACACATAGAGAAAATTAATTTAGAGATCAATTTCGGATATATTTATTAAATTTTGATAAACTTTTTTTTTTTTTGTTTCTTCTAATCTTTGTAGGAGAGGACAGTGAATTTATTTTTTTTAAGAAACTCGGCTTAATTGGAGAAAATTTTAGTTATAATTACGTGTTAATTGTATGTAATTTGGTCTTTTTTTTTTTTGAGATTTGATTTTGATTAACATGAAATATTGGATTTGTTTATTAATTTTTGCAGAATAGTGTTGGCCCCATTGACAAGAAATAGATCATACAACACCATTCCACAACCACATGCGATTTTATACTATTCTCAGCGCACTACTAATGGTGGTTTTCTCATTGCTGAAGCAACCGGGGTCAACGACACTGCTCAGGGGTAATTCTGTAATTATATTTTTCATTTTCTTTTGAGTCATCATTTACATATCCAAATTTTATGAAAAAATATGATTTCTAATATAAAAATAAATGCCTTGACTATTTTTTATTTTTATGGTGAACTTGAGAATTATTTTTAAATTTGTAAATTATACTTTCAAATACAACTTCGGTAATAGTCTTAATTCGAAAATCACTCGACCATGGTCAAGCACAAGCTAGATAATAGTCGAATAATTAAAAAATTATTCACTTAAATCTTAATCATATATGAATATGAATTTCGGGTAACAAAGGATACGTAATGGCTAGGTAAATAATAAAAAATAAGGATATTGTTTTTAAAGATACTTTTGACTTTTCTTAAAAGAATTGTCACATAGGTGAATTTAGTTGATGTCACATTTAGAGAATTAAGTTGAGTTTAAGACATTAGAAGTGACAAAAAAGGGGGTACTACCCAGCACAAATATGAAGTTGGGCTAGTTCCGGACATAAGTTGATAAACTCATAAACCAACCCAAAAATCAAATTTTGTTAAAAAAATTAAAAAATTATATTTTATATAATTATATTTATTTTACTCATATATTATATACATGTAAAGTATTAAACATTTAAATTTTACATTTTCATTTAATTTTATTAAAATAAATTTAAAAAATATAAAATTATCAAAACAATTAAAAAATTTCACATGTATGATATTATAAAATTCAAAATCCGGGTATAAAAACCCGGATTAAAAAACCATGTATCCGAGCCGAGTCCAAGCATTACCATACCCGCACCCAAACCCAAATTTTGCCAACTCTATATGGCATAAATAGGACAATTTCATGCCCGAAAAGTTATTTTGGAGAATCACATTTATTTAATAAAATTGAAAGGTATTCAGACGCACCTGGAATTTGGACAAAGGAGCAAGTGGAAGCTTGGAAACCAATTGTGGATGCTGTGCATGAGAAAGGTGGCATCTTCTTCTGCCAAATTTGGCATTGTGGCCGTGTCTCCACTTACGGTACGCTTCAAATTAAATTTTTAATAAATTTACTTCAGAAATATTCTTGTAAGAAGTGCTTTCTACAAATTATTCTTTTTTCAAGGGAACCTCGACAGAGTGAAGCATTCTAGTCTTGATTTTTATGCAAAGAAATAAAACTATTAATATGCAACTTCTTTTTTCCTTTTTTCCCTTTAGTAGATCTAACTTTATGAATCTTTTGATTCTTATTTTAAAGTTTTATTGGGAACAATTCTAAAAAATAGAATAGTTGTTATTTGCTTTATCTTATTTTGTGATTTATTTTAAATTGATCTTTGATTTTTTTTTTTAGCATAAATAATGCTAATTTCACAATTTGATATTTTGTAAATATTATTACTTAACATAGGATTTCAGCCAAATGGAGAAGCTCCGATCTCATCTACCAGTAAGGGAGTGACACCTGGCCTCGACGGAGGCGATTGGTCACCTCCTCGCCCGTTGAGAACGGAGGAAATCCCTCAAATTGTTAATGATTTTAGACTTGCTGCTCGAAATGCCATTAAAGCAGGTAGCTCTAATTATTAAAATGTATATATAAGAAGCAATTTTCTTTATCAATCACTTGAAATCCTAATTTTGAAAAATGGGCTATATATGTATTTTTAATTCGAAAATGTGCTTTTCCAAAAGTGCTTATTTGAACTCGATAATTAACTTAATTTCCCCAGGTTTTGATGGGGTAGAAATTCATGGAGCAAATGGATACTTAATTGATCAATTCATGAAAGACCAAGTAAACGACAGGACGGATCAATATGGCGGAAGCCTCGAAAACCGATGCCGGTTTGCCCGGGAGATAGTTGAAGCTGTGGCTGCTGAAATCGGAGCTGAAAAAGTCGGCATAAGGCTATCACCTCACGCAAATTACATGGAAGCTCAGGACTCAAATCCTGAAGCACTTGGCCTCTACATGGCAAAAGCACTTAACAAATATCAAATTCTTTATCTTCACGTAATGGAGCCAAGATTTTTTAATCCACAAGACGAGCTTGATGCTCCTCAGTACAGTTTGCTTCCAATGAGAAAAGCTTTCAATGGAACTTTCATTGCTTCCGGAGGATACAATAGAGATAGTGGCAACAAAGCCGTAGCTGAGAATTATACAGATTTGGTTGCTTATGGTCGTTCGTTTTTGGCCAATCCGGATTTGCCAAAGCGCTTTGAGCTGAATGCTGCTTTGAATAAGTACGACAGAAGCACTTTTTACACTCCTGATCCTGCTGTCGGGTACACCGATTATCCATTCCTGGAAGTTTAGGCTTGAGCATGTGACGAGTGATGCGAAGCATTAAGTGAACAAGTTCAGTTTGAAAATGGATGAAATTTGGGTACAATTTAGGATTTAAGATCTATGATAATCAAGATTTCAAGCTATGGAAAAATGAATTTTCTAATAAATTAATTCAAGTAATTTATCAAGATTTTTGTCAAATTAAATTGAACCTGTTGGTTAAAAAAAAATTAAATGCTTTTTTTTTTTTAAAAAGGCCAATCTAGCTGTTTGGATAGGGTGGTTGTAAAATTAAACCGACACGTGGTTCCAATGAAATAGGCCTCCGACTCTAAATTCCAAACACTAAAAGATAAAAACTATAGCCGGGACCAATAATTCCTTTCCTTTTATTGAAGGACCACTAATTTTAGCGAATGTCCATTTCACGGGGACTCACGGCTAAACCCTTAATTTGCGCACTTTATTGCAATTGCATTATCGTCATTATTTGTTTTTATTTTTTTTTAAAAGCAATATCGTGACTATAAAAATTACAAAAATGGTGACATGAACACCATTGTGTTATTATATTATCATTTATGCTTAATCGTAACGGCCCCCATCACCAATCACTGAAGACGACCACACACCAAAAAATTAAGAAAAGGGAACTTGTCGGTAAAACTTTTCTTGCCCAATCCTTCCGGTCTTTCGCTTGTTCACTTGTGTATTAATTGTACTGCAATTGCAATTGATCGATATTAAAAATCAACAAAGGGTTTTTGAATTGGCATGTTTGTTGGGTTTTACTTGAGTCGTATACTTAAGATTTTTGTTAACAATAATTTACTGTATTTGTGCAATTGCGTTGGATTGAATAATTAAGAGCATTAATTATCCATAAAAACTAAAAATTATAAAATTTACTATAATACAACAAAGTATGTCTAATATATTTAAAATATATATTTTTTAGATATTGAAATTATGTTAAGATATATATAATATAATATTTATTTTAATATTATATTTCTATTTATTATAAAATATTAGAGTCAAATTTTTGGATTAATACTTAATAGAACTAAAGTATAATATGGTTAAAAAAAAAAAGAAATCTTAGTGTTCCTTATTAAATATTTAAGAATTTGTGCGGTCATTTCTCAAACTTTAGAGGTATAGTTATCTTGTTCTTGTATTTCAAAGGAAAAATTAAAGATAGTTAGATAATCCTGCAATCAAACTAAATATTTTAAATATATAAGACTTAAAAGAAAATTTAGCTAATAAATGTGCGACATAGTTACTAATGCTAATTTTAGTGTCAATATAAACTATTTCTATTTATTAGTGCATATTCAATGGAAACATCATCATTTACTTTTCGTTTATTTAAAAGATAAAGGGGTATGAATAAGTTCTAAACTAATTTTTTAACTCTTTGTTGAATTTAAGTTTCATTCTCGAGGGATCAGATAAACAAAACTAAAACTAGTTGAAAACAACATCGTATCCCATTTAACATGTGATGCACGTTCGACAAGTAATTTTCCAAACATTTATAGACAAAAGATAAAAAGCGACAACATTTACAGGGACCAGTAATTTTGCGAATCGTCCAATCAGGGCGACACTGAATCTTAATTTTGATTCTAATCTAATTGTGCAAACGTCATTATTTCCATCACCCCCTTTCTTTTTATTTGTTTATCATAATTATTGACCATGAGAACAATTTAATATTGTTGACTTATATTCTGAATTATTGGTCGTCCCTTTTGTTTATAAAGCAAGTGTTGAAGGGAGAAGAGCCATAATCAGAAAGCGAATACAGGCGAGGCAAATTAGAAAGATTGCATTGGCAAACATGGCAGCCACCGCAGGCGCCGCCGCCATCCCGCTCCTCACTCCGTACAAAATGGGACAATTCAATCTCTCCCACAGGTTTTATACAAACTCTTTCGCTCGCTCTCTCTTTCTCTGCACGCACACACAATTTAGATTTCATTTCAGAGATCTTTATCTATTATTTTCTTATTACTCCTATGATCAGGCCACTTAGGTAGGGGGAGAGAAAAGATAATTTAATTCAAGATTTCTAATTGGTGTCTTTAGTTAAAGTTGATTTATTTCACCTCTTACTCAAATATATTAAAGAAAAAATATATATTTTTTAAAAAACTAGATAATAATCACTGTGAATCTAAGTCTCTTGGGTGACAGTGTGGGTTTGCACCGGGGGTGTGGATTTTATTTCTGCAGTGCTTAAAAATAATATACACACACAACACTTGTCGGTGGCCACCAAACTGAGTCCCAAAATTTTTGTGTCAATAGTTTTTTTAATCGATCATTTATTTTTATTTACTCCTCGACAATTGTTTTATTTGTCTGTTCATGGCATCGTTAAACCACAAAAAAAATAGGTCCAAAATTATTATAGGAGTAGGGCCGAACTAAAAATTGATTGGGAAAACACCAAAATTGACTCACAAACTGTTTATGTACATTTTTTTTTTCTTTTAGGTCATTTGTAGTCAACTAATAATTGTAAGCAAAATTCTGGAGTGCATTATATATATTACGTTCAATTAATACATAAGAGTAATTTAATTTAATTTAATTTTTAATTATATATAATAATTTTTTAAAATAAATATACATACGACATACATTAGTAATTAAATATAATATCTCTCAAAAACTATCTAATTATGGGTACCAAATTTTTGGGCATGATAATTTGTATTAGTAGCTGACTAATAATTCCTAGTTTTTATTTCTTTTATAAAATTTTATTATATTAAAGCTACTGCGACCCACCTAACCTGCCCAGATGACAGACGTCGGGCGCTTCTCTCCAAATGCATCGGTGCCAATAAGATGAAACAAATACTTCTGCGGGTACTAATTATGTGTACCAAATTTTACATGTGATTTTCCAAGTCTCCCAAAAACATTTACTTCTGCGGTACTCGGTTAAAAATATTATTTGACTGAGAGAAGTTTTCTTTTTGTTTATTTATTTATTTATAAAATAACCTCCGTTAGATGAGAAAAAATATGAGTCATTTTAATTACGTACCGAGTTTTTAATTTTTACAGAATTGTGCTGCCTCCGTTGACCAGAAACAGATCATACAATAACATTCCGCAGCCGCATGCCATTTTGTACTATTCTCAGCGCGCTACTAACGGTGGCCTTCTCATTGCTGAAGCAACTGGGGTCTCTGACACCGCCCAAGGGTAATTGTGTAATTTTGATTTCCCTTTTATTTTTAAAAATGTCATTTGCATATATAAATTTTATGAAAAAGATATGATTTCACATTTTTATCCCAAAGTAAATAGTTAAATTAGTTTGATAAGTTGATTTCAGTGGCATAATAATTAAATTATTGATTTTATTTAAAGAAATTTAATGGCAGGGGACTCCACGAAGGCAATTGAAAAAAACTATATATTTACTTATTACTTAAATTTAATTAATATTACCCGATCGAGGACCAATTTTTCCTTATTGCTAAGGAATATTTGGTCGTTTACGCAAAATAATGTGCAAATCATTTATTATGTAGCGTGAGAATGGCAGATTTTGCAGAATCAATTTTGAGAATAAACAATTGATATTTATAAATTGAAGGTATCCAGACACACCTGGAATTTGGACAAAGGAGCAAGTGGAAGCTTGGAAACCAATTGTGGATGCTGTTCATGAAAAAGGTGGCATCTTCTTTTGTCAGATTTGGCACGTAGGCCGAGTTTCTACCTTTGGTATGATATGCTTCCTAATTTACATTTTATTCATTTTTTTTATTTTATGAATGTGTTTTCCACAAAAATAGATGGCAACGCTTCCTAATAACTAGTAAACTGATCTATGCATTCACACCAAAAGTATATCGAGCATAGTTTAGAAATCTGAGCTCATTTGAGGCGAGATTTACCACATATTTAGGGGATATGTACATGGGCGAAACTATCTTGTGGGCTAAGGACTAGACAGCAAAAGATTTTCATAAAATAGAAAGGTCTACAAAGAAATTTAGCCTTTCTTTTTAAGGGAAATTCATGTTCCGGCCCCTCATAGTCAATGCATTTCTATTTAAGTTTGCTATTTGTTCATTTCAGCTCTAGTTGAACCAAAATTGTTGTTTCACCTCTAAATATATTAAGTCACGTGGTTTAATAATATTGAAATTTGACTTTATTAAATTCTATAACTTAAAAATGTATCGCATAAATAAGGGAAAAAAAAAGAATGCCCGCACTAGAAAGATTATGTATATACACTCTTATACATGTTTATAAATACACACACTTATACATATTTATAAATAAAAACACTTATGCATATTTATATTTGAAGAGATACATCTGTCTTTGGGAGGGCAATTTTTTGGTGACCGTCGCTACGAGGGTATTGAAGTATAGGGGACATCAGTCTGCCAACCGAGCAACAAACCTTAACAACCATTTTGTTCGTATTGTAGAGGAATATTTAATTATTTATTCAAATTATGTTAATATCATTATTTTTTTTTTGTTGTTTTCGTACTTATATTGTAGTCTATTGAAATTTACATGTGATCATTTTAGTTTTAAGTAATTCTAGCTGAAAGCAAATTTGATTTTTCACAACTTAAAACAAGCAGGTTTTCAGCCAAATGGAGAAGCTCCAATTTCATGTACCAGTAAGGGTGTGACACCTGGCCTAGACGGAGTAGATTGGTCGCCTCCTCGTCCACTAAGAACCGAAGAAATCCCCTTAGTTGTCAATGATTTTAGACTTGCTGCTCTTAATGCAATGGAAGCAGGTAATTTGAAGAACGTATACTGACGTGTACACTTCATAAAACACAACTTTGAGCTTTGTAATTGTTTTGATTTGTTTAGTTTACTATTAGCTACAAAATTATATCGTATTGCTTGCCCAGTTCTTTAAAAATGAAGAAATTTATGTGTATGGACACATGTTAAAAAATGGGAAGGATTAAACGAGACAATAATCTTTGTTGCAATACATTATTGATTTGCCGTGAAACAATAATATAGCAGTAGTTTAAAAAAGGGGACAACAAGGTTATATATAAACATTTTAGGTGGAAAGTTTCCCCTTTCATAAGTGTTTTTGTGTATATAAAAATAGTTATTCGAATTTAAATAATTTTTCACAGGTTTTGATGGGGTTGAGATTCATGGAGCTAATGGGTACCTGATCGATCAATTCATGAAGGATCAAGTAAATGATAGAAGTGATCAATACGGCGGCAGCCTAGAAAATCGATGCCGATTCGCATTAGAGATAGTTGAAGCTGTGGCTAATGAAATCGGAGCCGAAAGAGTTGGCTTGAGACTATCACCTTATGCTAGTTACATGGAGACTGGAGACTCAAATCCGGAAGCACTTGGCCTGTATATGGCGAAAGCACTTAACAAATTTAAGCTCCTTTATCTGCACGTAATCGAGCCGCGGATGATCAAAATCAATGATAAGTATGAAACTATACACAGTCTGTTGCCAATGAGAATGGCTTTTGAGGGAACTTTCATTTCTGCTGGAGGATACAATAGAGATGAAGGCAACAAAGCCGTTGCTGAGAATAATACAGATTTGGTTGCTTTCGGTCGTTTATTTTTGGCTAATCCGGATTTGCCGAAGCGTTTTGGGCTCAATGCACCTCTGAACAAGTACAACAGGAGCACTTTTTACATTCCTGATCCTGTTGTTGGGTACACAGATTATCCTTTCCTAGAAGTTCGTGCTTGAATGAATGATTAACTTATATAGTTAATTTTGGATTTTCACGTTGTGATTTTTTAAAATGTTTACTGGCATATGAAGAATGAGGATAATTTATTTTTGTAAACAGGATGAATGTTTGAAATTAAAATAGCTATCGCGAGATAAATATGCTTTAAATAATAATTTTAATAAAAGCAATAAAGATATTATATTTTTTTATAATAATAGAAGTGTGAGATAAGGTTAACGTAACATTTATAAATGGAGTAATAAATGTTTACTACCGAACCCTATAAAGTTACAGTTTCTAATAGGCCCTTAATATCATAGTAGACACTCGCCTTAAAGATACAATACTTGAAAAATGATACATAAATCCACTTCCAAGTTTGAACAAGTTAGTGAATGTAGTAGTTAGCAAGGAGTAGCAGCAGCTGATTGGAGCGTGCGGCAAGCATAACAGAATGTACGGAAGTACTATTAATTAGCTGTAATTTGTCTATGGCTACTGTTAAGTTACATGATGAGATGACAAAAATTTGTCGGAGGAGGGTTGTTAGATTTAATCGAGCGGCTAAAGATATAATAAACAATAAAAGAGAAGTTGTGAAATATGTTGAACAACTAATGGTTAATTTGTTAATTTATTTAATGCATGTAACATTTAAAATGTAAGTTACCAAGGTCATTTGTCCCTACGTTTGTTTAGCTAACTTGTAGTGCACGTAATATTCAATACATTCTTGACACTAATATTGTATTTACTTTCTAAATTGGGAAATTAGAATCCGCAGTAAGAATCATTAACGATATTTACTTTATAAAATAAAGTCGAAAATTAGAATCAGAATCAGATTCATGGGATTTGTCATTATTTGGGAATGAAGAACAGGAGACTTATTCTCAGGGGAGATGTGAATGAATCTCTTATTTCTTGAGTTGACCATTTTACCCTCCTCAAAATTAAAAATACTCATTTTACTCTCATTTATAATATAATTAATTAATATATTATAACTAATTATAATATATTGATGAATGTATTAATATATTATTTACAATAATTAATAATAATTATAGTTTTTGAATAGATAATCGTAATAGTTTATATATTATAATTATAATTAATTCATATATTATTAATAATTAATTACTTAGTATAATTATTACTATTAATTAATATATTAACATATTATTAACAATAAGTATTAATAATTATAAGTTTTGAATAAATGGAAACAATTATTGATATATTATTATTAATAATTAATATAATAATAATTATTATTATAATTAGTATTAATTAATATATTAATTATTAAAAACAATTAAAAATAATTATAGTTTTATAATAGATAATCACAATAGTTTACATATTATAATTATAATTAATTCATATATTATAATTAGTTAATTAATAATAATAATTATAACTTTTGAATAAATAGTCACAATAATAATAATTAGTATTAATTAATATATTATTATTATTAATGTATTAATAATTGTATATCTTGAATAAATAATCACAATAATTAATATATTATTATTATTGTTATTATAATTAATTAATTAACATAATGCTATAATCATTATTAATATAACTATTATAATTAATTCATATATCATTATTAGTTAATTAATATACTATTACTATACGTTAATATATTAATACATAATTAACAATAATATATTAATAATTATAGTTTTTGAAAAAATAATCACAATAATTAATATACTATTATAATTAAATAAGTAATATTAATATTATTAATTAATTATAATAATTATATTTATAATCATTAAAAATATATTAATTAATAATTTTTAAGATTAATTAATATATCAGTATGTTATTAACAACAATAATAAGAGTAATTTAATAAATAATTACTATAATTAAAATATAAAATAATAATTATGATAATAATTGATTAGGTATTTTTTAGTAATTTATTATAATCTATATTTTTTCGATTTTGATTCTGAGATAAAGTGAACACGTTAATCACAATCTAACTCATCCGATCTCGATTCCTACAATTCAAAGAATAACTTATTTCAATTCTCATTTTATATTTTTATTCCAATTCATTCTTATTTCTATCTATTCTTATTTTAGCTTATGATGATTTTAATTTAATAAACGCATCATAAACATTTAAAGAAAAAGTGGGTGAATAGGTGATTTGGTAAACTGTTCTGAATACCGCACGTTGAAACCCCAACTCATATAGCTGCCCCACTTCTTTCACTTTCTAGCGGCTGGTATGGCCCAACCGGCTACCGGTGGTGGTGACCAACCACTGCCAGAACCACCGCTTTCTGCCGGCCACCATCGAACTAGCCTCTAGCCCCTTAGTGCTGATTAACAGTCTCTGGATAGCTCGCATACCACCTTACAGGCACTACCCTCATCAGACCCCACTGATTACGTCTCATTTACATGCGTGTGTCAAACCTGGGCGTTATAGCCAGTTGCACGCTTCTCATCTTTAACAGCCGCTCCCATCATTGCCACTCAACACCAACAACCCGACCCAACTGTCTCTTTAGCCCTTCTTGACACTGTCCAGCCGCCACTGATGTCTCCAACTCATCATCAACAACCATATGTGTAATATAATGTATACACTTTTAATTCACAAATGTGCTTCCTCAAATTTAAATCTTGAAGAAGCTTTATAACCCTTCACGTTCTGAAATGTCAAATTTGCCCCTTATCTTCAGCCTACCAGGTTTTGAGAGCATCGGTTTTCCGCATGCAAAAGAAATCCTGACGCTCGAGTTAATTGATTAATTGCTAAAATTAACTTTTTGATAGAGAAATTAATTTATCTGAAGGGTACTGTTAATTAATGTCAAGGATTGTTGTAAGGATATTTTTGTAAAGAAAAAGAAAAAAGTAAAGATAAAAATATAATATATTTAACTGAAGGATATTTTGTGATATTTCTTAAAATATAGGAACGAAACGAGCGTTTAAATCAAATTATACACCATATGCTGATTACATGCTCAATTCCTGATGCACTTGGCCTGTACGTGGCGAATTCAAGATTGTTTACCTGCACGTCAACCAGCCGCGACGGATTAAAATCAATGATAAGTATGAAACCACACACAGGCTGTTGCCAATCAGAAGCGCTTTTGAGGGAATTTCGTTGCTGCTGGGTACACAGATCATGCTCCCCTATAATTTGTCTAAGATCTGCTCAATTAGATTACTTATTAGGTTGTAATTTTAAATTTTAGGACACAAAGTATTAAGTGATCAGAATAAGACAAAAAGAAAAGTACAAGATGAATAAAATGAAATTTATCAATTTTTTTCCGATTTTTGATGTTATTATTTATTATTTGATATATAATTATAGATTAAAAAAATTAGATGAATTATCAGTTTTGTAAAGCAAACTTGAACAAATCAAAATGAAGATTCAAATTCAATATTTTAATAAATTGATCGGATATTGAATTCATGGAATTTTGATCTTATTGGATTTAGATTCATCATGAATTCGTGGGTCAAATTTGCTACCTTACAGACAATCAAGCTCTCAAAATACATCCACAGATGAAGACAGAAAAAAAATAATTTTACTAGAAAAAATTATAAATATTGTGATATTTTAACTCACTATCTAAAATTCTAATACAGTCAAACTCTCGAACTCTCAAATCAAGAGTTTATTAAACTCTTAAAATACTCTCTAAATAGAGAAGAGAAACTGAATTTTTGGATGCAAAAATGAGGAGGAGCATCCTCCTTTTATAGCCAAACTTTGGCTATTGTGTACTATTATTTTATTTTATTGTTTCCTTCTTTGGCCGGTCATCTTTCTTTTCTTTTTCTTTTTCTTTTTTTCTTTCTTTCTTCTTTCTTTTCTTTTGTCTTCTTCCTTTTTTTTATTTTCGGTGGCCCTCTTTTTTTAAAAATTCTCTCACTAGGAGATTAGATTGGGAATCAATCAATCTCTACATTATGCTTTCTACTTCACTATTGTCATGTTACTTACATCTTTAATAGGTTACAAGAGAATCTATTCCATATAAACTTGTCAGCATTGATCGATTTGGTAAAAACATTTATTAGATTTTTTTTTGTATGAATTTTCTATAAATCTGTATTTCTATCTTCTATTACTTCTCGAACGAAGTGATACTGTACCCCTATGTGTTTTATCCTTGAATGAAAAGCTAGATTCCTTAAAATATGTAAAGCACTATGATTGTCACAAAATACAAGAATTTTCTGTTGTTTGTGTGCGAGCTCCTCCAATAATCTTTGAATCCAAATAGCTTCCTTGCAAGCTAGTGGAGTTGCTATATATTCTATTCGTATTGTAGATAGAGCCACAATGGTCTGCAGATTTAAAAGCAGCTTATAACTTCTCCTGTAAGTGTAAACACATAGCTAGTAATACATTTCTTTTTATTAAGGTTTCCTACAAAATCTAAATTCATAAATCCCCTGATAGTAAATTTTGATCCTCCATAATATAATGCAACATTTGAGATTCCTCTGATATATCTCAGAATTCTCTTCATAACTTTCCGATGTTCTTTATCAAGATTCACCACGTATTAACTGATTGTTCCCATTATCTATGCAATGTCTAATCTTGTGTATATCATGGCGAACATTAAACTTTCCACTAATTATGTATACAGTACTCGAGATATCTCTTTCCTCTTTACTTTATTGTTAGGACACATATTTGAGAATAATTTGAGATTAACAAGAACTGGGGTATAAATTGGCTTACAATCGTGCATATTGAAATGTCACAAAATTTTCTTCTAGTAATTCTTTTGAAAAGGCCAAATCTTTATGTTATCTCTGTCTCGGTAAATTTACATCTCTAGAATCTTGTTTGTTGGTTCTAAATCTTTCATTTCAAACTCTTAAGCCAAATCTACCTTCAATTCTTAGACTCAATCTTTGTTGGGGCCTACAACCAACATGTCGACTATATATAATAGTAAAATAATAAAATTATTATCTTTAAACTTTTTGTAATATGCACAATAGTCTGCTGTATTCAAGGCTCATGATAAAAGAATCAAATCTCTTATACCAATATCTTAATGCCAGTTTGAGACAATATTGAGATTTTTCAACCGCAAACCAGGTTCTCTTTTTCCTTTTTAGCAAAATCTTCTAGTTGGAGTATATAAATTTCTTCTTCAAGTTCTCTTTGAAGAAATATATTTTTCACATATAACTGCTCTAGTTGAAGGTCAAATGTAGCACACATTACCAAGACTACTCTAATTATTGTGAGTCAAACTACCAGAGAAAATATTTTTTTGAACTAAGTCTAGAGTGTATTTAGTTCTAACATGCTGGTTACTTGTAACACGATACTCGCAGAACGGTAAATTTACTGATTTCAACCCCAAAAGAAGTTTTTACTCAAAGAGAATCTTCAAATCTTGTTGTAACATGTGACTGAGTCTGAGATGCTACATCATCGTTGACTCTTTTCTATTTGATGTGACATGCATATCAGCTTTCTATAGTGTCTCCCTTTTAAGCATTAATATATTAGCACCAATCTTTTTTGCCTTTATTAATACAAGTGCACCTCTATCAATCTTCACGATCCCATTCTCTACATGAGTTTTGCACCCATAATTATCTATTTATCCTAAAGACAATGGATTCTTCTTCAAGCCTTTGACATGTCGTACCTCCTTAATTATGCAAACTGTACCATCAAACATTTTAATTTTGGAAGTACCTGTAATATATGCATTTTTATTTCTTATAAAGTAAAGTATTTATTTTTCGTTTGGTATCGATTTTATAAATTTCAAACTCATTATATGTCATCACGAGAAAACTTTGACGCAATACTAAATTAACCTCGTATGAATAATTTTAAATTTTATCGTGATGTAAAATCGAGACAAAACCAAACATAATTTCGTAGCCGATTATTTGGATATTTATTATTTTAGAACCAATATTAATTTAATCGATATTAAAAAAATAAATAAATTAAATTAAATTAAATAATAATAAAATTCTTTTATTTAAATAGTGAGAGAGGAGCCGAGAGAGAGAAAGAAAGAGAGAGAGAGAAAGAGAAAGAGAAAGAGAACAAGAGAGAGGAGTTGACCTGTTGACCCGATCCAGATTCGGCCTGCGACTGTGACCCAGCTGGATCTCCAATTTCTACCACTAATTCGAGCAAGCTTGGTACCGATTTGAAGCTTGTGAGACGTCGGTCATATCTCTGCCATTTCCACTACCGGCAACCGACCAGAACGCCGCCGGTGAAGCTTGAAAGTTTCGACCAAACACCGTTTCTTGCTGCCATCAATCTCGTCGGAGTTCAGCCAAGCCATTGGCTGGGTCCCAATCCTTTCACCTCCAACTTTCATTTCCGACTGGTCTCGTCACCTGAAACGATATGATTACTAGTGAACGACAACTTGCAATCCGTGGCTTTGGGAGCTCAATTCGCCGTTGTCATTAAGCATGAAAGGTCACTGCCGGCATTGTTGAACTCACCGAGGCCGGAACTACAAAACCTGAGCTTCCCGTCACCGTTGACTAGCAGGGGGTAATTTGAAAAATTCATAAAACTGGTGGTTAATTCTGTAATTTCTTAAAATTATGGGTAATTTAGTAATTATGGACAAGGACAGTTAGGTAATTTGAGATTTCAAGGGTAAATTGGTAATTTAAGTCATTACGGGTAATTTGATAATTTAGCACCCCAAGGGTAATTTCATGATTTCTAATATGTGGGTATTTTAGTAATTAATAAATTGAAGATAGGTTGATAATTTATGATTTTGAGGTTAAATTGGTAACTTATAATTTTTGAGATATTTTGGTAATTTTAATTTCAAGGACATTTTGGTAATTTGAAAGGATTTGAGGATATTTCGGTAATATAAAAATTTGAGAATAAATTAATAAAGTATATTTTTGAGGGCAATTAAGCAAATTTCGATATCGGGGGCAATTTAGTGATTTTTGGACATAAGCATAATTTAATAATTTTAAACATTCGGGAGTTATATTATGTGAGTTTGAGTTTTATTAAGTACAATTAATTGTACTTTATGTGATTGGTAATAATTATGCTATTTATTTGATTAAAGGACCCACGAACGAGAACTAACCCATGGACGTGGACGATATCGAATTTGATCGTCGTCACTGTAAGTGGAATCTTTTAATTGACAATAGATTAAGTTGATAATTTAGAGAATAAACAAATACCCAAAAAGTAATAAAACAATTAAAGTATAAGAAAGATCTCACAAACCATGATAAATCAAACCTTTGTTATCTTTTAACCAGAAAATAAGTTTAATTCTTCATGGAGAAAAGAGAGAAATTTTGATCTAGGGTTTCCTCCTTTTTCTTCAAGTCAAAGATCCCCCTTTGTTTTTAGTCTTTTCCTTTTTATAGAGTTTCTTCATAAACAAAATAATAAAATCTAAAGTATTATCAAAATTATAAAAATAACTAAAAAGATAAAACACATTAAAATAAAAACTGTAAGTTCTTATTTGACATCACGCGCCTACGTCTTATCAACGAAATTCTTCGGAAGCTCATAATTTTTTCAGGAAAGCTATCATCCTCAAACATCATTTTATATCTCAATTTTAACACTAATCAATAGAATTGCACCTACAAAAGTAAAACACAAATAAATCACTACTATTAAGTACAAAACATCAATATTAAGGGAAATAAACAATACAAAACTAGTGCCTGAATTGCACTTTAACACTGAGTTTAAGCTTTCACTGAAAACTCTTTCTTTTCCACAGTCCTGCTCTGTTGCCTGCTTAACATGTACATTTAGCACAAATGAAATTGAAAATTTATCAATCCACTGGTCCAGAGCCAAATTATGGAGACTTGTGAACCAGGCGCTGGTTCAAAGAAAGCAAGGCAGAAGAAACTGCCAATAATTTACCTACGTTTGCTTTATTCCCCAACCAAGCACCATTCTCAGTGTTCATCTTTTGTCCTTCAACTGTTAGAAATGACTTGGTTCAGGAGTCTTAACGAATGTTATCTTAAGTTCGATGACAGAAAGTATGCCAAATCACCATCATTACACTCATTTGATCATATCAAAATTTTAGAAACTTTGTCGTATATTCCTGATCCAGAAATAGATTAAAAGTACTGTTCCATATATTCCTGATACAGAAATTGATTAAAAGTACTTTATGCTTCTGAATATGGTTCAAAATTAGAAAACATGTAACAGCAAAGCAGGAGAAGAAATTACCTGAAGCGGAGGATGATCGCAATTGCAGTGCAACCACTTGAGAATTTTGTCAAAGGCCTCCATTCACTGCCGACTGCCAACTGCTGCCTTGAAATGGTTTCATTTTCTTTGGGTTCTGTCACTGGCAATCCTTCCACTAATGAGCTTCTCATTTCATATTCTGCCCTCCTTCCTGCATCATATGATACATCTAATTGAAAGAAATTGGTCACCCTGCTAGGTAAGCAGACCATGAAAAGGAATCTCTCAACTAAAAATCAAAACTAATATAGACATGAATTTAGGAAATTAAACTTAATCTGTGCCAAATGTGAAATTCTATACATCACATGGTAATTAACGCAGATGAAACTATGCTATTTACATACGACTGTAAGTTAGGACAAGATAAACAACGCATACCTGCCAAAACAAACAAGCAGGATTATCCATAGTATTGGACCAATCCAGTTAGATGCCTTGTAGGAAACCTAAGTGTGTTGCAATAAATAGGTATATGAGTAACCGTAATACTGTCGAAGAAGCTGACACTATCACAGAATTCTTTGGTAACCTCAATCTGTGGCAAATTAAATGTAGGTCGCTTGTCCTGCAAAAGAATTACTCATATTGCATTAATAATGTTTTACAGTAACGTCACCCCTATCTCAAATAAAAAATTCGTATATTCACAGGATAAGAGAAACAGATTGTTAGAAAATATGTATTGCAGGTTTCTGATATAGAGTTTGATTCAAAATGCTATTTAAGCTTCAAAATTAGATTAAAAACAACAACCAAGCAAATCGGAGTAAGGGAAGAAATTACTTGTCAAAGTCCAATCTTGAGGTTGGGAATGTGAGATATCTTAGGCCAGTCTTCTCCTCCCCACTTTCTGTAACGTTGTACCAGAATATCACAACCAAGCCAAATTATCAAATCCCTCAACGTTGTCGTTTGATGAATATGGTCGGGAAGGGCCTTTAATTTGGGGCAATCAATAATCACCAAGCAAGACAGACGTGGCATGATGTTGATGAAGGTGTTTCCCGTTCTTGTAATCCCATAATCCCACTCTTCCAATTCCATTAATCCCTTAATCGAAAGTAATTTCAATTTGGGGAACGCAATAATAACTGATGAAGAAGAAGAAGAGTCATGATGATCACTTTCCATCCCCAAAAATTCATCACCCAATCTTTTCACACTCTGCATGTGCGATATGTCAAGCATTTCGAGGGATGGCAATTTTCCCAAAGGAGGCAGCTGCTCACAATTTCGGCACACACTGAGATCTAAACTCCTTAGATTGGTTAATGACGTCATCCAGCCAGGGGAAACAGTGTTGCCTCTGTATGAACCTATCTCTAATTCCTTTAAATCCGGAGGTGGTTGCAGGGCTTCAAGAAGAAGCTGATCATCCTCGTTCTTCCTACTTTCTCCTCCTCCCTTCTTATCAAAGCAAAGAATCAAACGAGAGAGGTATTTCTTTTTGTCAAGTTCTAATCGCTTAGCCTCGCCCACATCTAATACAACACCCAGACTTCTTATACCACATGCTTGGAGGTGCTCCAAGTTTTTAAGAGATTCAAGCCTACATGCTTTGCTACCATCAACACCTACTCCTCCACTCGCATGGAACTCCCCCAGGGTCCTAAGACTCGTTAATCTCCCAAGCCCTACCGGCATGTACCTTAAAGAATAAGTAAAACTATTTAGTAAATGCTTCATGTTTATTAACTTCCCAATCCCTTCAGGTAATTCTTTAAGAAGCACACAACCACTAATATCTAACTTTTCTAGATTATATAACTCGCACAATGTCTCCGGTAGTTTCTCTATTTCCTGATAAGACAAATTAAGGTATCTTAAATGTACCAGCTTTTCTATGTTTCGTGGAATCTCTAGAGCCGAACGTGATCCACCGAGGCCCGATCTGTAAAAATCTAATGCCCTTAAACTTGTCAATTCCCTAAATAATTCTTTTAGGATCTCACCAATAAACCTCGAATGAGCAAATCCCTTAACATCAATTAAGAGGCTGCGAATTCTTTTGACTCTACAATTGGAGACAGGAAGTAAAGCCCAATCACCGCTGAATAACAATAGGTGACGAACCTTCTCATCAAGAGAGTCTATGGCATTTGATTCTTCACCAGCATTAATTGCCATCGAAAAACATTCATTCTGACTTACAAATCGGGCAAAATCATGCACCATATCATGCATCTTGCACTCTATAATACGATTATCATAACTTTTCGTAAACTCTTGAAAGAAAGAGCGAGAAGTTAAAATGCCAAAATACTCTTCACCTATTGTCTCCATCTCTTCGTCTTGTTTTGCACTAAGATAACCTTGAGCCATCCATAATGTAATCAGTTTCTCTTTTTTTATATTGTAGTCTTTTGGAAAGACAGCACAATATGAGAAACATCTTTTTACTTTGGACGGTAAATCATTATAACTCAACAGCAATGAGGACAGAATACCTTTTTCCATCTCTTCTACTTTCCATAAATCACTGTTTAAAATTCTTTTCCACTCTTCTTCAGTTTGTTTAGAGCGCATGAGACTCCCTATTGTTTTTGCAGCAAGAGGTAAACCTTTGCACTTGCTAGCAATTCGTCGGCCTATTGGTTCTAATTTTTCACGTTCCTCGACGGACCGACCAAAAAATGCTATCTTGTTAAATAACAAGCAACATTCCTCTTCAGCTAATTCCTTAACGGAGATAATATCTATAGATCCCATCATAGATGCAACTAACAGATTTCGTGTGGTAACTAAAATTTTACTTCCATGGAGACCATTCTTTAGGCAACGGTAGAATGGTTCCCATTTCACGTAATTTCCATCCCACACGTCATCTAAGACAACAAGAAAGCTCTTCCCCGCAATGGATTCGTAAATATGTCTAAGAAGAGACTGGAATTCACCTAAATGAGATTCACGACCATCCAAAGCTTCAACTATCGCTTTAGCAACCCTAAATTCCTCAAAAGTGTCTGATACACACACCCACAGAATTTTGTCGAACTTTCTCTTCACCTCCTCATGATTACATGCTAGTTGTGCAAGAGTAGTTTTCCCTATGCCTCCCATACCAACAACTGAGATGATATGGAGGCCTTTCTGTTGCTCACTACTCTCACGCAGCAGCTTGCTTATGAGTTCATTCTTCTCACCAACTCTGCCACAAATCTCTTCCTCATCAATCAAGGAGGTACTCTGTACACGCCTTGGTCTTTCACAACTTGTGCTGCCACCCTCAATAAATTTAAACATGTCTTTTTGAGTGGCAATATCATGAAGCTCTTCATTGATTTTTTTGATCTTCTCAGCAATGTCATGACGTAGAAGGATTTGTTTGAAACCAAATTCTTCTTGTTTGAATCCAAAACAAGAGGCGGGAAAGCAGAAACTTACCTTCTTTTTCTTATGAGGAGCAACAAGAGCATTTTCATCAACGCTACCCTCAATTTGCAATTTTTGTCTTGCTGTGATCCACTCATCCAGCACATCTTCAATGTCGTAGGATGCATACTTGAGCCTACCCAGCCAAAGACTAACAGCTTTGTCCTTCACTTGCTTTTCCTCTGCATCATCCAGCACAACTTGAATGGCTTGAAGGTGCCTGGTAAGGCTTTTCACTTCTTTTTCAACACCAACCACAAGCTTTACCTGTACCAACCCAGACCGAAAGAAAATTTATGCAACTTCATGGGGAGTCTTGTTCATATTTCTAGCAAATCCTATCCAAGTTTCATGATTTTACGAACGAACCACACTAAGTATTAAGTTATAAGTTTCATATTTCCACCTTAAGGTCAATCAAAACGGAATCCTGAAATAAATTTCCTTTCAAGCTTCTAAGTCACTAAAGGGGTGCTGAAAATCATAAAAATCAATCTGAGCATGGCATAACATGTGACCATCGAATCCTAAAAAGGTGGAGCCCGAAATCCAAGAATTAAAAAATATACAAACTCAGCAAAGAGATTACATCACAAACAAAATTAAAATTTCACTTGCCAAACTCAAAGAGCGAAAGAACATTATGAAACTACAGATAAGTGATTCAGTGGTGAACTAAATTTCTACAGAACATTGAATTAATGATTATTTGACGACATAAATGAAAAATATACCATAATGATTACTTAAATGCTCAGCAAAAATTCAGTTCAACATTGAATATTCGTATAGATTAAAAATTGCATGTTTTGATTATTTTCTTAGATACGGAAGTTAAGTAAGTTACCAAAATATGAGGAATTATTGAGAATATAAATTGCATAAAAATGGGTAGCTACGACATCAACATCTAATTAGATTCAATTCAAATTCCAAAATTAAATCACCATATAATTAAATAAAGCAAAAATAAAGACTAAAACCATTAAAATCATTACAAGCATTTATTTATATTGCTGGGGGTGTAACATCGACCCATGATTCAAAAAAAGATTGAAATATTCTCATTATGAACTAAGTGGCACCTGTTGCTTTATCTCTTCAGCAGCGAAGGAAATCAGCTGCTCCAATATAGGAGAGACGATGGCATCAACCATGGTGAATACAAGAGGATACAAGTTGATATTTGCAAAAGTGATCAAAAGGATATTGAAGTGCTTGTGAAAATGAATTCCGGGCCAAAGCATTCTTATTTATATTTCATCATATGCATCGCTTTACTTCTCGACCAAGTCAATAATAATAATAATTGAAGCATGGCATCTTCCTTTCACTTTCAATTGGGAAACTTCCAATTTTGCCGGCTCAAAATAAGTGTCAATACGACAACAATAACATAACAAAAATAATAAAACAATAACATATCATAAAAAGGAGGAAAAAAGAAGAATCCCATTCTTCAGCTGTCGATTCCATTGCTAGCGAGTGACTGAGTGTTTCAAAGTTATGGGTAGTGAGGCGAGATATTTTAATATATGTGATCTCTATTTTGTTAGTAATTTTTTTTTTCTTCGTTTAGTGGATGTAAGGTAAAAAATAAACTATATAAATTCTTGTATTTCCTATGTAGATCTTATCTCAAGTTTCTTAATTTTTTCTTAATTTCACATTAGTTATGCGTATACTTCACCTATCATTTCTTATTTAGGATTAATCATACTGATCAATTTATAACCTTTTATCAAATTATCTATCGTGACTCTCCTTAATTGGAAATCTATACATTAAATAGTGATAAACTTGAAAGATCAAAGTTTCGTTCCAATTTTGTAAGTTTATTAATAGTTTGTACTCAATTTAATATTTTATTCATTGTATATTTATTTGGGAGATTGATGAATTTCTCCCTACTAAAATTAATATATATCATTTATCCCTCTATAATTTTTAAAATAACCAAAAATCACCTAATATTAAAAATTTGAAGGAAAAGAGGGGCTAGTGGGTTATTTTCTAGCAAATTATATGTAAATATAAATATATATATTTATTACAAGAAAAACATTTCAAAAATGAAAAAGAGTATGAGAAATATATCATATTATTAATTTTTTATTTACTCCAAAATATATATTTTTCATTTTTAGTACTTAAATTTTTTGTTTTAATTTCCATTAACATGATTCATTTAATTGATAATAAATATGAATAAATTTATATTTTAAAAAAGGATAGTACTGTAAAATAATGCTACAAAGGAAATTATTGGCTATTATCAAAACTGTGAGAAATAAATGATATATATTAATTTCAATAAGAGAAAAATTAACAATCTCCCTGTTTGCTTCTTAGCAGCTGTTATGTAATTCAATTTTGTTAAGCCAAAAATAAAACCATTTTATTTTATTTTCTCGTTTTGACAACTATATTTGTTCATATATTTAATTATTAACCATGCTTAAAATATATTTGTCAAAATTATTTCAATCACAAGCCTCATAATCTGACATGTGTCAACATGATGGTATAGAACAAATATGAACCCCAAAATGATCTCGACAATCATCCTTGAGCATAAGCACAACCGTGAGTGCAGTGATAAATTTCCTTACTTTGTTTCTTATAAACGATACTAGAGGAGTAGATGTGTTACAAAAATTACATGCGATACTAGAGAAAATCAATAAACTACTTGCCGGTTCAACTAGTAAAATGGCTTGATATTGTACAAAAAGTCCGAACTTCGGAGTTCGGACCATACATCATAATTAGGAGGGGTCTAATTAAAAACACATCTTTGGCGCTTGTCCTATCTGACCCATTTCAAGTGGTGAAGAGCTAAGAGCTTTGAGTTAAATGTTTGGTTGATTGAAAACTCTATAAATGCTGCAAGAGAGCTCAATAGATTAAGAAACGGGAATCACAAGCAAGTAAACATGCGTGAAAAGTATGAGGCATGCTGACAATTTGCGCACCATATATCTTCGTGTCGCATTTTAATCAACGATGTCATCCTTAAGGTAATTCTCCACACTTCAGCAACTGTAGATATGTTTGATAAGGAAAACTTCTCTGACTCAATTACATGGGAAAAGTGCGGATATGAAATCTAGGAAAAGGAAGTTTTGCATGATCTTGGTACATTTATGAAAAAAGCATTGAATCAAGCTTGAAACCTCCCCAGCATCAAAATTAGTTCAAACGCACAAGTTACAAGATGCAGATGCATATGATGAACCATAATTAAATAAACAAAAGTTCTACAAATATGACAATCACCAGATTGAAAATAGGTGAAAAGAAGGATATCTGAAATAATCCCAATCAATGTCTCGAACGGCAATCTTGCTGAATTCAACTGCGCTGGCATCCATGCCAGCAAAGATGTACCCATTGCTTTTATCTATCAGCTTCACGAGTTTTGCGACACTTTCCTGTCCTGAAGATTAGCGGCCGACTAAAATCATATTCACGAATAATTGAAAGAAACTCAAGAAAGAATTCAAGTGAAACTGATGACCTGAATATCTAAGGTTGAAAAATTGACCAGACCATAGTCTTCTATTACATCACAGAGCTCCTTTGTAAGCTTTCTGCAAGCAGAATTGTTAACAGCTCATATATGAAATGTATTTGAACAACAGGTATTACGTATCTCCAAACGAAATTACCAGAACAACCAGACAACCAGATTCCTGAGGCAGGGTGAGACAAGAGACAATCAATAAGCATACTGTCAAAGGCAATTATGGTTCCTCTTCATATTGGCGTCTCAATGCCAATACTGGACAAATTTGCAACAAGCATACAATCAATAAGCATACTGTCAAAGACAATCACTTTGCCCACTCTTATTCTTTTAAAAGGTTGGCATCTTCTTTTGTCAGATTTGGCACGTAGGCCGAGTTTCTACCTTTGGTATGATATGATTCTTAGTTTAGATTATATTTGTTTATTTATTTTATGAATATGTTTTCCATAAAAATAGTTGACAACATTTCCTAATTAACTAGTAAACTGATCTATACATATTTATAAATACACACACTTATACATATTTATAGATAAAAACACTTATACATATTTATATTTGAAGAGATACATTTGTCTGTGGGAGGGCAATTTTTGGGTGAGCGTCGCTACGAGGGAATTGAAGTTATAGGGGACATCAGTCTGCCAACCGAGCAACAAACCTTAACAACCATTTTGTTCGTATTGTAAAGGAATATATAATTATTTATTCAAATTATGTTAATATCATTTTTTTTTGGTTGTTTTCGCAATTATATTGTAGTTTATTGAAATTTATATATGATCATTTTAGTTTTAAGTAATTGTAGCTAAAAGCAAATTTGATTTTTCACAACTTAAAACAAGCAGGTTTTCAGCCAAATGGGGAATCTCCAATTTCATGTACCAGTAAGGGTGTGACACCTGGCCTAGACGGAGCAGGTTGGTCGCCTCCTCGTCCACTAAGAACCGAAGAAATCCCCTTAGTTGTCAATGATTTTAGACTTGCTGCTCTTAAAGCAATGGAAGCAGGTAATTTGAAGAACGTATACTGACGTGTACACTTCAGAAAACACAACTTTGAGCTTTGTATCATTGTTTTGATTTGTTTAGTTTACTATTAGCTAAAAAATTATAACGTCTTGCTTGCCCTGTTCTTTAAAAATGAAGAAATTTATGTGTATGGACACATGTTAAAAAATGGGAAGGATTAAATGAGACAATAATTAATCTTTGTTGCAATATATTATTGATTTGCCGTGAAACAATAATAGAGCAGTAGTTTAAAAAAGGGGACAACAAGGCTATATATACATTTTAGGTGGAAAGTTTCCCTATTCATAAGTGTTTTTGTATATATAAAAATATTTATTCGAATTTAAATAATTTTTCACAGGTTTTGATGGGGTTGAAATTCATGGAGCTAAATGGGTACCTGATCGATCAATTCATGAAAGATCAAGTAAATGATCGAAGTGATCAATACGGCGGCAGCCTAGAAAATCGATGCCGATTCGCCTTAGAGATAGTTGAAGCTGTGGCTAATGAAATCGGAGCCGAAAGAGTTGGCATGAGACTATCACCTTACGCTAGTTACATGGAGACTGGAGACTCAAATCCGGAAGCACTTGGCCTGTATATGGCGAAAGCTCTTAACAAATTTAAGCTCCTTTATCTGCACATAATCGAGCCGCGGATGATCAAAATCAACGATAAGTATGAAACTATACACAGTTTGTTGCCAATGAGAATGGCTTTTGAGGGAACTTTCATTTCTGCTGGAGGATACAATAGAGATGAAGGCAACAAAGCTGTTGCTGAGAACAATACAGATTTGGTTGCTTTCGGTCGTTTATTTTTGGCTAATCCGGATTTGCCGAAGCGTTTTGGGCTCAATGCACCCTTGAACAAGTACAACAGGAGCACTTTTTACATTCCTGATCCTGTTGTTGGGTACTCAGATTATCCTTTCCTAGAAGTTCGTGCTTGAATGCATGATCAACTTATATAGTTAATTTTGGATTTTCACGTTGTGATTTTTTAAAGTGTTTACTAGCATATGAAAAATGACGATAATTTATTATTGTAAACAAGATGAATGTTTGAAATAAAAATAGCTATCGTGAAATAAATATGTTTTAAATAATAATTTTAATAAAAAAGTAAAAATATTATAATTTTTTTTTATAATAAAAGTGTGAGATAAGGTGTAATATTTGCATATAAATATAAATATAAATATAAATAAATAAATAAATAAATAAATAAATATATATATATATATATATATATATATTAATATAGAGAGAAGTCGAGAGAAAGAAAGAAAGAAAGAGAAAGAGAAAGAGAAAGAGAAAGAGAGAGAGAGAGAGAGACCCGTTGACCCGGATCCGACCCGACCCGACCCGCTATCTTGACCCAGCCGGATCTCTCAATTCTGGCTACCGTTAGAGACGATTTTGGTACCAATTTGAAGCCCTTGAGACGCTGGTCATATCCTTACCATTCTCATTGCCGGAAAACAACCAGAACGCCGCCGATGAAGCTCGAAAGTTTCGGCCAAAAACCCATTCTTGCTACCGTCGATTCTGCCAGAGTTTGGCCACTCCACCGGTTGGGTTCTACTGCTCTCACGTCTAGCTTCCATTTCCTACTGGTCTCGTCACCTGAAACGGCCGGATTGCCGGTGAACGGCAACTTGAAATCCGCGGCTTTAGGGAGCTCGATCCGCCACCGTCATCGCTCGTGGGGGAACACCACCGGTACCGTTGGACTCACCGAGACCGAAACTACAAGATCTAAGCTTTCCGTCACCGTTGACCGAAGTCCGGGCATTGTTGACCGGTGAGGGGCAATTTGATAAAGCTTGAAAATTTTATGGTTAATTCCATAATTTCTAAAAGTTATGGGTAATTTGATAATTATGGACAAGGATAGTTAGGTAAATTGAGATTTTGAGGGTAAATCGGTAATTTAAGTGATCGGAGATAATTCGATAATTTTATATCTCTAGAGTAATTTAATAATTTCTAATATGTGGATATTTTGGTAATTGACAAAATTGAGGATAAGTTGGTAATCTATGATCTTGAGGTTAAATTGATTAATTATGATTTTTGGGATATTTAGATAATTTTGAGTTCAAGGCATTCAAGTAATTTTAAAGGATTTGAGGATATTTCAGAAATTAAGAATTTTAAGGATAAATTAATAAATATATTATTGGGGGCAATTAAATAAAATTATGATATCGAAATCATTGGTAATTTTTGGAAATAAGGATAATTAATAATTTTAAATATTCGGGGGTCATATTATGAGAATTTGGGTTTTATTAAGTACAATTAATTGTATTGTATGTGATTAGTAATAATTATGCTATTTAGTTTATTAGGGAGACCCGCGAACGAGAACCAACCCACGGACATCGACGATACCGGATTTGATCGTCGTCACTGTGAGTGGAATATACAAAATCTATTTTCTCTGTGGATTATTATGATTTTTAATTATGATAAAGCATGATTGCAAATGAATTTTTAAATGCTTGATTTAATGATTTTGTGGAAAATAGATTTTATCTGCATAATGGCATTCATTATCAGAATTGTTATGATTTATGATTTTATTTCTGATTTTGAATATATGCGTATTGATAATATTTTTAAAGAAAAGAAATGAATTTTAAATATTGTTGAGAATGAAAGAGAATGTGATTTCGGATATTATCGGATGTTTATATACATGTGTATTTTCGATTGTTTTCAAGTCATTAGACAGTACCTTTCCCTGTATACTGTGATGTGATGATATGAGATATAGGCCTTTGGGGCCCGTCGGAGTACACATAGAGGCTTTGGGCCGTGTGCTTGGGCACTTTTGTCCTTTGGGGACTATGCATGCATAATTGTGATGATGAGATATGTCGAGATGAGACGACATATGAGATGTTATTTCCCCATCTATTTGGATAGTTCCGGGGCATATGGTTTCTTGATTGTTGCCGTTGAGGTCCAGATAGGATGTGATTATTTCCCTGGGTACTCGTTTGGTGAAAGTTTTCAGTGTTCGAATTGATATTATATGTTGTGAATTTTCTTCGGTTTTACGCAGTATTTTGTGATGATTTTAGTTTGAGTATTTATACGATGTTATGACATATTCTTCCTTGGTTATTTCACGTGACATCATATATGTTTTCGAAGTTAGTGATTTGATTATAATTGTGAAGTGATTTATTAATATTTCTCGTTTATGATTTGATGGAATTGTGTATTTAAAATTAATACAGTTATTTTAAGAATAGAATTATTTTCGGAGAAACTATTATCCACTCACTGACCTTCACTGAGTTTTATACTCACCCCCATTCTTTTTCGTTTTATTATATTTTTTCCCCCCACAAGAGACTTGCAGGTACAACAGTTGACTCAGCATTGCTAGTTATGTGTAATTGGCCACGTGTTTGTCCTAGAAATTATAGAGTTCAGTGTAAAATATTTTGGATTGTATGATATTAAAATTAAGAATAACTTACTGTGTTTGATATTAAAATATTTCGGATGATAATTGGTATTTATTGGGATGTTGATTGACGGAGTTGATTGTATTTAAAAATTATTTTAGAAGTGTTATCTTATTAATTGCAGAATTGGAAATTTTAAAATTTTAGTGAAATTCTATCGGAAATTTTAGTAGAAATATTATTGTGATTAATATTAGAATAGTTATTAGTCGAATTTCGAGGATCAGTCGCGATTCATCCCAGGGTTTGGGACGAGTCGTGACAGAGTTGGTATCAGAGCATGGTTTTAGATTCTGTAGAGTTTATTATTTTAAGTTAGAAAAAAGTGGTGTTATTATTAAAGTCGGAGTTGATATTTTTTAGGCATTACTATACTTTCTCGTAACAGTAGACGTAGCCGTAGTCGTTATCCCTTTAGGTTCGTAAGAGCTGAGTTGACTATAGGCATTGTACCTGCGGGGGAAATTGAACCCATGGATAAGAGAATAATTGGATCTTTAATGCATGGGGTTGCACTGAAGCTACCAACAAGTGTTCTGAATATTGAACAGTTAATTGATATGCTAGCTTAAATTGTGATTACAGTAGTATATAATTGAACTTTGGCACATACTGATCGTACAATTACTATTGAACATGTGAAGTGTAGGGGTGGCTAAGAGTTTTAATAGTTCTGAAAATCTATCGGAGGCTAAATTGTGAATTATCAAATTAAAATATATTTTTATATGATGAGATATACAGAGGAGGGCAAATTTTCTTTCGTTTTGATGATGCCTTCTATGGCCAGTGAGGTGGCCGCATTTGCGAATGGTGACTAGTTCCATATTTGGGTTTATTTGACCTACCTACGACGTATTTTTGGATTCGATCCTTAACTTTATAATCAGAATTTTTCTTATCCTTTCTAGATATATTTGAGCTTCGATCAAGACGATTTCTATAGCAGTTGTTCAATTTGCCGAGAGGTTTATTTTGATATATCATACGGCTATATAAGGGCTTAATCTTGCTGATAACGTATTACAAGATTATTTATATTATATGTATTTATGAATGGAGCAAACCATAACAAAAGAGAAAAGCAAAATGCAACAGGAGATAGCCGCGAGATGTTTCAATCTTTTGAATAATGCATATATTTATAGTTAATGTGGAGGGTACTATATTAATTTTACAAATAGGTATAATGATGGATTTGATGGATTTACTATTCATAACATTCCCAAGTCTTGATACGACAAATCTTATCAGTGGGAACGTATCTGATTGAGATTAATTTTCTTATCTTTTCGTCTCTTTTCTCCTTTAATCATGGGAAATATATCGTGATATACAATCACGTCAAATTTATCTGCTCAAGAAATCTTCACCGAGGCAAAAAGAAAAAAAAATGGTTAGTTTCAAAGTAAAAAGTCAAGATATGGTTTGAATCATGCTTGTATGTGGCGTAATCACCATGCAGTTTGTCAAAGATATCCTGATAAGAAGATCTACTTTTACAAACAACATTTGTCTGTTGTAGATATCGAATTAAGAAGTCATTGTTACTAAAATATCGAGATGTGTAGCATAACGGACAATTGTGTATATAAAAAGTAGGTGGTATGATTCATTGGTATAAGTCTTTTAGAGATTGCAGTAAAAAAAAAAAAAATTTAAGGTTTCACGAGAATAATGGCTGAGTCTAAAGCACAACAGCTAAAAAATATTGGTGTATTTTGTGAGAATAGTTGTGGAAATATTCCAGATTTTGTGAATGCTGCAAAGGATCTGGGAAAAGCATTGAGCAAGCGGAAGATACGTATAACAGTTGATAGCGGTGATATTATGTTTATGGGCTGTGTAACAGGAATTATTCCGAAAACTAGCCATGGGATTGCTTCTAACACACATGAACGGCTTTTAAATTTGAGCAACAATGTTGATGCTTTTATTGCTCTACCAGGTGGATTTAAAACTCTAGAAGAAATATTTACTATTGCTTCCTGGTCTCAACAAAACATGTATCAGAAACCTATTGGTTTACTAAATGTAAACAATTTTTATAGCATATTGTTATTTTTCTTGGATGCCGCTGTAGTGCAGGGTATTCTTCCTTTTTCGGCATGAAGAATCTTTGTCCATGCTAGTAGTGCCAATGAATTGATTGATTTGTTAGAGGCATATAAGCCTGAAGGTGACTCAACCAATTCTCAAACTAGGCCAAATGAGGAGAAAAAAGATGATGATGGAGAGAAGTCTGTCAATAAAGATGAGAAAAATGATGGAGATAAAAAGCGAAAAATATTAGACTTGAGTCTTCACCTGTAATTTTAATTTCTCTTCCTTCTCTATCTCTTCTATGATGTACTTGAGCATTATCCATACTTTCTTCCATATAAGTTGATTGATGGATAATGAATTTATTTATTTTATGCTCGATCTTTAAGTCGAAATCATATTTTATTTTCAAGAAAAAGTCTCATTTCAAATTTTCTCTTTGAAATATTCAGTAATTTTTAGACTCTTCAAGAGTTTTAATTAATCTCATGTCATCAGCATAAGATGCCACAGTTACAAATCTCGATTAAGATTTTATAATGGATATAATGGGTAGATAGAATCAATTTTATATCCTTCTAAATTTTTACTCAAATAATTATACCACGTATATTCAGATTGATTCAATTCTTACAAGGATTATTGTGGCTTGATGGAAAAAGACAACGATCATTTGATTTATATGCTTTCAGACATAATAAACTCTTAAGGGATTTTTATGTAAAATATTATGACCAAGTGAGCCATGCAGATATATTGTCGCTACATGCATGAGATGCGTGTTAAGTCTTTTCTAAGCCGCGTGAAAATTGTTCAAAATCGAAAACGTCATATTATCTATCATTGGGGAATGGATACTTTATTAATAGATACCAGTTCACTGCAGGAAACCTTGTTCAATAAATTTTATCCAATCAGTATTTGGTGATTTCATTGTGCTCATTACGTTTCTTGAAAAATATTCACTTAGATATAATGGACTTGACATCTTTAGGTGTCTGGACTGCAGGTCTGTAAACTTCATGTTTAGCTAAAGAAGTCTATGTGAATTGTTGTCATTCATAAAGGCCAATCATGACTTTGTTTACATTCACTAATGGTTTACGGGTCATAATCATTACGATGTCAGTAGCTACAATAAATACGAATACATTATGGATGATAATTACTTTACTGTTTTCACACGTGTGTAATAAGTCTAATCACATCAAGGGCTTTTACCATGTAAACATGATAGTATTTGGGTGATTGTTGATCGACTTACAAAATCGGCACACTTTTACCATGTAAGACCACTTATTCAATGGATAAATTAGGGAGTATTTTCATGGCTGAGATAGTTCGATGTCATAGAGTGTTGGTGATGATTGTTTCAGATAGAGATTCTTTGTTCACTTCTAAGTTCTGGATCAGTTTGCTGAGGGCTTTGGACACTTAATTGATTTTTAATATTGTTTTTCATCCACAGAATAATGGTTAATCAGAGCGTACTATTTAGACATCGGAAGATATGCTTCGAGCATGTGTTTTGGAATTTAAAGATAGTTGAGATAATTATTTACCTTTGACGGAGTTTGCATACAATAACAGTTTTCAAGCTAATATCGAGATGGCACCATATGAGGCTTATATGATTGAAAATGCAGAACTCCAGTGTGTTGGGATGAGATTGGTGAGTGAAGACTAATTGGTCTCGAATTAGTTTAGGATATAAATGAGAAGATACAATTTATTCGGGAGAGATTAAAGGTAGCCCAAGATAGAGGAAAAAGCTATATTGATAAGTGCAAATGGAAACTTGAATTCAAAGTTGGTAACAAGGTAGTTATATGGATATCACCTTGGAAGCAAGTACTTTGATTTAAGAAACGCAGAAAGTTAAGCCCACGCTACATTGGGCCATATGAGATTGTAGAGCGTATTAGTCTATTAGTTTATCGATTAGCTCTACCACCTGAGTTATCTAGGATTCATAACGTATTTCATGTCTCGATGCTTCGGAAGTACATATATGATCCAAGTCATGTATTATTGAACCAACCTATTGAGTTGAAAGAAGATTTGACTTATAAAGAGGAGCCAGTGGAAATATTGGAAATGAGACATCAAGTTTTGCGTCCCAAGACCATTTTATTAGTAAAAGTGACATGGAGAAATCATGCAAAATAAGAAGCTACTTGGGAATGCGAGGACTTAATGCAAGCTCAATATCTTTACAGTTTCTTATAACACACGTAAATTTCGAGGACGAAGTTTTTATAAGGGGGATGATTGTAATATTTGCATATATATATATATATATTTTAATATAGAGAGAAGTCGAGAGAAAGAAAGAAAGAAAGAGAAAGAGAAAGAGAAAGAGAAAGAGAGAGAGAGAGAGAGACCCGTTGACCCGGATCCGACCCGACCCGACCCGCTATCTTGACCCAGCCGGATCTCTCAATTCTGGCTACCGTTAGAGACGATTTTGGTACCAATTTGAAGCCCTTGAGACGCTGGTCATATCCTTACCATTCTCATTGCCGGAAAACAACCAGAACGCCGCCGATGAAGCTCGAAAGTTTCGGCCAAAAACCCATTCTTGCTACCGTCGATTCTGCCAGAGTTTGGCCACTCCACCGGTTGGGTTCTACTGCTCTCACGTCTAGCTTCCATTTCCTACTGGTCTCGTCACCTGAAACGGCCGGATTGTCGGTGAACGGCAACTTGAAATCCGCGGCTTTAGGGAGCTCGATCCGCCACCGTCATCGCTCGTGGGGGAACACCACCGGTATCGTTGGACTCACCGAGACCGAAACTACAAGATCTAAGCTTTCCGTCACCGTTGACCGAAGTCCTATTTGTTGACCTGAGGGGCAATTTGATAAAGCTTGAAAATTTTATGGTTAATTCCATAATTTCTAAAAGTTATGGGTAATTTGATAATTATGGACAAGGATAGTTAGGTAAATTGAGATTTTGAGGGTAAATCGGTAATTTAAGTGATCGGAGATAATTCGATAATTTTATATCTCTAGAGTAATTTAATAATTTCTAATATGTGGATATTTTGGTAATTGACAAAATTGAGGATAAGTTGGTAATCTATGATCTTGAGGTTAAATTGATTAATTATGATTTTTGGGATATTTAGATAATTTTGAGTTCAAGGCATTCAAGTAATTTTAAAGGATTTGAGGATATTTCAGAAATTAAGAATTTTAAGGATAAATTAATAAATATATTATTGGGGGCAATTAAATAAAATTATGATATCGAAATCATTGGTAATTTTTGGAAATAAGGATAATTAATAATTTTAAATATTCGGGGGTCATATTATGAGAATTTGGGTTTTATTAAGTACAATTAATTGTATTGTATGTGATTAGTAATAATTATGCTATTTAGTTTATTAGGGAGACCCGCGAACGAGAACCAACCCACGGACATCGACGATACCGGATTTGATCGTCGTCACTGTGAGTGGAATATACAAAATTTATTTTCTCTGTGGATTATTATGATTTTTAATTATGATAAAGCATGATTGCAAATGAATTTTTAAATGCTTGATTTAATGATTTTGTGGAAAATAGATTTTATCTGCATAATGGCATTCATTATCAGAATTGTTATGATTTATGATTTTATTTCTGATTTTGAATATATGCGTATTGATAATATTTTTAAAGAAAAGAAATGAATTTTAAATGTTGTTGAGAATGAAAGAGAATGTGATTTCGGATATTATCGGATGTTTATATACATGTGTATTTTCGATTGTTTTCAAGTCATTAGACAGTACCCTTCCCTGTACACTGTGATGTGATGATATGAGATATAGGCCTTTGGGGCCCGTCGGAGTACACATAGAGGCTTTGGACCGTGTGCTTGGGCGCTTTTGTCCTTTGGGGACTATGCATGCATAATTGTGATGATGAGATATGTCGAGATGAGACGACATATGAGATGTTATTTCCCCATCTATCTGGATAGTTCCGGGGCATATGGTTTCTTGATTGTTGCCGTTGAGGTCCAGATAGGATGAGATTATTTCCCCGGGTACTCGTTTGGTGAAAGTTTTCAGTGTTCGAATTGATATTATATGTTGAGAATTTTCTTCGGTTTTACGCAGTATTTTGTGATGATTTTAGTTTGAGTATTTATACGATGTTATGACATATTCTTCCTTGGTTATTTCACGTGACATCATATATGTTTTCGAAGTTAGTGATTTGATTATAATTGTGAAGTGATTTATTAATATTTCTCGTTTATGATTTGATGGAATTGTGTATTTAAAATTGATACAGTTATTTTAAGAATAGAATTATTTTCGGAAAAACTATTATCCACTCACTGACCTTCACTGAGTTTTATACTCACCCCCATTCTTTTTCGTTTTATTATATTTTCCCCGCCACAGGAGACTTACAGGTACAATAGTTGACTCAGCAACGCTAGTTATGTGTAATTGGCCACGTGTTTGTCCTAGAAATTATAGAGTTCGGTGTAGAATATTTTGGATTGTATGATATTAAAATTAAGAATAACTTACTGTGTTTGATATTAAAATATTTTAGATGATAATTGATATTTATTGGGATATTGATTGACGAAGTTGATTGTATTTAAAAATTATTTTAGGAGTGTTATCTTATTAATTGCAGGATTGGAAATTTCAAAATTTTAGTGAAATTCTATCAGAAATTTTAGTAGAAATATTATTGTGATTAATATTAGAATAGTTATTAGTCGAATTTCGAGGATCAATCGTGATTCGTCACTGGATTCGGGACGGGTCGTGACATAAGGTTAACTTAACATTTATGAATGGAGTAATAAATGTTTACTACCGAACCCTATAAAGTTACAGCTTCTAATTTACAACCGTCTAACTACAATATCCAATAGGCCCTTAATATCATAGTAGACACTGACCTAATGACCTTAAAGATATAGTACTTGAAAAATAATACATAAATCTACTTCCAAGTTTGAACAAGTTAGTGAATGTAGTAGTAAGCAAGGAGTAGCAGCAGCTGATTGGAGCGTGCGGCAAGCATAACAGAATGTACGGAAGTACTATTAATTAGCTGTAATTTGTCTATGGCTACTGTTAAGTTACAAGATGAGGTGACAAAAATTTGTCGGAGGAGGGTTGTTAGATTTAATCGAGCGGCTAAAAATATAATAAACAATAAAAGAGAAGTTGTGAAATATGTTGAACAACTAATGGTTAAATTGTCAATTTATTTAATGTATGTAACATTTAAAATGTAAGTTACCAAGGTCATTTGTCCATACATAAGTGTAGCTAACTTGTAGTGCACGTAATATTCAATACATTCTTGACAATAATATTGTACTTACTTTCCAAATTGGGGAATTAGAATCAGCAATTAGAATCATTGACGACATTTACTTTGTAAAATAGAGTCGAAAATTAGAATCAGAATTAGATTCATGGGATTTGTCATTATTTGGGAACGAAGAACGGGAGACTCATTCCTAGGGGGAGGTAGGAACGAATCTCTTATTTCTTGGTTTGACCATTTTACCCTCACTCAAAATTAAAAATACTCATTTTGCTCTCATTTATAATTAATTAATAATATATTTAATTAATATATTATAACTAATTATAATATATTGATTAATGTATTAATATATTATTTACAATAATTAATAATAATTACAGTTTTTGAATAGATAATCATAATAGTTAATATATTATAATTATAATTAATTCATATATTATTAATAATTAATTACTTGGTATAATTATTACTATTATTAATATATTAACATATTATTAACAATAAGTATTAATAATTAGAAGTTTTAAATAAATGGACATAATTATTGATATATTATTATTAATAATTAATATAATAGTAATCATTATTATAATTAGTGTTAATTAATATATTAATTATAAAATAATTAATAATAATTATAGTTTTTTAATAGATAATCACAATAGTTTACATATTATAATTATAATTAATTCATATATTATAATTAGTTAATTAATAATAATAATGATAGCTTTTGAATAAATAGTCACAATAATAATAATTAGTATTAATTAATATATTATTATTATAATTATTAATATTATAATTAGTATTAATTATTATATTAAGATATTATTATTATTATTATTATTATTATTAATGTATGAATAATTGTATATCTTGAATAAATAATCACAATAATTCATATATCATTATTAGTTAATTAATATAATTATTACTATCAATTAATATATTAATACATTACTAACAATAATATATTAATAATTATATTTTTTGAATAAATAATTACAATAATTAATATACTATTATAACTAAATAAGTAATATTAATATTTTTAATTAATTATAATAATTATATTAATAATTATTAAAAATATATTAATTAATAATTTTTACAATGAATCAATATATCAGTATATTATCAACAACAATAAAAGTAATTTAATAAATAATCACTATAATTAAAATATAAAATAATAATTATGACAATAATTGAGTAGGTATTTTTTAGTAATTTATTGTAATCTGACTCACTTTAATTTTTATTTTTAAGACAAATGAACACATTAATTATAATCTAACTCATCCGATCTCGATTCTTACAATTCAAAGAAAAAATTTATTTTAATTCTCGTTTCATATTTCTATCAAGTTCATTCTTATTTTTATTTATTTTTATTTCAGCTTATGATAAATTCAGTTTAGTAAGCGCACCGTCAAAATTTAAAGAAAAAAATGGGAAAATAGGTGATTTGGTAAACTAGTCTGAATACCGCACGTTGAAACCCCAACTCATATAGCTGCCCCACTTCTTTCACTTTCTAGCCGCTGGTATGGCCCCACCGGCTACCGGTGGTGGTGACCAACCACTGCCAGAACCACCGCTCTCTGCCGGCCACCATCCAACTAGCCTCTAGCCCCTTAGTGCTGATTTACAGTCGCTGGATCCCTCCTATACCACCTTACAGGCACTACCCTCATCAGACCCCGCGGATTACGTCTCATTTACACGCGTATGTCAAACCTGGGCGCTAGCCAGTTGCACGCTTCTCGTCTTTAACAGCCGCCTCCAATGGATGTGATTAGATGGTTTTTTGTCTATTTGGGCTTAAAAGCACTCAGCTACTTTTGCTTGATAACCGACATGATTTGATAAAGCTTCAGTTAGAGGAAGTCTGTTCCCGAGTTTGGGTTAAGTAAACACGGTATGTCAATGGTAGAGCTACGAGCATCTTTAAATGGTCCACTGTTCTGAGGAGTCCCCTATGGTTCCCGTTTGGGTTTCTTTGCCGTATTTACCTGTTCATTTTATTCATTGCAAAGAAGCATTATATTCGATAACTGCAACTGCTATTATAAGAAAGCCTTTATGTGTTGACCATGCTACTGCTTCTGTTAATAGGTCTTCTGTTGCCGGGGTTTTGATAGAATATGATATTTTGCAGCCTTTATTGCCGCGCCTTTAGATTGGTGAAGGTGATTCTGGTTTCTGACAGGATATTATTTTTGAGCGGATTCCTTCTTATTGTGCTTCCTTTGAGCACCTTGGCCATTCTGGGAATGGTTGCTACATAGTTAATCCTTGGCTTGGAAGCCTCAATAGCCTGTTATTGAGCCTTAAGGTAGAGATACTACTGATAAAAGTTAGCAACCTATATCTATTGCTGATGTTCAGCCTCGGGTTCCCTCTGTTCGTCAGTACGTTGTCGTTACAGGTCATTGGCCTGGGGGGCCTGTTACTCAGCCTTCCCTTGCTTAGGGGCAGTCTTCTAGTTTGTCTCAGTAGCTTATGCCCAGTGTTACAGTGGGTGCTTCTTCGGATGCTAGAATCCTGCTTCTGATGCTCAGGATGATGAGGTGGATCTAGTTGGCCAGGTTCGGCCTAATACTAATTGTACGGACGATCTTTTTGTTGATGATATTGCCATTCTTGTTCAGTCTGATTTAGCTGTTTGAGCCTCGAGACCATGGTGATTCTTCTTTTGAAAGGCCAATTGATATGACAGGTGATGGAAATGATATGTTTTTGAATTATCCGGTGCTCAGACAGTATTCATGGGCTCTACTTTATTTCGATCTACAATGGATGATACTCGCACAATTATTATGAATTTTAATTCCCACTCTATGGATATTCCTTCTCGTTCTAATGAGAATTTTAGCTCTAAAGGATATGTTGTGGCTGATGCATTTTAGTGTTGCTAGTCCACGTACCTCTCGTTCAAAGAAGGCTTCAATTAGTCACCGGACGCAAGTATCGTAAGCGATACTTTAGCCATTAACTCACGCTTATATGATTCATTTTATTAGGCTTTGCCTTGGGGGTGTTCTCTTGTTCACTCTTTATTTCTTTTATTTGCTTTTGCTAACTTTCTCTTATGAGTTATTTCTTTATTTGACTTGGGTGTGTTTTTATTTATGTTCCCCTCCAAGTATTTATTATTATTATTATTTTTAATTTAAGTTACAAGTAAAGAGGTCTCGCCAGACGTCCCCAATAGCGTTTTTTAAATTAAAAAAAAAAGAAAACTTGTAGTGCGGGCAAAACGGTGTAATCATCAAGTAATGCTTTTCTTATCGCTAGTGGCTAATTACTTTCTATCTGTTCTCCTTTGTCATTATAAGAGTCAAAACTAGATTATAACTCAAACGATGTCTATGTCGCATGTATAATTTCGTGGCTAAGCTTTATACCCTTTATATCTATTCAAGTGAAGTGGGCCATGACTATCGAAAATATTAAATTGTTAATTTTGAGACCATTCAAACTTGAAACAAGAATCAAATAGTCTCACAGTTTGATACATGTAAGTTCATACAGATACCAGAGCTTGTATCTTTCAATTCAAATATTTGTAAATTTACGCTGTTGCTTCTTGGAAGATCAAACCTGGCAGCCGCCGACGCCATTCGTCTTCTCCCACGATACGAAATGGGGCCATTCAATCTCTCTCACACGTACGGTTCTGTTTGTAATTTATTAACATTTATTAAAATTAGATTAATGATATAATTTTTTCTTTTTGCAACATAATTTTTCGCTCCCATAGGAAGAATTAGATCGTTCAACAACATTCCACGGGCGCATGCCATTTTTTTATTACTTTCAGCGAACTGATGGCTGTTTTCTCATTGCTGAAGTAAATTGGATCTCAGACACTGCTCAAGGGTAATTGTGTTACTATTTTTCCTCTTTCACTCTTTTTTTTTTTAAATTTAATGTGAAAATGACATTTACATTTTAAATTTTTATGGAAAATATTAAAAGGGGGTGTCTATTTTCAAAACAAATGCCACACGGTTCCCAAATTCTTTTTCTCAGTGATATTAATTTTTAGGGCTGTTTTTTTAATTGAACTTATGTTGAGTATTTTCTGAAAAATATATTTAATTAATTGGTGCCTCTAACTATCAATTTTGTTATTTCTTTTTTAGATTTTCAATCCATTACGGTAGAACCTTTATGAATCAATAGTATTGGGATCCTATAAAATCTATTAATTAAAAGAGAAATCGAATAATTGATAAATTATAATTTATTAATTTACAAAGTTATTTACAATTCAATTAACATACATCAATAATACTTCATAATTTCTTATTATAATTTGAGAAACTAAATCATTGATCATTTTACATAATCTAAATAATACATTTGCAATATATATGTGATCCAAAAGTCATATTACCAAATTAATTATCTGAATTTAAATAAATTGAAGGTATTCAAACGCACCTGGGATTTAGATAAAGGAGCAAGTGGAAGCTTGGCAACCAATTATGGATGACGTTAATGAGAAAGGTAACACCTTCTGTTGCCAAATTTGTCAGCAGGTAGAGTCTCTACATATGGTACGATCAAAAAGTTTAGTTGACTGACTTTTGTTACTTTTTTTTTGGGGGGGGGGGGGAGTTTTGATCAATCTTACCAATGTTTTGACCCTTATTTGAAAGTTACAGTAGATCATTTATTTGAATTGCTTCTAAATTAACACTAGGTTTGAAATTTTTTTAATCTATTTTTGGTGATTTATTTGAGAGTAGGGCGTTTGACACCCCTCTAAATTCCTTATAAAATCCTTCATCAGTCGAAATTATCTAAATAACCAACGGTAAATTTATTTATTTATTTATTTTGAATGAATTAAATACTTAGATAAATTATTCTTTTAATAATTTTTTATACCCATCCCATTTCATAATTTATATTTATATTTATATTTTTAAATTTTAATTGAAGATAATTTTTTTTGAGAAACTTTAAGGTTAAGATTTATGGAGATAAAAATTATATAACAAAAAGAAAATAATTCAAGATTTAGCATTTATAAGTATTTATAGATAAAAACTTGAAAGGATTACTCCTTTTACGATAAAATTCAAGGACACCGTAATTGATTTTAATTTATACGTTAGTATTTATTTTATAAATTAAGTAGGGATTTTTAGAAAATAAAATTAAAAGGAGATGTTAACAAAAAAAATTCTAGAAGGTGTTAAAAACTCCGCTCTTTATTTTAAATAATGTGAATTTCAATTGATATTTGTAATTTATAAACGCCGGTCAAATGGGGAAGCTAAATCTCATGTACCAGGCCAGTAAGAGAGTGACAACTGGTCTTGACTGAAGAAATTGGTCCCCTCCTGGTCCATTGAGAACAAAAGAAGTCCCGAAAATTATCAATGATTTTGGACATGCTACTCGAAATGCATTGAAGCTAGCAACTCCTCGTACATTGAAAAGAGGGACATCCACATTAGACAAGGCTATATACATATTTTAATTCACAAATGTGCTTCCTCAAATTTAAATCTTGAAGAAGCTTTGTAACTCTTCACGTTCTGAAATGTCAAATTTGCCCCTTATCTTCAGCCTACCAAGTTTTGAGAGCATCGGTTTCCCGCATGCAAAAGAAATCCTGACGCTCGAGTTAATTGATTAATTGCTAAAATTAACTTTTTGATAGATAAATTAATTTATCTGAAGGGTACTGTTAATATTAGTCAAGGATTGTTGTAAGGATATTTTTGTAAAGAAAAAGAAAAAGTAAAGATGAAAATATAATATATTTAATTGAGGGATATTTTGTGATATTTCTTAAAATATAGAAACGAAACGAGCGTTTAAGTCAAATTATACACCATATGCTGATTACATGGATGCTGGAGACTCAATTCCTGATGCACTTGACCCGTACGTGGCGAATTCAAGATAGTTTGCCCGCACGTCAACCAGCCGCGACGGAATAAAATCAATGAAAAGTATGAAACCACACACAGGTAGTTGCCAATCAGAAGCGCTTTTGAGGGAATTTCGTTGCTGCTGGGTACACAGATTATGCTCCCCTATGATTTGTCTAAGATCTGCTCAATTAGATTACTTATTAGGTTGTAATTTTAAATTTTAGGACACAAAGTATTAAGTGATCAGAATAAGACAAAAAGAAAAGTACAAGATGAATAAAATGAAATTTATCAAATTTTTTCCGATTTTTGATGTTATTATTTATTATTTGATATATAATTATAGATTAAAAAAATTAGATGAATTCAAATTCGATATGGTTCGTTTATCAGTTTTGTAAAGCAAACTTAAACAAATCAAAATGAACATTCAAATTTGATATTCTAATAAATCGGTCGGATATTGAATTCATGGAATTTTGATCTTGTTGGATTTAGATTCATCACGAATTCGTGGGTCAAATTTGCTACCTGACAGACAATAAGCTCTCAAAATATTTAAAGAAAACAGAAAAAAATTCAAGATTTCAATCAAAAAATTAAACAAACACAAGGAGTGTCATTTAAGGAAGAAGCGTGTTACACACATAACTAGGGATTGCTTCCTAGTTTCAAAAAGGTATGGCTTTTGAATTGTTGGGAAATTGATATGTGAAGGAAATATGTAATTAAAGTGAAATTGAGAAATAATAAAATAATAAAATTACACGAGGATATTAAAAATTATGAGATTCAGCTTTTAGTCTACATTTACAGACGAAGAAGAAAGAAATAATTTTACTAGAGAAAAGAAAGTACAAGTATTGTGATATTTTAGCTCACTATCTAAAATTTTAATATAATCAAATTTTCAAATAACTAATTACTCAAGAGTTTACTAAACTCTTAAAATACTCTTTAAATAAAAAAGAGAAATTGAAAATTTTTGGATGCAAAAATAAATAGGAGCATCCTCCTTTTATAGCTAAACTATTGTGTACTATTATCATATTTTATTTTTTTTTCTTCTTTGGCCAGTCATCTTTCTTTTCTTTTTCTTTTTCTTTTTTTTCTTTTGCCTTCTACCATTTTTTCTTTTCTGTGGCACTTTTTTTTTTAATAATTCTGTCACTTGGAGATTGATTGGTTCCTAACCTAATCTCCACATCATGCTTTCTACTTTGCTATTGTCATGGTACTTACGTCTTTAATATATCACAAGAGAATCTATTTCATATAAACTTGTTAGCATTAATCGACTTGGTCAAAATATCTACTAGGTTTTCTTTGGTATGAATTTTCTGTAAATTTGTATTTCTATCTTCCATTACTTCTCGAACCAAGTGATACTGTACCCCTATGTGTTTTGTCCTTGAATGATGAATGAAAAGCTGGATTTTTTGCAATATGCAAAGCACTTTAACTATCACAAAATACAAGAATTTTCTGTTGTTTGTGCGTGAGCTCCTCCAATAACCTTCGAATGTAAATAGCTTTTTTACAATCTTGTGTAGTTACTATTTATTTTGTTTCTATTGTAGATAGGTCACAATGGTCTGCAGTTTCAAAACCCAGCTTATAGCTTCTCCTACAAGTATAAACACATAGCCAGTAATAGATTTATTTTTATTAAGGTTTCTTGCATAATCTGAATCCATATATCCCCTGACAGTAAATTCTGATCCTCAATAATATAATGTAACATTTGAGGTTCCTTTGATATATCTCAGAATCCTCTTCATAGCTTTTCAATTCTCTCCATCAAGATTCGCCACGTATTGACTGATTGTTCCCACTACATATGCAATATGTGGTCTTGTGCATATCATGACGAACATCAAACTTCCTACTAATGATGCATATGGTACTCGAGACATTTCTTTTCTCTTTGCTTCATTGCTAGGACACATATTTGAGGATAATTTGAAATTAATAAAGACTGGGGTAGAAATTGACTTACAATCGTGTATGTTAAAGTGTCGCAAAATTTTTTTCAAGTAATACTTTTGAAAGCCAAAACATTATATTATCTCTGTCTCGATAAATTTATATCCTTAAAATCTTATTTGCTGGTCCTAAGTCCTTCATTTTAAACTCTTTTGCTAACTGTACTTTCAATTTTTGAACTCGATCTTTGTTGAGGCCTATTACTAATATGTTGTCCACGTACAACAGTAAAATAATGAAATCATTATTTTTAAATCTCTTGTAATATGCACAATAGTTTGAATTAAGTCTGCTATATCCAAGGTTTATGATGAATAAATCAAATCATTTATATCAACACCTCCGTGCTTGTTTGAGACAATATAGGGACTTTTTAACTTGCAAACTAGGTTTTTCTTTATTTTTTTAACAAAAATTTCTAGTTAGAGCATATAAATTTCTTTTTCAAGTTCTCTATGAAGAAATGCAGTTTTCACATCTAACTACTCTAGTTGAAGGTCAAATGTAGCATACATCGCTAATACTACTTTGATTGTTGTAAGTTAAACTATCAAAGAAAATATTTTTTAAAAGTCGATATCTTCTTTCTGAGCATATCCTTTTACCACTAATTTTGCATGATATTGCTCTACTTTGTCATTTCCATTACGCTTGATCTTGTAGATCTATTTGTTACCAATATCTTTTATTCTATTCGATAGTGGTACACATTTTAATGTTTTATTCTTGTGTAGATCCTCAATTTTCTCCTATATTATTGTCATCTACAAAGTAACATCTGAGTTGTTTAAAGCTTTATAAAAAATTAATGGTCTTTCTATCCTCTGTTAAAAGATAGTATGCAACATTGATCTTTGTAATATAATCTGAGTGCCATACTGGTGGTTGTCTCTGATGAGTTAACTGATGAACTTCTGAAGTCTCACACTTGATTAGTTCTTATTTCTCGTGCTTTGGTGCTACTTCAAAAGAATCTGAATTTTTTAAATTATTTTCTACATATACTAGCATAGTCTATGACTTTTCTTTTACAGTGTTATCATCTTCATCACTCTTTTGCAGTTGATCATCTGCAAAGATAACATCTTTACTGATGATGATCTTATGGGCAGTAGGGTCCCACAGATGATATTCTTTTACTCTATTAGAATACCCCAAGAATATCTTCATTTTGTTATTCCATTTTGTTGAAGAGTGTATGCCACTGTGAAATATCTCTGAATACCTTGTTGCTTATAAAAAAGAAGAAACTCGCTGTCTATATACTCTCTATAGTTGTCTCTAAGCATTTAATCCTTTTCTTGGATTCTAGCTCAACCTGTGCTTTGTACTGAACATTAAAAACACATATGACTTTTTCTTGATAGGATACTCCAACATCTAATTGAATAATCATTAATAAAAGTCATTAAGTATTTTGTATCTCCCATGGATATATTCAGTGATTTCCAAACATCTATTAAATTTCAACCTATGTTGATTACTTGTAAGACAATGCTCGCAGATGGTAAATTTATTGATTTCAGCCCCAAAAGAAGTTTTTGCTTAAAGAGAATCTTCAAATCTTATTCTGACATGTGACCGAGTCTGAGATACTATATCATTATTGACTCTTCTCTATTTGATGTGACATGCGCATCAACTTTCTATAATATCTCTGTTTTAAGCATGAATATATTAATACTAATCTTTTCTGCCTTCATTGATGCAAGTGCACTTTTAGCAATCTTTATGATCCTATTCTCTACATGAGTTTTTACACCCATAATTATCTATTTGTCTTAAAGACAATGGATTCTTCTTTAAGCCTTTGACATGTCGTATCTCCTTAATTGTGCGAACCATATTATCAAACATTTTAATTTTGATAGTACCAATACCAGTAATCTTCAAGGCATGATGACCTTCCATGTATATAGATCCCTCTGAGATTGGGTCATATATATAAACTATTATTTCTGAGAGGTCATGTGCCAAGTAGCTCATAAGTTTATGAGTCGGACATCTTAAAGCCATTTTCTTACTTTTATAATTGTTGATGCTTTGCCATAGAGAATTTCTCTATCATCTAAGGTATTTTGTTGCACACCCCTAAGTATTTGATAACTCAAGGTCTTTTGCCTTCTTTTCTCTTCTGATTACTCCAATACTCTTTCTTGACATGTCTTTTCTTACTATAATTGTAGCATTTGATATTTTTCTTGCTTTTTAATTTTGATCTACCTTGATTTTGATTCCCACTGGAGCCATGTTCCATTGATCTCTCTCTCATCACTGAGAATGCTTTTGCTTGCTATGAATTTACTTATTTATCTTCTTTACTTTTCTGTCTACTCTCCTTATTTAATATAGAGGCTGCAACATCATCAAAGACTAAGTTATCCATTTGGTTGTTATTGGTTAGGTTGATGATGAGTTGATTATACGAATCTAATAGACTTTGAAGTCGAAGCTTTGCACGTTTATTTTTGTCTATTTTATTACTCAGTGTTGTGAGTTATGAAAATAGATTTTTAAAGTATTGATATAATCGGTCACTATTGTAATTCCATCACTCGAGAGTATGGAGTCTTATTTTCAAGAAGATTTTATTATGTAGTGACTTGGCCTTGTATAGTCTTGTGAAAATACCCCATATCTCCTATGCTAATCTTTTCTCTGCCATACTAGATAACATCTCATCTGCAAATGTCAAATGTAGATCAGTAATTATATTATTGTCCATCTTTTCACTTGTCATTAGTGATTTTTGCAGGCCTTTCTCTAATTGTTGTCAAGCAATTATTTTTCTTTAAAATTGCCTGCATCTTCATTTTTCACAATGAGAAATTATTCTTGTTGAACTTTTCAATTTCATACCTTGCTACAATTTTTTTCTTTTTACATGAACTACTGTACCACCTTGAATAGTTGTGAGTATGTGTGAAAATGTATACCGAAAAATTTTCAAGAAAGAATAGAGAGGTCACAACGGTCTCACTTAAAATCTATACTCCCTAGGCTCTTATCGTCTTTGTGACAGAACTTTTCTAAACATGTACAAAATCACACAATTGCTTATTGACACTACTATTTCCTGCTTTGCACCACAAAATTCTTGGATCGCTCCCACTGTTTCACGTGAGCAGTAATCGTATATATGAATAATGCTATATACAGAAATAGTATTATATACGAGAATAATACTATATACAAGAATAGTATCCTTTTCATGAATAGTAATCCTAATTCTAAAATTACAGCCAATAACTCTAATATTACTTTTGGAAAATTGATGGATAAAGTAGATACTCAACTAAAGTAAAATTGAGAAATAACGAGACAATAAAATCACACAGGGACACTAAAAATTAACTGATTCGGTTTTATTCTAAGTCCGCGGGCAAAGACAGAGAGAAATAATTTTATTAGTAAAAAGAAATTATAAGTATTAAAATATTTTAATTCATTACTCTAAACTCTCAAATCACTAATTACTCAAGAATTTATTAAACTCTTAAAATACTCTCTAAGCAAAAAAAAAAAACTGAAAATTTTTGGATGCAAAAATAAGGAGGAGCATCCTTGCCAATACTATTATTTTATTTTCTTTTTTTTCCTTCTTTGATTCAGCATTTCTTTTTTCTTCTTCTTTTTCTTTCGTTCTTTCTTTCTTCTTTCTTTTCTTTTGTCTTCTTCCATTTTTTTCTTTTCGGTGCGCCTTTCTTGACATGACTTGGCATTAGGAGTAGTGACATTTGGACTAAAAATTTTAATAAAACAGTGACAAAAACAATACTACTCCTCATGGGATTATCATGTCAATTGAAAACAATTAATTAATACATAATCCCAACTGAGTGTACTGCTAATTATTTCTGTCTGCACTCTGCAGCCATCCGTTATTTCTTTTAGCATTACTTGCGCAAATTCTACTTGCTTCTCGCTGGAGACTGAGTTGCTGATCTTGATCTTATCAAATGTCACTGGATCGTGCACCCATGATATGGTCTGTCAACCGACCAAAGCAATTGGTCTCCAGTAAGAAAATAATTAAATAAAACAACTCACAATTTTCCGTGGAGTATGGAACACTTGTTATTATTATGATTTTTGAAAAGAGCATCATAATTAGCCTTCTAACAATTTCAATAAACATATTAGCTGTTGTCTTATAGTTGACTATTCAAATACAGTTTTTATATTCATTCACAAGGTGGGAATCCTATCGAAATAAGAGAGCACCATTTAATTTTAGCCTTCTACAAATTTCAATATTGTATGTTTGTATTAGTTCATCTTTCATTGTTGACTATTCAATATAGAATTTTGATTTAATCAATGCCCTCACGGTGCTGGTAATACCGATTAGAAAAGGACAAAGACTTTTTGCTTTAATAAAATAACCAGGCTTTGTTTTAATTAAAAAAGGAAGGTAAATAGAAGTTCCACAGTACACGGAAGATCCAATTGCAAACATCAATCTGCGTCACTCCTCTCTTTACATTTTCTTTTATAATAATCGACTTTTCATCCACGAGACTCAGATTTAGACTTTTCTGATTTGAATTATTTGATCATCTTTTCTACAAAACAAAATGTTGATGGGAGAAGAAGCTATAAGCAGAGCAACAGAAAAAGGCAACGCAGAGTTGAAAGATTAATTGCATCAATGGAAGCGGCCGCCACCACTAACACCAATATGCCTCTTCTAACTGCTTACAAAATGGGACAATTCAATCTCTCTCACAGGTTCCTTTACTTATATAATTACTTTATCTACTAAGTCTATATTTATATTTATACTATACTTATATTAGTTTATATTTACTTATATAATTATAATTATTTATATTTAATTATATTTTTAAGATATTAGTTTATATTAGTTTATAATTACTTATATAATTATTTATATTTATATTTATAAATACAGTTATTTATATTTTTAAGAAACTCGGCTTAATGGGTGAAAAAGCTTGTTAGTAGTTTATCAACTTTTTTTGAGGATTTATTTTAATTAACATGAACCAATGGATTTGTTTATTTTTGCAGAATAGTATTGGCCCCATTGACAAGAATTAGATCATACAACCATATTCCACAGCCACATGCCATTTTATATTACTCTCAGCGCACTACAAACGGTGGTTTTCTCATTGCTGAAGCAACTGGGGTGTCCAACACTGCTCAAGGGTAATTTTGCGGTCATGTTTTTGCTTCCTTTTTTTTTTTGGGTAATTAACCGCATGTCATTTGCATATGTAAATTCTATGAAAAACATAATGCCTATTTTCAAAATAAATTCCGTATGATTCCCAAATTCTTTTTCAAGTCATATTGAACTAATTGGATTTTTTTTTTTTAATTTCCGTTGACTATTTCCGTAAACTCTATTTTGATGCCCTACTTTTAGATGATGCGAAACGATTTTTCTTTGAAGTGTGATTGCAAAGTCTCTGCCAATTGTCTTTCAGAATCTCCAAAAAAGTGCTTTCAGAAAGAAAAGTGGTTTGTAAAAAGGAAATAAATCATACAAAAATTTTAAAGTTCGAGAAACTAAGAAGTAATGTTGCTGAACATTAATTCAAAGGGTAGCATAAGAAGCAGATTTTGGAGAAATATTTTTGATAATAACCACTTACTTTGAATAAATTGAAGGTATCCAAACACACCTGGAATTTGGACAAAGGAGCAAGTGGACGCTTGGAAACCAATTGTGGATGCTGTTCGCCATGATGGTGGCATCATCTTTTGCCAAATTTGGCATGCAGGCCGAGTCTCTAATTATGGTATGATCAAAAGGTTAATAAACTTAAGAAATATTTTTGTTAAAAAAAGAAACGATAGAACTAACCTCTTGTTACAAATATTTTAAAAAATAGAGATTAACGAGGTAGATTTTAAAGGAAATAGATGCTCACCAGGAATCTTTTAGATAAATAAAATAATTCAGTTTCTTAATCAATATAATGTTTTATTGGTACTTTTTAAAAAACTAATTGCTGATTATTTAGTGCAAATAGTGCGAATTTTAATATGATATATATTTAATGAACATAGGCCTTCAGCCAAATGGAGAAGCTCCAATCTCAAGTACTGCTAAGGGAGTGACGCCCGGCTTAGACGGACTAGACTGGTCACCTCCTCGTCCATTGAGCATAGAAGAAATCCCAAAAATTGTAAACGACTTTAGACTTGCTGCTCGAAATGCAATCGAAGCAGGTAACCCTGATCATATCTTAAAATAGACATATATGACGTATCGCATTTTATGTAAGACGAAATTGAGCAATATATTTTAGTTTTACTTTCTTTTATGCAATTCTTTGCTATGAATTGAAGCAACTGACAAATCCTTATTTTAAAAATGGGTCATAGACATTTAAATTCGAAAATGTGCTCTTATATATAAAAGGATAAACTTTAAATTATCCCTATTTAGAATGATAATCTTTAATTTACCTTTTAAAGTGTAAAAGCATCAATTAATGCCATTCACTGTTTTAAAAAGAAGAAAATCATGTACCTCCTTTGCTATAATCTTTTGAACCAAAAATGGGGTGAATTGAGGTGTTCACACCTTCGGATGATAAATTGAAATTGTCATTCTATTGGAGAATTAATTGAAGTTTACCGGCGATTATTTTAACTTGGATACCAATTCATAGGTTTTGATGGGGTTGAAATTCATGGAGCAAATGGCTACTTGATTGATCAATTCATGAAAGATCAAGTAAATGACAGGACGGATGAATACGGCGGAAGCCTTGAAAACCGATGCCGATTTGCCCTGGAAGTAGTTGAAGCTGTGGTTAGTGAAATCGGAGCCGAAAGAGTTGGCATGAGACTATCACCTTATGCTGAGTGCGCGGAAGCTGTAGACTCAAATCCGGAAGCACTTGGCCTGTACATGGCAAAAGCATTTAACAAAATGAAGCTTCTTTATCTACACGTAATCGAGCCAAGGATGACTCAACTCATTGACACGTCTGAAACTCCACACAGCTTATTGTCGATAAGAAGCGCTTTTGAGGGAACTTTCATTGCTGCTGGAGGATATAATAGAGATGAAGGCAACAAAGCTGTTGCAGAGAATTATACAGATTTGGTTGCTTTTGGTCGTTTGTTTTTAGCTAATCCGGATTTGCCGAAGCGCTTTGAGCTGAATGCACCTTTGAATAAGTACAACAGAAGCACGTTTTACATTCCTGATCCCGTTGTTGGGTACACAGATTATCCTTTCCTAATCTAGTTTAAGGTCTGTTTAATGGTATGCTGTATCATGTCCTTCCTACCAATTTCGGCTTAGAAAGAAATTACTTATTATGTTGTAATTTTAAGTTTTAAAGCAGAAATTATTCAGTGAGAACAAGAGCAATATTGATTAAAATGAAATTTGTGAAATTATTTCTCTTGATTTTGTTGTGATTAATCATTATTTTATAAATAATCCTAGATAAAAAATTCAATTGAATTCAAATTTGATTTGAGTCTTCCTTTGTTAATTCTGTAAAATAAGTTTAACAAATCAAAGTGAAGATTCAGATTGGATTGTTTAATAAATTGGTCAAATTTCAAATTCACTAAATTTTGACCTAATTCAATCGTTTAGGATCTGTCACAAATTCATGTGTGTAACTTGTTTTGCTACCCTTAAAAACTGGTAAAGCTTTCCCAATATTTTTAAAAAATAAAATTGAGACTTCAGATAAAAAAACAACGACAAAAACAGTAATATAGCCGGTTAGCATTACTGTTTTAATTGGTCTTTCGTTTGTCGCTGATGAGGAACCATACAATATTTTTTTACGTTAAGCAATTTATCGATAAAGAATTAATAAAGTAACCAATAATTATTTATTAGTAAATTAACCAATAAGCATCACTGCAAAAGAATTAGTATTTTTCTTGTACATATGTGATAATTTTACTAATAATTATTTATAAATAAACTAATAAAAGCCAATTTAAAGCAATGTTTAATATTCTTGCAACAATCTTAGTAATAGTTATTTTATAAAAAAATTAATATACCAAATTAATCCCAAAAATAAAATCATAATATAAAAATTTGCATAAATTTTTATATTACTTTTAAGATTAATTTGATAAATTATCATTTTCTTTTTAGTTAATATCCTTAAAAATATTATTGTAAGGTTATTATTGAAAAAAATACGTAACATAAAGATAAGAGATATGTTTAAGAAGAGTATCACAAGGTATTTTTTAAAAAATAAAAACTAAATGAATATTTATCTTTTTTTTTTAATCCACTCACATGTTGGAATCTTATCAAACAAAGAGAGCGTCATTTAATCTTATAATTCCGGAAATTTCAATTTTTTACCAGCTCATGTTTCATAATTGACTATTTGATATATAATTTGGACTTAATTACACGCCAGATGGAGGGTAAGAAGAAGATACACGCTAGCTAGAAGATCTAATTGCAAACATCAATTTGAATCACTCCGCTCTTTAATTTTTCTTTTATAATAATAAACTTTTGATTCCACGTGATTCAAATTTATACTTTCCTCATTTAAATTATTTGCTCATGTTTTCTACAAATTCAAGTGTTGGATGGAAAAGAAGCAAAGAAGCTATAAGTAGAAAGAGAATAATGCAAGGAAGAGTTGAAAGATTGCATCATTACTCTTCTCACTCCCTACAAAATGGGACTATCAATCTCTCTCAAGGTTCCTTTACTCATATAATTTTTAATATAATTTTTAATCCTTTACTTAATTTTTTATCTATTATTTTTTTCTTCTAATATTTTTATCAGGACATTATTATTTGTATTTTTAAGAGCAATAATATTAAGGATACTAATATTTGAATCCTAACTTTAGTCTCAATGGTATGTGTCATTCATCTATTAGATGATGGATTTCATAACTTGTAAAATTACTTTTCTACTATCCAACAAGTGTATTGTATCAATGAAAATTTAAATTGAGACTTAATGCTTGGAAACCTAACATTACTTTTTTAAGAAACTCAACTTAATGGGAGAAAAGATTTTTGATGTAGGATGTTAATTTAGGTTAATATAAGATTCCAGAATTTTATTTTCTATTTTAATTAGAATCAATTATGGCATGTGATTTATTAGTTTATTTTTATTATAATTATGATTTATTTCTCTTTTTAAATTAGCTGAGAAAAATAAGTTTACCTTAGAGAAATGAGTTTTCTTTATTATAAATAGAAAAGTTTTATTATTATAACTTTAGCTTCAGTTGTTTAATAAAATATCTCTTATAAGGGTCATTCTATAATGCCGTAATTAAAATTACGGTATCGATTCCGTAATAGATATTTACCGTTAGATTTAAATAAAAAATCACTATCATTAATTCTAAATAAATAGGTAACTTATTACCTAAGTAGCAGGTAATTACTATTTTTTATTCAAGTTGCAGTTTATATTTACTAATTTTATGTGTGATTTACATGTATAATGCATTATTTGCCACTTAATATTAATTTAGAATTTTTATGTAACATTTACAAGTTTTTATTTTGTTTACAATTTTAGAGAACAATTTACTATTCTAATATTAATTCACTCTTTTTTCCTTTAATTTACTTGCTTCATGTGTGGTTTATAAATTTATTGTTTCATTTTAGTTTTAATGTTAATTTACAAATTTTATGTAATTTTTATAAATTTTTATTTTGTTTATAATTTCTTGTTTTAATCTATAATTCCAACATTATTTTACTCTTTTTTTAATTAATTTATTAGTTTTATGTGTGGTTTACGTATTTTTTATTTTATTTTATATTTAATGTCAATTTATATGTTTTATGTGATTTTTTAAAAAAATTTTATTTTTTTATAATTTTGAAGAGCAATTTACGACTTCAACATTAATTTACTATTTTTTCCTTCTATTGACTAATTTTATGTGTGATTTATAAATTTTTTATTTTATTTTACACGTAATATCAATTTACAAGTTTTATGTAATTTTTTAAAATTTTTATTTTATTTACAACTTCTTCTTTTACTTTGCAACTTCAATGTTAATTTACTTTTTTTTTTAATTTACTAGTTTTATATGTGATTTACACATTTTTTGTTTTATTTTATATATAATGTCAATTTACAAGTTTTATGTGATTTTTAGAAGATTTCATATTTTTTACAATTTTAAAAAATAATTTACTACTTCAACATTAATTTACTATTTTTTCCTTTAATTTACTAGCTGTATGTGTGATTTACAGATCGTTTGTTTCATTTTACACTTAATGTGAATTTACAAGTTTTATGTTATTTTTCTAAATTTTTATCTTGTTTACAATTTCTTATTTTAATTTACAACTCTAACATTATTTTACTCTTTTTTTATTAATTTACTAGTTTTATATGCGGTATACACATTTTTTATTTTATTTTATTTTAATGTCAATTTATAAGTTTTATGTGATTTTTATAAGATTTCATACTTTTGCAATTTTGACGAATAATTTACTATTCTAATATTAATTTATTCTTTTTTCCTTCAATTTACTAGTTTCAGGTGTGATCTATAAAATTTTTTGTTTTATTTTACACTTAATGTCAATTTACAAGTTTTATGTCATTTTTCTAAATTTTTATCTTGTTTACAATTTCTTCTATTAATTTACAACTCCAATGTTAGCATACTCTTTTTTTCATCAATTTACTACCTTTATGTGTAGTTTACACATTGTTTATTTTATTTTATATTTAATGTCAATTTACAAGTTTTATGTGATTGTTCTAAGATTCTTTTTTTTTTTTTTACAATTTTGAAGAGCAATTTACTACTCCAACATTAATTAACATTTTTTCCTTCAATTTATTAGTTCTATGTGTGATTTATAAATTTTTTTAATTTTACACTTAACGTCAATTTATAAGTTTTATGTCATTTTTCTAAATTTTTACCTTGTTTACAATTTCTTATTTTAATTTACAACTCTAACATTATTTTACTCTTTTTTTATTAATTTATTAGTTTTATATGTGGTATATACATTTTTTATTTTATTTTATATTTAATGTCAATTTATAAGTTTTATGTGATTTTTATAAGATTTAATACTTTTACAATTTTGAAGAGTAATTTAATATTCCAACATTAATTTACTCTTTTTTCCTTCAATTTACTAGTTTCAGGTGTGATCCATAAATTTTTTGTTTTATTTTACACTTAATGTCAATTTATAAGTTTTATGTCATTTTTCTAAATTTTTCTCTTGTTTACAATTTCTTCTATTAATTTACAACTCCAATGTTAGCATACTATTTTTTTCATTAATTTACGAGCATTATGTGTAGTTTACACATTGTTTATTTTATTCTATATTTAATGTCAATTTACAAGTTTTATGTGATTTTTATAAGATTTCATACTTTTGCAATTTTAAAGAGTAATTTACTACTCCAACATAAATTTACTCTTTTTTCCTTCAATTTACTAGTTTCAGGTGTGATTTATAAATTTTTTATTTTATTTTACACGTAGTGTAAATTTACAAGTTTTATATCATTTTTTTTAATTTTTGTGTTGTTTACAATTTCTTCTTTTAATTTACAACTCCAACATTAACTTACTCTTTTTATCATCAATTTACTGGTTTTATGTGTGGTTTATATATTTTTATTTTATTTTATATTTAATATCAATTTACAAGTGTTATAAGATTCTTTTTTTTTTTCAATTTTGAAGAGTAATTTACTATTCCAACATTAATTTACATTTTTTCCTTCAATTTATTAGTTATATGTGTAATTTATAAATTTTTTTATTTTACACTTAACGTCAATTTATAAGTTTTATGTCATTTTTCTAAATTTTTACCTTGATTATAATTTCTTATTTTAATTTACAACTAACATTATTTTACTTTTTTTTCATTAATTTACTACCTTTATGTGTAGTTTACACATTTTTTATTTTATTTTATATTTAATGTCAATTTACAAATTTTATGTGATTGTTCTAGGATTTTTTTTAATAATTTTGAAGAGTAATTTACTACTCCAACATTAATTTATCCTTTTTTCCTTCCATTTACCAACTTCATGTTTGATTTATAGATCTTTTGTTTCATTTTACCCTTAATGTGAATTTACAAGTTTCATGTCGTTTTTCTAAAATTTTATTTTGTTTACAATTTTTTCTTTTAATTTACAACTCCAACGTTAACTTACTCTTTTTTTCATCAATTTACTAGTTTTATATGTGGTTTACACATTTTTATTTTATTTATATTTAATGTCAATTTACAAATTTTATGTGATTTTTTCAAGATTTCATACTTTTAACAATTTTGAAGAGCAATTTACTACTCGAATATTAATTTATTCTTTTCTCCTTCAATTTACTAGTTCCATATTTGATTTATAAATTTTTGTTTCATTTTACACTTAACATCAATTTACAAATTTTATGTCATTTTTCTAAATTTTCATTTTGTTTACAATTTTTTGTTTTAATTTACTACTCCAACATTATTTTACTCTTTTTTTTTATCAATTTACTAGTTTTATGTGTGGTTTACACATTTTTTTTGTTTTATTTTATATTTAATGTCAATTTACAAAAGTTATGTTATTTTTCTGAATTTTTGGTCTTTTTACAATTTTAAAGAGCAATTTACTACTCTAATATTCATTTACTCTTTTTGCCTTCAATTTACTAGTTCTATGTATGATTTACAAATTTTATATTTTATTTTACACTTAATGTCAATTTACAAGTTTTATGTTATTTTTCTAAATTTTTATTTTGTTTACAATTTCTTCTTTTAATTTACGACCCTAATAATAATTCATTCATTTTTCCTTTAATTTACTAGCTCCATGTGTGATTTACAAATCTGTTGTTTCATTTTATACTTAATGTCAATTTATAAATTTTATGTCATTTTTCTAAGTTTTTATTTTGTTTGCAATTTCTTGTTATAATTTACAACTCCAACATTAGTTTACTCTTTTTTTAATCAATGTATTAGTTTTATGTGTGGTTTATACGTTTTTTTTATTTTATATTTAATGTCAATTTATAAGTTTTATATAATTTTTCTAAGATTTCATACTTTTTACAATTTTGAAGAGTAATTTACTACTATAACATTAATTTACTCTTTTTTACTTCAATTTACTAATTTTATGTGTGATTGATAAATTTTTTATTTTATTTTACACTTAATATCAATTTACAAGTTTAATGTTATTTTTTTAAATTTTTGCTTTGTTTATAATTTCTTCTTTTAATTTGCAACTCCAACATTAATTTACTAGTTTCATGTACGATTTATACTTTTTTATTTTATTTTACACATAATGTTAATTTATAAATTTTATATCATTTTTCTAAATTTTTAATTTTTTAGAGCAGTATATGCAAGAATAAAATAGTGTCTTTTAGTAAAAGAATTAAAAATTATTTTAGGCATTTAAGTCTTTATAATTTTACAAGTGATTAACATATTATCATTATCGTTATTGCTATTAGTATTATTATTATTTATATGAATTTGGTTGAATTAAATTGGTTTACCATAATTTGTCCAACCCAAACTATTTATTAATTGTGTTAAAAAAAACCCAAATTAATCCAAGATAATCCCCTCAATCCTATCGAAATTAAATTGATTTAGATTGGGTTGGACTAGATCCATTGGGTTGGATTGAGTTTCTCATCTCTATTATTATATTAAAATGATATTAACATATTTAGAATAAGTATGAATTTAATTGATGAATTCATAATGGATAGCTAGTATATTTTAATTTTAGTTTAAGTAAAAAGTGATAACCTTTATTTTTTTAATTATTTGAGCTATGATAATTTTGTACAAACCTTTTTTATGCGATTAATTTAGATTAATAAAGTCATAACTCAATCAATTTTATCTTTAACTTAATTCAAAAAATAATGTTAAAAATAACAACAATAGAGCCACAAACATTACAATCCAAATTAGCCTAGAGAAACCCATTGAGCATAGAGATATTAGCTAAAGGGTGATTTATTTATTTATTTATGTGGATTTATGATAGTTTTATACAATTTATCTTTTAATGCGGTATAAGTTTTTACACATTTTTCCTTAATATAAGGCAATTATAGGTTTATATATTTTTTAGGTATACATATAGGGGTGTGTATATATGTTTTCTAATAATGAAATCATAATTCTATCAATTTTTTCTCACCTTGTTAATTAAATTTTTAAAAAAGGTTAAAAGATTATGGCATCATTAACAATTGAAAAAATTTAAAAAAATAATAAAATGACGTCATTAGTATCTTTTTTATTTTTTTAAATAAATGGCGGTAAATAAAATCATTTTACTTAAGTTTCAACGTCACTTTAGAGTAAATGAAAAAGAAAATTAAAAAAAAAAAACCACCGTCTCTTACATTCAATTCCCAAATCTGCCTTTTACTTTCAATTCTCCAAAATGCAAAGCCAAGATCCTCCAGATCCGAGCCGAATCTGCTGGCACGAAGGCTATATTTAATCACAATCGAGATCGTTGGGCAAATAGAGATGGCATCCTGATCATTGTTGAGCTTGAGGAGAATCAAAGTTCGTGGTAGATGATGATGGTGCAATATAGAGATGGCTATCATCCATATCTCTCTCAATTCTATGATAGTGATGCCGATGATGATGATAATAACGTGAGTTTCAATTTTATATATAATATATATTTTGTCTTCATTTCATCTATTATTATTTAATTTGCTTTTGATAGAGTGAGTTATTTGATTGAAATAAAAGGATATTTGCGATTTTGATTCTTGTTTAAAGTCGCAAGATTCCTAATTCATAGCTAATTTATAGCTTTAATAGAGCTGCCGTGGATCTGGAAATTTTCTGATTAAAAAAAAATTATTTTCTTAGCTAGATTTTAATATTCTACTATTACAGTTTGAAACTAAACTCCTTGTGACTTCAATTTCATTGAATAATAAATCTTACTTTCGACTTCATTTTGATTGGAGATAAATAATGCTTCTCCTGGAGATATCAAAAATATCTCTAGGATTAACGTCTGTTCACTGGGAAATTGGATTATAAAATAAAATCATATTTATTGATTTATTTAATGGAATCATGGACTTTACTTTTTGACTTGGAAAAGGAACCACCAATTTTGACTTTCTTATTCCAGAATTTGGATTTTGCTTTGACATTATGGGAGAATATAATCATGATTCTAACAAATATTTATTTAATTGCCATCCTCTTTTAACGTTCCAGTTCATGGTTTCTATACCTTGTGGAAGGCATAAAACCAGCTCTAGAAAATATTGTCAGTGCAGATTTTCATGGGTCAAATTAATTTGGTGGGTCTACTTCTGATGTTCACCTTGTGCTGTGCAAAATATTTGAAGCTTTCTTTGTGATTTTTGTGTATCCGATGAAAAATTTTTATGCAAAATCATGTTTATTGCAAACATTTATATGTATCCAAATCTTATATGAGCATTCTAACTATCTGTATGAACTAATAGGGCTATTCAATTAATTCTTTGGCTATGAAAGGGAAAAAGTTTCCCCTGATATATGGGAAAGACGTTTCTGAATCATGTCCAGAATTTTCCTCTCAGTACGTTCTTCTTAATGTTTCATTCCAAATCTTTACTTGCTCGTAGAAAAACCAATAATTCTGATTTCTTTTCAATTGCAGGGCATGTAATCCAGCGTGTATTAATAGTAGCTTAGTGAAGGGAAAGATTGTTATGTGTTCAAAATTTGAAGGATACGCTGAAGTTAACAAAGTTGGTGCTGCTGGATCCATCTTGTTCAATGATCAATATGACTAGTGGGTGCATACGTTAAATCATTCCACCCGGACTAGTCTCCTTCTGTCACCAATCAGCTATAATGACTAGTGGTACTAATCGTCTGTCATAATAACTAATAATGTTCTGATAACTCAGTATGTAAGTCTATGTTTCTGAATCTCCAAATTTTTTTCTGCCTGTAGCATGGCCAATGCCAAATTTTAATGGAATCATGGACTTTCTTTGTGATTTTTGTGTATCTAATGAAAAATTTTTTACTTTTATTTTTCTAGTTCTGCTGAAAATATTTTGGCAATGATTTTCAAAAATAGTTTATGACAAATGTGTCTGGTAATGTTTGTTGGAGTAGAAGAAGAGTAATGTATTTTCCAAGAACATAATGCCCTGCGTGAACATTTTTGTTTAAAATTCATTTGCAAGCAAAAATATAGTGTTGAATTTTTTTTTTTCTTTTCAAAGTAACTACGTGTAAGCTTATTGTTATCGATTGTTTAACTAACTGGGAGGTTCTTTTTTTTTTTTAGGCTCAAGTTCATAGACATGCTCATAACTTCAAGGAAGTGCAACAGTGCACTCTCCTCTCCATCAAAACAGGTGGACTTTCCCCTGTGCATCTAGTTCTCTTCATTTTGCTGCTTTGCTCTAGAATAAAGTCATCAGAACAGTCATTGGTAATAAGAAACCGCACATGCTTTATTTAAAAACAAATAAGGGTTATCTGCACTTGAAATTATAGCAAGAATAGCTCATTTGCTGTAATATATTTATGTTAGGCAACATTTGAAGAATTTACTGGGATTCGATATTACAAAGCAACAGCTCAAGTTAAACTTTTTGGTGATAATGTACAGGTGCTTTTATGGATTCAATTTGTAACCATTTTTTGTCAACGTTATTTTGTTTGTAAATAAACATATGCACTGATTTCTCTTCCATTTTGGATTCAGGAACTACAAGAATAAAACTCAGATATAGAGAAGCAAAAGTTGACATAGTTGGCATGTGGCCGCTGAAGTTTCTAATCAGCAATGTAGGTAAGAATGTTAAATTGCAACTGTGATATGGTTTACAGGTTTATAAGGAACTAGGATACCTAATTGATGCACATACCAATTTCTTAGGATATAAGATCAATTTATGTGTTAAGATTTAGAATATCATTGTTAGGCTCTTTTATGTAAGCTTAGAATTTCATGAATATTACATTGTTCAAGGTTTCTTTCATATTACACTGTCATCAACTATAGGAGAAACTAATAGGTTAAAGAGAGGGGTAATATTCATAATTTTTCTGATAAAGCAATAAAATATAAGACTACATTATGTGGCCATAACCATAGTCTAAAAAAAACTTGGTTTAAATTGTATCTAATAAAATGCAAATAGCTTGTCAAAATTCGCACCCTTCAGGCATATGCAGACTACAATTTTAAAGCATTTTGTGTGCACACAAGTGAGGCATCCTCCTTAGGATATAATCTGCACAAAATGTCAAAAAATAACTATTAATACAACAAAATGATTTTCCCACAAAAAAATTGAATAAATGCCTATTTTCCCATACCAAATAAATTCCATGAAGTTGTCTAATGGTCCAGCGAAGTTGTCCACACTTGTAACATGGCCATTCTTACTTGGACATTTCCGTGCAGTATGTCCATCCTGTTTGCAATATCCACATTTTCTTATGTTAACATGTTTATTAATTTTTGTACTAGGAGCACCCTTTGTCTTCACAACCAGAGGATCTTTTACAATTCTTGCTTTCTTTTCTACGCTAAATGGTCTATCTCTATATCCTTCATCACTGGTTCTTACCTCTTTTATCTCACTCTTCAGTTGAGCAAGATAACTTTTTAATTTCCAATACACAGCATCAGATTTTGATGCATAAAAACTAATTTCATTAAATTCGGCATTTAGTGACCCATACCGAAAATTGTTAAGAACATCTCCAGATTGACTTTCCAATAGCGTTGGAGATTGTCTATAAACTTTCACATCCATGGTCCATCTTTTGTTAATTAATGAAGCAGGTATCTCACTAATATGCATATGTTTCATCACACAAAATAAGTAAGGGCATGGTATTCCAGTTGATTCAAACTTCTTACAAGAGCACTTAAAATGTTGTCGCTTTGGATAATAAACCACAGTCCACTTCTTGTTTGCTTGTAGATGCTTAGTTAATGTGTGCACTTGCATATCTAGAAGAGTGACATTGCTCGACAATATGAACTGGCCTTCTTTGCAAATTTGTTTACGAACCTTGTAAAATAAACTTTGAGTGTAGACTTTAGCAGCATGCTTCTCTAAACTTGGAAGATGAGTACTAATCATGGGACTAGAATGCTTGGTTCTAAAATTATGTCCTAAATCATTATTCCTTGTTCATCTTAAGGCTCGATCAATTTGACGAACAAATTCATGCAACTTCAATTTTCTTTGAAGAAATCTATTCATATATGCATTCATACCCTCACAACGTTGCGTTGTGCGCATGCCACCAAAGAAATGACCTTCTAAGAATGCTTCTGCCCATCTCTCTCGTTTTGAGTATATCTTGTTAATTCAATCATTATTTTGAAGATCAAGTTCATCCACCATCTTTTGCCACAATTGCTTTATTCGAGGCTAAAATGTCCCAACATCAAATCTTTAAGCTTTGTAAGAAATTTAGGAATTTTATGTATGTTAGACTGTGCATTTCTTTGTAGATGCCAAATACATAGTCGATGCCGAGCTTTAGGAATTACCTTTTTAATAGCTTTACGCATTGCTATATCTCCATCAGTGATTACAGATATAGGCCTTTTATCATTCATAGCAATTAAGAATGTTTCAAGCACCCATGTGTACGTCTCGACCGTCTCATCTGTAAGAATTGCACATCCAAAAAAACTTGTTGCATAATGATTATTAACACCAAGTAAAATAACTAAAGGCTTTCCATATGCATTTGTCTTATAAGTGCTATCGAAAGCCAAAATGTCTCCAAAGTAATTTTAATCCAAACGAGCAATGGAATCTGCCCAAAACAAGTTTGCAAGTCTATTCTCCTCATCTACAGAGTACTTACAAAAGTAGTTTGGATCCATGTCAGCTTTTGCATTTAAGTATGCAAGTGCCACTTCTGAGTCTGTTTTGAGTATTGTAGATCGACGTTCATTGTCTAGATTATTATACAAATCCTTTAATCCAAAGCCTAAATTGTTATAACCTCTAGCCTGATTTACAAAGAAGTCCATAATTTGACTTGTCTTTATACCAACTGTTTTCATTGTATTAGCTAGAGCGTTGTCAGAATCTTTTACCAATCGATGTGAACGAAGAAATTGAGTCTCAAAATTTATTGCCAACTCATGAGTGTGTTCCGAAACAAAGCTTCTAACAACCCAAGTTTTACACTTCTTATCTAAATTTACCCTGAATGTTGCTCGACAATTGACTCTTGTAATAGCTCTAGGTTCACGGATTCTGTCTGTACGTGCAATATACTTTTTATCTCTTTCACCTTCTCTACTACAGACCCAATGTTTCATTATAGGTGCACCATTTGTATCATGTCTCCTGTCATGAATGCGAACACTAAAACCCATTATTTTTTAGTATTTGTGATAAAAATCTGTAGCTTCTTCAATTGATGCGAACTGCTTTCCAATAACGTCTTCAGCAGTGAGTTCATACATGTTTTTACCATCCCAATAAGTAGAGTTTGAACCATCCCTCCCTGTCATAGTAGAATAAGTATTTTATCATGAACAAATAAAATTAACTAATACTATTATTTTATTATTGACAGCTAAGATAGTATAATTCTATTATTTGATTATCAACAACTAAAATAATTTGATCTTATTATTTTGTAATAAAGAACTAGAAGACCTGATAGTATTTCTGCTTGATTTGTTGAAGGAATATCATATGATGCTGGAACATCACACTCTGGCACTTTGTAATTTTTTTCAATGCCTGTCATAATACAATAAGAAAATATTACAATCAGTGAAATGCACTGCTAGACAATAGCCCATAAATTATAATTTACGCAATTAATATTAATTTTAGAAGGTTAAACTGCACAACTATTTTTAGAAAGAGGGAAAATAACATAAAAAATAATAGCAAGAATACACAAATCACCAAAAGATAATGAAAAATTAACCTTGTTGTAGATCATCATCCATCGTGTTCAATATTATCATTAGAAAATACTGGGCAAGGAAACTGTAAGATTGATTGGAATCGTCGAGTTCTATCGTTCATAAAATGCACAGGTTGCAAAAGTTTGTAATATGGCTAATTTTAAATCAGTCCCCATTAAGTTAAAATTTTACAAATGGCCCCATTTATTTTGAGCATACTTATCTAGCCCCAAAAGAATAAAGTTAGCCTTAATTATGTTTTGCCTGTCGATTGTTGTAAGTGTTAATTTAGTAGCAATGATTTTTTCTGTTTTGCCTATGGTTTCTCTTATAATTTTATGGACTTTATTTGTTGCAAAATAATATGTCATATGTTCATGCGTGTATGAGTTAGATTTGAAATTATTATGATCTGCTGCAAACTTTGTGGCCTGAGATCAACAGCAACTTGATTAATGTTTGAAATCTTATTTATATTAGTTCTTATTTATCTAGCTAGATTACCATCATGCTTGTAATTTTAATTTTCTAAATAACTGGATTACTATTTTGCTATCAGAGCTTTGGACAGTCATGATGGTTGCTTAAAACCTCAACTATTTTTCATTATCAACTGGTCCTTTGGTTGCTTCTTTTTTTTCAATTTCGGCCGTGACGGAAGTGAAAGCTAGTGGAAGTTTGGACAATGATGATGGTAGCATAAAACCTCAATGTTTATGATTATGATTATTTTGTTGTACGCAATATAATGGTGTAATATTTTGTAATTAGAATATTTCCTTACGCTTATTAATGTTTGTTTGAGAGGATGTTGTTTTTGGGTCTTCATCTATTCATATAAGTTTGTGTTGTACTTCATGCTTGCTAGTATTTAGTAGAGTTGCATTTTTTAAATAAGTTAAATTTATATTATTTTGGGTGAAATCTATTCATATTGTTTTAATCTAAATCCCAAAGTGGCAATGAAAAAATTGTAATATCATTGAATTAACAATGTTATCTTCAACTAACAAGTGACAGAATCTTTACAAAGAAGGATATGAGTTTTTGGTTTATATATGCCACAAAAGTGTCTAATGTCAAAATGTATATTGTGTCCAATTTTTTTTTTCTATCCAAGAAATTAGAAAAATATGCAATCATTGTTTAGTATAGATTAAGTATGAATATAAGTGTCATAATTTAGTTTAGTATGATTTACAACCTATTTTAATTGAATTGTCATATTAGTGGAAGTACTAGATATGATGTCATATTCAAATTCATACTTAAGTCACTTTTGTGGCATAAACAATATAATTTCCTCGGAATAATAGGTTCTCTTAGAGACAAAAATGTTACTTATCATATATATATATATAGATAAATCTCTTTTACTATTTTGAAATTAAATCATTGGCATGTTTAATCTAAATTTTACGATCCTTTGTAATCACAATTTTTAAAATATTAAGTATTTTTTTAATCCGTTGTGAAATTTCATTTAACAGTTTTACACTATTATACTTTTTTTTATTTCAAACTTTTGTATAAATATTATAATCCTTTTCCTTACATTCCTGACAAATTATGTAATCTCAATAGCTCCATGAGAAAAAAAATATTAAAATTTTTCATACTTCTATTTTTATCATGTTATTTAATCATTTTTTATGTTGTAAATAATAATGCATCATCTCCAAATAAATGCTGAATTGATTTTTATATTAAATATAAGTTTTTATTGAATTATAGTTTAATACAACCTAATGTGATAAAAAAAAATATAATGCATACTAATATAACAAATAGTAATGAACCAAATGCTCTATAAGTGTTAACATATATAGAACGTTTAGTTTTTAACTCCAACAAATACTAAAGAGTATATTATTGAGAATAGAATATTTATTGAGCACATTTTAATTTGTTCATTCACCCTTTGTTTTAGAATCTCTCTCCCTTATCTCTTTACATTTTGATTAGTTTATTTATTATTATTTTAAATTTGTTTAAGATTTATGTTAAATTTTGTTCAAGAATTGTATAATTTTTAAAATCTTAATTGACCTTCCTCTTGGATTGCGTGGTTATTATTTCAATAAGATTTTTTAAAATAAAAATATAGTAAAAATAAGAGTAGAAATATTAAAATGTGAATTAAGATGTATATGGAAATATTAAAAATATTAAAATGTGCCTATGAGATGTAGATGGAAATTAGCTTAATATTTGAAACAAATTGTAAATGAAAATAAGTAGAAATGGTTGAACAAAAATTTACAATGATCTTGCTGGCTAAATCCTTATTTGAGTGATTGGCTTCTTTTTTTTTTTTTTTTGGCCCTTTTTCTTTCTCCACGTACGACAATGACTAACTTTTCACTCAAAACAAAATTTAATTTAAATCACAAATAAAGAGAAAGTGGCTTTCTTTTTCTAAATAATTAGATTACTATTATGATTATAATTCAAAAAAAAATTACTTAGTATAATGTCATATTTTTTATTTTATTTTATATTTAATATCAATTTATAATTTTTATGTGATTTTTTATTTTATTTTATATTTAATGTCAATTTACAACTTGAAGACGTGACAAAATGAAAAATTGGAAAACATAGATGCAATTATTTATTCCCTAAATATGAATCTCTTTCTCAATTCTCGAAACATGCAAAGACAATATCCGCCAAATCCAAATCCAAACCGAAATCCGCTTCCAACCATTCATTGCAATCCATTGTGAATTGTTATATCCAAGGTACCGGTGATTTCAAACAAGTAAAATTTTTAAAAAACTAAATCCAAAACCCACAATGAAAAGAATAAATCATTCACTATAATAATAACATAATTAAAATCCTTGCAAAATCTGAATCTAGTCATTGGTACGTGCAGATATGAAAGTAATCATCGATCTATTATATCTTTAAATTTCTCAGCGTACAAGAGTCTGTTAATCTGAACAATAAAAGTAAAATCACCCTCGTTACAAACAAATCAAAAAGAATGAAATAAGAAGTCTGTTAATTTGAACAATAAAAGTGAAATCACCCTCGTTACAAACAAATCAAAAAGAATGAAATAAGAAGACAAACACGGCTCTTACACATTATACAGCAAGTGTCACCAAATCTATGGCTAATTTCAAAAGGCTTATTGTACATGTCCAATTTATTGATATCCCTAATGAAATAAAAGACCAACTTTAAAAAATATTTTAGTATATTCTTGACTTCTCTCTTGCTCAACAATATAGAAAATAAATTTCCTATTAAAGAAATAAGTGAATAAAAGAAGCTTGAATTGAAAATTATCAAAATAGCTTATCATTAAATTACATAACATGCAATGGTTTTCCACCAACAATAAAGTAACTACCACAACAAGAAGTAAAAACTACCTTTTTAATTTGCTAGGCAATTGCGAATTAAAAATTGTTTTTAATTAATTTTATGAAAAACAATTATAATTACAATAACTTATAAATAATTAATACAGACCATTAAACGTAATAAGAGATAAAAAAAATAAGAAAAAGATAGTTAAAGAGAACATACTCTTAACACGCTGCAGGCTTTTAGGCTCTACCTTTTTTTCTTCAGATTCTTTTGACCATTAACTTTGTTTGTTATTGTGTTCGGGGGAGGATTGTTCTTATGCGACTCATGAAATAATTCAGCCTTATCTCTGATAATATCTCTCACTTTATTTATATCTCCGTTGACAAGCTGGAGTGCAATGCGATATCTTTCTATTGCTGAGTTATGCTAAATGCATTACAAGAAAAAAAAAACAAAAAGAAAAAGAGTCATCATTCATTGCATCAATTTAAATCAATATGATATAAAATTAATGTCACATACATATCTTATAGATAACAAATCACATTCGGTCTCCATGAACTTCATCACAAACAAACCGCAGTCAGTTCCATTTGGTTGTACTGGGACATTATCTGGATATGAAATTTTAAAACTAAAAAAATCCCAAAGTGGATGAAATTTTCTCGAATAATCATCGAAGAAAACTTCATTGAGTCCCTGTAACTGTGATAATAAGGATAATAGTCAGCATACATTTGTATTTATTGGTATAGTATAGGTGAAATGTAAGCTTCACTTACAATTGCTCTAACAATTTCCTCTCGATGTGAATTCGAACTATGACTAGGCAAAGAATCCCAAATTTCAACAATTTGCATTTTAACAATCAACACCGCTAGATACCAATGTGCAGAGCCATCATTTATAGGAACATAGATCTACAAGATAAATGCATAAATTTTAATAATTGCCATTAAATGTCTTAAGCAATGGCATGATTTATTATAACATCGTGTTTAATTTCTTACCTTTTCACATACCGCAAGTTCTGACATGTATTTATCTCGAATGTTATGATTTTTGACAAAGTTTTCGATGCTTGATTTCTTTTTGCAAGTCATATTTGACACTATTTTTTGCTGCAAAACTCATAAAATAAATACAAAACATAGTATATCATCAACATATATAGTCAACTGTAGGTAAAAAATACATGATATAACATTTACAACTTACCGAAAATATGGTGGGCAAATACCAATTGCGCATTTCTAGGGTCATTTTTGCACGTTCTTTGTTTGTCAAGTAGTTGACAAAACAATCTATAACCTATGAATGGAGCCATTAAACAATAAGACTAGAATACATAAAAAGAAAATAAATAAATTGAATAATTAAACTAAATATAAAGAAGGTATGCTTACTGTGTCAATGATCCAAGTATTAGGAGCCAAAGAAAACATCTCTTCACGAGAGACAAAAAAACTAATTCCATCAACAATATGCTCACTGTATTGAGAATCCAAAAATAAAATTAAATCTATAACATTGTTAACGAAAAAATAATAACATATAGAAAATAGGTTATGAGAAAATCCAATTACTTCTTAGATAATTCTTCTTGAAATATATATTGTAGTAACTTCACATCTTCCTCTGAAAATGAATTTAATAAAGTCACTGAATCTTGAAATTTTTTTTGTTTACTTCTTCTTTTAGGAAACTGATCATAAGGGGATTTTTGGTATGGACCAGGCTTTCGCTTTCGAGAGCGCATATCTTCAACCTCAAATACACTAAGTTGATTTGATGATTCCTCTTCAATAGAACAATTCTCATTTCGGCCATTATCCTACAAATGAGGAAAAAATGATGTTCTATAACTAATACTCATCTATGCACTATTATGTTCTCCTTGTGAGAAAAAGATATTGTTAAATACCTGTATAGTTGCCTTGTTGAAAATTTGCTTATGCTTTCCCTCATTTAAGTATGACTCAATAAAATTCTCTCATCCTGTTTCTCTTCAACATTCTCCTCATCAAGTAATTTCTTCTCAAGAATATTATTTCCTTCTGCCCTTTCTTTAGCTCTCTTCATTAATTCGGCGAAACTAAAATTTTCATGGCTTGATTCGTCATACTCTTTTCGCTTTCGAGATGGAGAAATGAATCCAACATGAGTGCCATTATTCTCTTTTTGCTGCACAACTTGTTTCTGGTTTAAATTCTCTTTAAGTGTTTCCATTACTTGTTGCATTTGCTGCATCAAGTTACCCATTGAATGCTTTAAACCATCAAGCTCCACTGTCATCCGACCAATATCTTTTCGAACAAGTGATAATTCCATATGACCTTGACAATTATGTATGTACTCTTCGTTCTTTTGACTTGTTCCATCAAATGTTTCTTGGGCCGCGTTTTGTTTAGGATGGATTTCTCACAAATTAACCTAACAAATACCACATACTGTTAAATAGATGTCATTTCAATAAGATACATTAATATTTAATTAATATAAAGTAAATGCCATACCTTTAAGCTCCCATATCCACCGTTTTTCTTAACAAAACTCAAGAAGTTCTTTACATCTCGATTTGTCCATGTTGTTATTGGACTCAAAGATTTATCAATAAATTTTCGTGCAAATGATATACTATCCATGTAAAAAAGCTGCAATATAATTACCAACATGATAAAGACAAGCCAAGAAGAAAATACATTTTAACTGATGAAATAAATTTTTTTAAGAAAAATATTACCTCTAAAAATAGCACACAGCCATTAACAACTTTTTGTTGTCCTGCCTTAAACTTTTGTATGCCCTCAACAAGCCCTTTAAAAGCCCATGTTGCCCAATTTCTTTTATTTATGACACTGGTGTCTTTCAGAAAACCCAAGTAAGAAGGGGCTAAATTCAATCCCGATTTAGGAAAAATAAGTGTAGCTATAGCAAACAAAACAAAACTTCTTCTAAAGTCATCATTCGCCTCCCTTTGATTCACCAATTTTGACTCTAAAGTTTTCAGCTTTATGTATCCACTGTCATCACAATATTCATCCTTCAATATATCTATGTCATCAATACCAAGATCCACATCAATGTCGACTCCACCATCTTTTATTCCCATAATGTACTCAAAATCTTGAGGTGACAGATTGATACTCCTCCCATGTAAAAAAATACATGAAGTAAATGGATCAAAATTTTGAACCAACCATGAGCATAAATCTCGTTTTAGTCGACCACATTTTATGTGCAGAAGACTTCCAAATCCCAACTCCACAACAGCTTTTTTTTTATTTTCTGACAATTTTGCTACCAGTTTTGCAAAACGATCTGGAGCACACCTAGTTTCCAAGGCTTTCTTGGTTCCCTTTACAAAATCATCTTCTTTTTCTTTATTCTGTGCCGTGTCACTACCAATCATTCTAAATTTAGCCTTCTCTTCTTCACTCAAATTTTTGAAACATTTCCCTACTTTAATTCTATCCTTAAAAAATTAACAAAAAATAACAATAAGTTATTGCTTGAAACATGTCCCAAATTTAATGAAATTAATTGATATCATAGTTGCACTCACCACTTTTTTTCCTTGTTCTCGTAGTATTTTTGCTTCTTGCTTGCTGCAGTAAATTAAATATTTTCAAAAATATATAATTAATGCCCTGTCACACTATTATGCTTGGCTTTACTAAATATTCATGAATTTATCAACAATCAAACACATCATATTCAATGTAAGAAGACTTACAAATACTCAATGAAAGGTCGATTTTTTCTTAAAAGTTCATTTTCCTGATTCATGACATCATTCTCCTTACAATCAACACCATTACTCGTATCTACATTTTCAGCCATTTCGAGTTTGTAATAAGAACCTGTACAAGAATTAGCAACAAATTTACTTATCAACAGCTAACAATTTAACCCAAAAACAGCAACAAATGAGGCAAAACACTTGAAAAATTTAGCCAAAAATAGTAAAAAATTTAACTAAAAAACAGCAGTAAGTTTACCTAAAAGTAATAAAAAATTAAATTGAAAAGTAGCAGTAAATTTACCTAGCAACAATAAAAAATTTTACCCAAAAACAGCAGTACTAAATGAAGCCCAAAACATAAAAAATATTTACCCAGAAACAGAAAAAATTTAACTTAAAAACAGCAGTAAATGAAGTAACAACCCTAAAAATTTTACCCAAAAACAGCAGCAAATGAAACCAAAATAGCAGTAAGTTTACCTAAAACTAGCAGAAAATTAAACTGAAACGTAGCAGCAAATTTACCCAGCAACACCAAATAATTTAATCCAAAAACAGCAACAGTAAATAAAGCCCAAATTTACCCAGAAACAGCAACAAATTTAACCTAAAAACAATAATAAATTCATACAAAAATAAAAAATTTTAACCCAAAAACAACAGTAAATAAAACCAATAAACAGTAGTAAGTTTATGTAAAAATAATAAAAAATTAACCTAAAAAGCAACAGCAAATTTACTCAGCATCACTAAAAAATTTAATCTAAAAAGAGCAGCAACAAATAAACCCAAAACACCAAAAAAATTTACCCCAAAACACCAAAAAAATTAAACTAAAAAACAGCAGCAAATGAAACTAAAAACCAACAGTAAGTTTATCTAAAAAGAGCAAAAACTTAAACTGAAAAGCAACAAAAAATTTACCCAACACCACCAAAAAATTTTATCTAAAAACAGCAGCAGCAAATGAAGCCCAAAGCACCAAAAAAAATTACCCAACAAAGCAACAAATTTAACTCAAAAACAGCAGTAAATTTACACAAAACTAGTAAAAAATTTACCCAAAACCAGCAACAAATGAAACTAAAAAACAGCAGTAAGTTTACCTAAAAACAGCAGCAAATCAAACTAAAACATAGCAGCAAATTACCCAGCAACACCAAAAATTATAACCTAAAAACAGCAATAGTAAATAAAGCCCAGAACACCAAACAAATTTACCCAAAACAGTAATAAATTTGACCTAAAAACAACAGTTAATTTATATAGAAACAACAAGAATTTAACCCAAAAACAGCAGCAAATGAAACAGAAAAATAGCAGTAAGTTTACCTAAAAACAGCAGAAAATTAAACTGAAAAACAGTAAGAAATTTACCCAACACCAGCAGAAAATTTTACCTGAAAACAGCAGCAGCAAATGAAGCCCAACGAACCAAAAAAATTTACCCAACAAAGCAACAAATTTAACCAAAAAACAGCAGTAAATTTATACAAAACTAGTAAAAAATTTAACCCAAAACCAGCAACAAATGAAACTAAAAAACAGCAGTAAATTTACCTAAAAACAGCAGCAAATTTACCCAGCAACACCAAAAATTATAACCTAAAAACAGCAACCGTAAATGAAACCCAGAACACCAAACAAATTTACCCAAAACACTAATAAATTTGACCTAAAAACAACAATTAATTTATATAGAAACAACAAGAATTTAACCCAAAAACAGCAGCAAATAAAACAGAAAAATAACAGTTAGTTTACCTAAAAATAGCAGAAAATTAAATTGAAAAGTAGCAGCAAATTTAACCAGCTACACCTGAAAATTTAACCTAAAAACATCAGCAGAAAATGAAGCCTAAAACACCAAAAATTGTTACCCAAAAACAGCAACAAATTTAATCTAAAAACAGCAGTTAATTTATACAAAAATAACAAAAAAATTGACTGAAAAATAGCAGCAAATAAAGCCCACACACCAGAAACATTTGTCCAAAAAAATCTGATAATCTAACTTAAAAAAAGTAGTAAATTTATCCACAAACAGCAGAAAATTCAATTGAAAAATAGCATCAAATTTACCTTTTACCAAAGGATTTAATCAAAAAACAGCAACAAATCAGAACAAATGTAGCACAAAATCAATGCACACGATAATACAAATTCAAGGTCACAACAGTTAACGAAATGCACTTTTAACTTCGTCAAACTCTCTACACCGCACTGGATTTTTAGTCTCTCTTCTTCATTAACCCAAGTGACACAAAAAACTTCTATAAATTATTTGCAGCAAACAAATAAATATACCAAAAATAGGCTTACCTAGTGAAATTAACAAGAGTGCAAGTGCGGTAGAGGAGAATCAGAGGGCTGAAATTTCCTTGCCTTCTCTTCCCCTCAATAGGATTAAGGACAGCAGCAACAACTTATGATCAACACCTAGTCCTCCGCTTCAGCAACTGTCACGATCTGAACAAAATTTCTTCGTCTCTCAATTTTCTTGGAAACCAAACAAAATATCACAACCAGAATAGACACACCTTAACCAAAATCATAAAAACTTCACTTAAACACACTTACAAAACAGTGAAAAAAAGTCTAACAAAGAATTCACCTTTTGAATCGCCAACGCCGAGCCGTTATTATCAAGCATAAACCCTTTCACAAACACGAATCCAGCCTGGTTCCCTGTTGTTGTTGACGAACGATTCTCTGCTGTGGGTAAATTTGAAATCAGTGATGGATAAGAATAGAGGAATGAAAGAGGAAAACACAATCCGGGTTGGGAAAGAAATACAATTGCTTCGAAACTACAGCGGCTTCTTATATTCAATTTGGGGATTGTAGTATGATTTATGTTCTAGGTTTCTTAGGATCGTGATTCTATTTTGGTTTATGTAGATTTTGTTTTAAAAAATATATAAAATTTAGATAATTTTAAGTTGTTATGTTTTATTTTTAAATAAATATGTATCCAATTCAAAATAAATAAATATGTAATCGGTTGTAAATCGGTTATAGAAAATTTATTTTATTTATTTTTTAAAATATAATTATTATTTATTATTAATTTATATCTAACCGTTCATATTTTTTATGATATTAATATTATAAATTTAATTATAATATTATAAAATTTTTATTTTTATAATTATTTATAGTATTATTTATTAAAATTTATATTATAAAATTATTTAAATTAGAGTGTTATTTAATTTTATTTTATGTATTATTAAAATTTTTATTAAATTATTTAAATTATAAAAAAATTTAATTATATTTTAATTAAAGTGCGAACTAATTGCATTGACTTAGTTCAGTAAGAAAAATTGGTATTAGAACTGTTGCGTACTGATTCTCACGGTTTCCCTGACTACACGTATCCATCCCCAGTAAATCCATCACTGTTTATCTTTAAAAAAAAAACGGAAACAGAAAAAATACAACTTTTTTTGAAAGCCTAGCCGGCCCACCATCATTACCTCCGGCCACATCATGACCAGCCGTTGCAACCATCAGACTTGCCATTCATTGCCGACCCAACCCCAACCTAGTCTACTTTCATCGCTATCTGCCTCCATTGCAAAAATCATTCAAGCCCGTGAGAGCTCCAACAAACGCTGCTGCGAGATCATTTTTCATTTCTTTCTTCTTGGTTCCCAATCGATTGTCACCTCTGTCCACCGTTCCCTCAATCCGTCAATCATATTTCCACTACCACCATGTGGATTCAGCCGAAACTACCACAATAGCCACCAAACCCGCAAGCTTCACCACTCACTACCGCTGTCTAGCCACCCTCTTATCGTTGACCATCTCCAGCAAAAGAATCCCCATCCTTTGTCGACTAAAACCCGACCGTCATCTGCCCTTGAATGAAAGCCATAAACTGCCACGAAAAACCATGAACCGTCGCCACTTTTAATTCATTTTTTCAGTTCATCCACAACGATTTGAGCTAAACCAACACCACCATCACATTCATCATCCTCAAATCTTCTAGATCTACCCATCCTTGTCCAACTTTTCAGTCACCATCGCCAGTAACCCATAATTTGTCTATTTACATGTTTTTCCTAATACTTTTTTATTTACAGTTTTGCAATTGTGTGAAAATTTGACCACAAATGACAAACTATCATCTTTTCCCTTCTATTTATTATGTACCGGAATTATTTGCATACACTCGTCCAAACAAATTTCTTGATTGATTAGACAAAATTAAGTATTGGTGTATAGCTTAGCGCACTCCTAAAGAAGAGCAAGTATCGTTTCTATATTTCTTGGCTTGACCAAGGCAAATGTAAAATTCAATCGTGGATTTGTATGAAGGGTGATCTGAGCTTATCCTCTTGATTATTGTTTAATACAACAAGGTACAAGATGAATTTCTGATTATCTTTAAGAATTTGAACAGTTTTTTGGGTGTATACATTGTTATGAACTTGAAGAGCATAGAATTATAAGATTTGTGAAAGAGCTTGATTTACATATTTAAGAAAGGATGCCTATATACTCTATCTACACTTTATAACTTGCAAATCATTTAGCTAAGCAAATAGAATTGCAAATTGAGTCACAATGATAAAGAAATTTTGATGATGTGATTAAAAAACTTGATGAAGTCCAAGATTTAATTAAGGAATGAAGTGTCTCCATGAAAATGCCTAGAGAGGTACCAATAAGTTCACCTATCATTGAGTAAGAAGACTAGTGTGAGATACCTCATATTTTTTCCTCTGCCTCGGGCTGTCTCGCGATCCCTTCTACTGCCTGGCCCGCAGCAGTACCTTGACCAACTCCAGGTCCAATAGAAGCAAGCCCAACAGCCAATCCAGCAGCAATAATGGAAGCGGCAGAAATCTAAACAAAAAAAGTACAATTCATTATTGATTTAAAGTTTTAATCTTACAATTTGTGTGAAAATGTGCATGATGTTTCCTTAGAAGATAAGGCAAGTGTTGAAGATGATGAGAGTTTTTTATCTCTAGTATTTTTAAAGAAGACATACAACCCACTCTTGATTTAAGCTGTAATCCTAACTATACGATTAAAGTTGTGTAGCAAAATCAGATCAAAGAATCTGAAATGATTGAAATAGTTCCACATATTCACTTGAGGACAAGAAGATTATGCTTAAAGAAGATTTGATTGAAAATGTGATACTTATTGAAGAGCATATTGAATGACAATTAGGGAAAGACGAGTTATTTGATCATTGCTCATTCTTAGAAGTCTTTATGGTCCCGAAGAATGTACAAACCAAGAAAGTTGATGAGGTATAGATTCTTCAAAGTTTCAAGAAAATATGATGAGAAAGACAATCAATTTGAATTACAAGATGATTCAGCCTTGCACTATAAGTTTCATCCTCCATATTGTATTCAAAGTTGATGACAAGTTTATCTTAAGAGTGGAAGAATGATGGAGGATGTTAATTTAGGTTAATTTAGGACTTTAGAATTTTATTTTCTATTTTCATTAGAATTGATTATGGTATGTGATTTAGTATTTTATTTCTATTATAATTATGATTAGTTTCTCCTTTTAAAATAATTTAGGGAAATAAATTTACCTTAAGAAAATGGATTTCCTCTATTATAAATAGAGAAATCACATTATTGTAATTTGACATTCAATTATTTAATAAAACCCTTCTTTTAAATTTCCTTTGAGATTATTTATCAAAATCTCTCTTGTAAAATTGTTTTGATTAGAGCGTCATCTGATCTCACCTTACGCATTATAAAAAATCTCATTGAATCATTTGGATTAAAATGAAATCTAATCACACTTCGATTAGAGTGTAACCTAACCCTGTTGGCTTGGTTTAGTACTACAATGATATTGAATTTCCTTATCTTATATATTTTTGCTTCCGCTACCGTCATGCCATCAATTTTAGTCATAAATGTTACTCGTTATTAATTTTATTAAAGTTATAATTTTATTAACTTTATCTTTGAGAATTTATTTTAATTAACATGAAGCAACTAGGGTCTCTAATTCTGCTCCAGGATAATTTGTAATTGTATTTTCATTTTTTAAAAATTAAATGCATATATTTACATACGTAATTTTTATGAAAAAATAATGAATCAAAATAAATTTCATATGATTCCCAATTTCTTTTTCAAGTCAGATTGAAAACTTGAAATTTTTTTAAATTTATTTATGTTGAGCATTTCCGAAAACTATATATTGATGTCCTACTTTTAGATGATGCAAAACCATTTTTCTTTGAAGTGTGATTGAAAAGGCTCAGCCAATTGTTTCCTTTTTTTTGGGGTTGGGGACGATGTCCAAAAAAGTGCTTCTAGAAAAAGATGTAAGTTCAGAGAAAAGTTTGAAAAAAAAAAAATCAGATGATCAAAACGCAGGTCAAAGGAAAAAAAAAAAAACTTACAAAAGTTTGAGAGTGCTTTTAGTATTATTTTTTCAAATGGTTTTGTATTTTTTTTTGTAATAGAGAAATAATTAAGTTTTAGTGAATTTGAAAATGCATTTGGTAGGTTATTTCTAAAATAGTGTATGAAAATGAAAAAGTAAAAATGTGTTTGGTAGTTTTTTCTAAAAAAATGGTGACAACAAAATAATGTAAGAAAAAAACATTTTATTAACAAATGAAAGAATTTTGGAGAATTCCACTAAATTAATAATGTATAGTTAAACTTTAATTAAAATTTATTTATTTAATGAAAATAACTTTAAATTAATTTATGTAAATTCGTTTTTTAATTAACTATTTTTAGCACAATTTAGTTAATAAATTTAAAAATGTTATATCACTAAAAGCTTATTTAACTATTAAATCGAAGTAGTATATATCACTACACACACACACACACACAAAAGGTAAAATTTAATTTTTTAATATGGTGATAATACTTTTGTTAAAGGATACCAATATATTGTGAGAAAACTTAAAATTAGATATTACGTTAGTTACACATTATAAATTTTTATCTCAAAAAATTATCATAAATGATGTGGTACTCATCAATTAGTTGGTGACCATATACTTAATTCACTTAAATTTTATAAAAATAATTAACCACTCAAAAAATGACTCTTCATTTAAGATAAAATTTGAAGTAAAAAATTTGAGATATCTATCTTTACTCACTATATTATGATTAAGTAGTATATATGTTAGAAAAGTCTTTTAATGCATCACAAACGAAATGGAAAATTGTAATAACTTTGTTAGGACCCAAGAAAAATGAAAATTGTAAACACAATATTGATGTTGTCGGCATTCCTCTGTTAAAGTAGAAAATGGGTTGTTCTTATTCTCACCAAAAATAGAAAGAGTAACAATTAATAGATATCTCAGTTTTTTTATCCAAAATTTTATTTCATATGATGTATCATTTTTTCAGTAATTAGTAATTTTTTATAAGATCCAAGTGAATTAATTATATTATCTCACTAACCAATTGATGAATACCACATCATTTAAAACAATTTTTTGTGATAAAACATTTAGGATGGATAGCACAACTCAATTAAAAGTTTAGCAATTTACATTCTTAGAAATTTATTTCAATTTGCATGTAGCATAAGAAGCAGATTTTGGAGAATTAATTTTGACAGTAACTACTTAATTTAAATAAATTGGTGGTATCCAAACACTCCTGGAATTTGGACAAAGGAGCAAGTGGAAGCTTGGTCAATTGTGGATGCTGTTCATCAGAACGGTGGAATCTTCTTTTGTCAATATTGGCACGTAGGCCGAGTATCTAGTTTTGGTATGAACCCCAAATCCGATTTATAACTTGTTTTTTCCTCTTTTTTTAAGTGTTTTCCGTTGAAAATAAAAAGTAATTAACAAAAAATTCTAATTATCTGACATTTTTCTTTTTCTTTTTAACTAAAAACTACAAAGAGCAAGGAGAGAATATTTTAAAGTAATCATATAGTGTAATACCAATTTGTGAGTTTGACATCGATTTATGTTTTCAACTTTATCTGAATGCGAAAAAGTTAAAATATTAATGTGTAGTTTTTTTTTCCCAAAATAACCTTAACCGTGCCAATAAATTGATCCTCACTTTAAATATAGATTGAATCGTTTATTTGAAATGGTTTTAAATCAATATAATGTTTGTAATTTTTTAATTTCCTATGTGTTGATTTATTTAGTTCACAACTATTTTTTCAAAATTTGGCTTCATTATTTGCTAATTGTGAATGATCCTTGTAATACTTCAATATAGGCTTTCAGCCAGATGGAGAAGCTCCGATCTCAAGTGCCAGTAAGGGAGTGACACCTGGCCAAGATTGGTCATCTCCTCGTCCATTGAGAACAGAAGAAATCGCCGAAATGGTCAATGATTTTAACTTGCTGCTCGTAATGCCATTAAAGCAGGTAAAATACATAAAAATGTGAGTGTTCATGCACTTAGCCGTTCGCATTTTACAAAATATGAATTGGAGCAAATACATGTATTCATTACTGTTTTACTCTGTTTTGATTCAATGAATTGTCGTTTTGATACAAAGAAATACTCTGTATAACTTGACATCCTTAATTCAACAAGTGAACTATACATGTTTTAATTCGAATATGCGCTTCTCCAAGAGGGCTTTTACAGAAAGTGCTTGTTTGAACTTGGATTCAATTTTGCAGGTTTTGATGGGTTTGAAATTCATGGAGCAAATGGATTCTTGATTGATCAATTCATGAAAGATAAAGTAAACGACAGGACAGATCAAATATAGCGGAAGCTTCGAAAACCAATGCCGATTCACCCTGGAAGTTGTTGAAGCTGTCGTTAATATAATCGGAGTTGAAAAAGTTGGCATGAGACTATCACCTTATGCTGATTACATGGAAGCTGGAGACTCAAATCCTGAAGCACTTGGCCTGTACGTGGCCAAAGCCCTTAGCAAATTTAAGCTTCTATATGGGAACGTAATCAAGCCGCGGATAACTAAACTCAATAATAAGTACGAAACCGCACACAATTTGTTGCCGATGAGAAGCCCGAGGATACGGTAGAGATGATGGAAACAAAGCAGCAGTTGTTGAGAAACATATAGATTTTGTTGCTTTTGGTCGTTGGTTCTTGGCTAATCCGGATTTGCCGAAGCGTTTTGAGCTGAATGCTCCTTTGAATTAGTACAAAAAAAGAACGTTTTACCTTCCTGATCCTGTTGTTGGGTCCACAGACTACCATTCCTAGAAATTCCTTCTTGAACGCATGATTGATTATTATTGGGGTTTTGGCAAGTCCTTTTGGCATAAAGATCACTGTGGGTTGTTAGAATATGTTCTGATGTTGCTGATATAGAGAGTGAAGATTGCTGAGTACGATAAGTCTATTGTTGCATCAAGAAGCTTATGAAATCGATTATGCTGACGTGGCAGAGGTCGTTATGTAGCAAAAGTATATATAGAAGTGTGTTTGTGAAGGATTGTTGACACCAACATTTGTAAATTAAGCGTTGCAAATGTCCAAGCCGACTCCCCTTCGCAAACGCATAAGCTTTTCAGCCAAGCTTTCTAGAACTTCTTTCCGACAGTTGACGTTGTCGCGGCCAATTATTGGATGACGCTTCAATAACTCTAAAGCTTTATCTGATTCATAAAGTATTAATTCCAGACATGAAGCTGATTCCAAACGAAGATAACTAAGTAGAAACTGACCATAGAAAAAGGAATTTAAGTTAATATACACTGACCATTTAAATTTGCGTGGATGAGAAGTGAAAGCATCCTCGCACCATCGTTGCCGCTGTAGATGTCTACTCCATGAGTCACTTGTAGTAGATGCTGAAGCGTATCTTAATGACCATAATACCCTGCAAGTTGGAAAAATGTCTCTGCTCCTTATGTTTGGTAAATCAGGTTCATATTCGATTAGAAATTTCAAGGTCTTTAGATTTGTTTTTGCTGCACAAACAAAGAGAATCGTCATCACATAATGATCTCGTCGTGCTAGTGTTTCTGGAAAGACCATGGACGGCAGCTTGTCGACACGCAAGTGGCTTTATCCGACTCAACATCAATTAATAACTCAGTAATCAGGAAAAATACTGTCGTAGAACCCACAATCTGGGTGGTCAACGAATCGGGATAATTGCGGACGAAATCTTGTACACCTTGCCAATCATTCTTCTGTATCATTCTGTATAGCCACCAATAATGACCATAATACTTGCCCTCTTGAGCATGTGATCATGAGAAACAAAAGCTATGTTGTTATTCCTTTGAAAATACTGAAACCGACAGTAATGTAATGTAACCCCATGTTCTTATATTTGTTAATTACCACTGGAACTCTGAGCTTCTTCAGTTTCGTTATTTCCGTTCGGTTTCATTACGGTGATCACTGAATCTCCGTTTTTGTTTCTGCAGAGCGCAGACCATTCTTGATAAGCCGTTAGACTCAAAAGTTCAGACAGTTAGATAAGAACTTAGAATAAAAAATACATAAATGAGAGTTTAACAAAATATCGTGATTCTAATTTAAGTTCATGGAGATCCCAGGAGATCGATAGAAATTTGTTGATAAAAACTAAACAATACTAGTAATGATAATTCTTGACCAAAAATTCTTGGGTACTCATAAATCTATATTCTTTTTCCTTTGTCATGTGTACTTCCAGTCATATGTATGCTTCAATCAATTATAATGAAATGAATGTTAACATATATATATATTTATACTATTGATTTTGATAATAACAAACTTGATATATTCTTTTAATTAAATTATTAAAAATTTTATTAATAAATCAATTTATAAAATAAGTGTAGGCATGTTCATGATTTTTGAATAAAATTTAATTTTTAATCGAAAAATCTTTTTCTACAAAGAACTACAAAAATTCTTAATTTGAACACTAACGGTGAACTGTTTATATTGCAAACGACTAATCGGTACAAACCAATGTCTTTGTTTTCTAAAATAAATAAAACATAATGGTTTTGTAGTCTTCTATATATAAATTGCTAACCGATAACTCTAAACGGTTAATCATTAATTTATAGCGAGTAAATGATATCTAACCTTGAACTGTTTAGGCAAAACAGATCAATTTATTTGTAGGTTACTAAAAGTAATCAGTTAACTGATAATTTTTAATAGTTAACTAATAATGTGCAGAGATAATTAGTTTCTAACATTGAACTGTTTAGCAAGAATGGATAAGCTCAAGTTGTTTTGCAGGTTTTTGGAATTATATAGCTAATCGATAAGGACAAATGGCTAATCAATAATTTTTATAACTGAATCATATTCCAGTCGTGAACCGTTTAGTAAAAATGGTAGAGCCAAAATTGCTTCATAAGATTCTAAAAATTAACAACGAGCCAATAACGCCAAATGGTTAACCGTTTATTTAAAATTTTAACTTAATAGTTATTTGGACTAGTCAAAATAATAAACCAATAGTAGTTAACGGTGAGTCATTTATTCTCAGAAAAGTCAACAACTACTAATTTTTAGCTCTAACTATAAATTGACTTATTCAAATTCAAGTAAGGGCTTATCCAACATTCATTATTGAGCTAGCTATTGAGAATACAATCTTCATTAAGTCTTAAATTTGTTCTCATTTTGTTTGTTCACAAATTAAGCTTGTATTTGTAATCATTCATATTGTGTTAAAGAAAATACTTTTATAATTTTTACTTTTGAGTGTTGTAAGTGTTGTAATATACTTGGGATAAGATATTGGATAAAATCTCTAATTGTAAAAATATATTGATACTTTAAAATTCAAGTGTAAGTTCTTGAAGCCTTAGAGATTTAGATAGTAAAATTCTCAAACTCGGTGTACTTAAATATGTGGACGTAGGCGAGGTTGACCGAACCACGTAAAAATTTTGTATTTGTTTCTCTTACTCTATCACTTATTTTTCATTACATCTTAATTAATTTATTTCATATTTAGTTGCTTTGTTTAATTTGAATTTAGTTTACATTTGCTTAAATTTTTAGAAATCCAATTCACTCCCCTATTGGATGTCTAGATTGTATTTTAATGAACACGTACATGATAAATAGTGAATAGATAGTAAGGAACAATGCTCCAAAAGTACTATTTTCCTTAACGAAGTGAGGAAAATATATTAATTAAAATAAAGTGAAAGTAGTACAAGGGAAAAGAAAGAGCAAAGGTTAGGAGTCATAGTTAAACCATAGAAGGATATAGATGTGGGCAAGGAAGTCAAGAAAATCTATGAGTAGGAAAACCACAAAGATCAATGAATAACAGCTCTTGAATTTGGATTTTGGAACAATTGAGTCGAGTAGAAGATGGACAATGTAAATAGGGAAAATGTTCATTCAGTTTTTGTGTTTTAATCTAAGCATATTTTTATTTACTATATTTTAAAAATATTTCAATACACTATTATTATTAAGCATATTACCCTCTTATCCCAGTTTTTTACTTATACAAAATATCCTTACAATAATAATTTTGAGATTAAATTTTTAGTTATATGAAAAATTAATCAGCAAATTAAAAAATAAATACTTATTAGCAAATTAAGAAATAAATATTAGTACAAAACAACTAGCATTTTTCAAATCCTTTGAAAAATCATGTTAATTATTATTTATAAATAAATTAATACCAACCAATTTAAAGCACAACTTAATACCCTCACAAATCTTGCTATTAATTTTATGTAAAAAATTTATTTACCAAATTAACTCTAAAAAGTAAAATAATAACAACTAATTTTTTATAATACTTTTAAGGCTAATTTGATAAATTAACATTTTTTTCTTTTCACAAATATCTCTAAGAATATTATTGTAAAGGTATTATTATAGAATTAAAAAAGAATAGGATTGGAATATAACCATCAATTAGGATGTCTTGACACTTTTTTAAAATATAGGAACTAACTATTTTTTAACTTAAAGTATAAAGGCTAAATAAATATTTACTCTTATAAATCTATATTAGCTTGGAGAAAAGGTGGGCATTTAGTTTGAGTTGATCAAAACCAATTAGAATCTAAATTTTTATTCAATTTCTTAGTTTAGTTTGAGTTGGACCTCAAAGTCAAACGAATAGAACTTATAAAAGTGATCAGTTTTAATAACTTAACCAAATATTTATTGGGCTTTTCTTTTTTTATTTTTTTTAAAAATGCTTACATTAAAGGAAAGGAAAACCTAAATACCCACACCACACAACCTGTGAAATCCTTAAGTCAATTTAAAACAAACTCATATCCACACCTCTCCTCTCTCTAAGTGTGAAGACATCGGTAGTAGGCTGTCGCCACGCCACTCTACATTGGTCATGACAGCATAACCTCGTCATGAAGGAGCCATTAACAGTAACAAGAGCCTATTAGGAAATTGATGGGTGAAGTATGATCATAATTAAAATAAAATTAAAAGAAAATAAAGAACAAACGCACACAGAGGATACTAGAAATTACTCACTCACTAATTTCTTTGAAACTTTTTATTTTAAGCTCTTAAAACAACCTCTCATAAAACTAAACTACTTCTCAAGAAAAATGGATGCATAAAATGGGGAGGATTACCCTTCTATTTATAGCCAAAGTTTGGCTGTTAAAATAACTTTTCTCTCCTCACTGTCATTCTTTTTTTTTTTTCTTGTCAAACTTGGTTAGTAAATCTAATTTTGCTTCTTTCTTTCTTCAACCTTTTAGATTGGCGGCTGTTAAAACCACCATTTTTTTTTAATTTGGCCTGTCAAAATCTTGACTTTGATAGCTATTTTCTTTAACATTCTCTCACTTGGAGATTTGATTGAGAATCAATCAATCTCCACACTATCCTTTTTCCTTTGCCATTTCTATATTGCTTATATTTTTATAAGACCACAAGAGGATCTATTCCTATAAACTTATCAGTATTGATCGGCTTGGTCAAAACATTTGCTAGGTGCTTTTTAGCATGGATTTTCTGTAAATCCACACTCCCGTCTTCCATTACCTCATGAACGAAATGATACTAAAGTCCTATGTGCTTTGTCCTGAAATGAAAGGCTAGATTCCTTACAATATGTAAGGTACTCTGACTGTTATAAAATATAGAAATTTTCTTTTGTTTGTACTCAAGCTTTTTTTAATATTCTTTGTATCCAAATAGCTTCATTGGCAGTTTGTGTAGTTGCCATGTATTTTTTTTTATTGTAGATAGAGCCATAATAGTCTGTAATTTTGAAATCCCGCTTGTAACTTCTCCCGTAAGTGTAAATAGATAGCTAATAGTAGATTTTTTTTATCAAAATCTCTTGTAAAATCTGAATCTACATAGCCTCTAATAGTAAACTTTGATCCTCCATAACATAATACAATATCTGAGATTCTCTGATATATCTCAGAATCCTTTTCACGGCTTTCTAATGCTCTTTACCAGGATTTGTCATGTATCAACTGATTGCTTTCACTGCATGTGCAATGTCTAATCTTGTACATATCATAGCGAACATCAAACTTTTCACTATTAATGCATACGATGCTCTAGACATCTTTTTCCTATCTGCTTCATTGCTAGAACACATACTTAAGCGTAATTTGAAATTAACAAAAAGTGGGGTAAAAATTAGCTTGTAATCATGCATATTGAAGCATCACAAGATTTTATTTAAGTAATTCTTTTGAGAAAGTTAAATCTTTATGTTATCTCTGTCTCGGTAAATTTACATCCTTAGAATCTTGTTTGTTAGTCCTGAGTCCTTCATTTCAAACCCCCTAACCAACTATGCCTTTAATTCTTGGACTTGATCTTTATTGGGGCTTGCTACTAACATGTCATCCATATACAACAGTAAAATGATGAAATAATTATCTTCAAATATCTTTTAATATACATAATGGTTTGAACTAAATCTACTGTATCTAAGGCTCATGATGAAGGAATCAAATTTCTTAACTAACACCTCAACCTTTGTTTAAAATAGTATAGAGATTTGTTCAACTTGGAAATTAAGTTTTCTTTGTCCTTTTCAACAAAACCTTCTAGTTGGAGCATATAAATTTCGTCTTCAAGTTTTTCATGAAGAAATACAATTTTCACATCTAATTGCTCTAGATGTAGGTCAAATATAGCATACATTGTCAATAATATTTTGATTGTTATGAGTCGAACCACATGAGAAAATATTTTGTTGAAGTTAGTACCTTCTTTCTGAGCATATCCTTTCACTACTAATCTTGCACGATACCGTTCTATTTGATTATTGTTATCACGCTTGATCTTGTAGACACATTGTTACCAATAGCTTTTCTTCTATGTAGTAGTGGTAAAAGTTCCCATGTCCTGTTCCTATGTAAAGTCTTAATTTCTTCTTACATTATTGTCATCCACAAAGTAACATTTGAGCTGTTTAAAGCTTCATGAAAAATTAATGGCTCTCAATTCTCTGTTAAAAGACAGTATATAACATTGATCTCTATAATATAATTCGAGTGCTATAATAGTGATCGTTTTCACAAGTTCATTGGCGAACTTTTAGAGTCTTAAATTTGATTGGTTCTTGTTCCTCATGGTTTGATACTATTTCAGAAGATTCTGAATTTTCTGAATTATTTTTCATATATACTGACACAGAATTTGACTTTTCTTTTACAGTGCTATCATTCATATCTCTCCGCTACAGTTGATCTTCTATAAAGATAACATCTCTGCTAATGAAAATCTTATGAGCAGTAGGGTTTCATAAACGATACCTCTTTACTCCATCAACATATTCTCAGAAAATGCACCTCTTAGATTTTGGATCCAGCTTTATTCTTTCTTGGGCATTATCCATCACATACACAGGGCATCTAAATGCATATAACTAAGAATAATTTATTGGCTTTCCAGTCAACATTTCCATCAAAGTCTTTAACACAATTACGATTGACGGAGATCGATTAACTACATAACTAACAGTCTTGGCTACTTCTGTCCGAAATGAGTTAGGTAGACCAACAATTCATAACATAGCTCTTATTTTTTCTATAAGAGTCCTGTTCATCTACTCTACTATTCTATTTTATTGGGGAGTGTGTATGCCATCGTGAATTGCCTTTGTATATCTTCTTATTTATAAAAAGTAAGAAGCACGCCGTCTGTATATTCTCTACTATTATCAATCCTTAAACACTTTATTTTCTTTCTGAATTCAAGTTCTACGCGTCCTTTGTATTGCTTGAATGCTGCAAATACATTCAATTTTTTCTTAAATGCATACGCCTAAAATCTCTTGGAATGATCATTTATAAAAGTCACCAAGTACTCTACAACTCTTATAGACATATCCGGTGATTGCCAAACATCAAAATAAACTAAGTCTAGAATGCATTTACTTCTAGCAACTGATCTACTAAACTTTAATTTATGCTGTTTACTTATAACACAATGCTTACAACATGATAAACTTATTGATTTGAGCCCTAAAAATAGTTTTCGATCAGAGAGAATCTTTAAACTTTCTTCTGACATGTGACAGAGTTTGAGATGTCATATCATAATTAATCTATTCCATTTGACGCAATACACGAATTAGCTTCCTGTAGCATCTCTTCTTTAAGCATGAATAGATTAGCACTAATCTTTTCTACCTTCATCAATATAAGCGCACCTTTAGTAATCTTTATAATCTCATTCTCTACATGAGTTTTGCATTCATGACTGTCTATTTATCATAAAGACAATAGATTCTTCTTCAAGCCTTTGACATGTTTTACCTTTTCAATTATGCAAATTATACCAATAAACACTTTGATTTTGATAATATTAATATCAGCAATCTCCAAGGCATGATCATCATCCATGTATACAAATCCTCCTGAGATAGATTCATATGTATAAAACCATTCTCTCTTATAGGTCATGTGCCATAGCTTCTGAATCTATGAGTTAGACATCAGATAGTCATTTTTTGCCTTTTGTAATAGTTATTGTCTCGCTGTAGAGAATTTCTCTATCATTTGAGGTTCTTGTTACATACCCCTAAGCATTTGATGACTCTGGATCTTTATCCTTTCTTCTCTTTTGATTACCTCAACACTCTTTCTCGATGTGCACATTTTTTGTCACAGTTGTAACACTTGCCATTCTTCTTACTTCTTGATTTTGATCTACCATGATTCTAACTCTCACTAGGGCCACGTTTTGTCGATCTTCCTCTCATCACCAATAATACTTTTGCCTATTATGAACTTGCTTGTCTATCTTGCTTACTTCTTTACCTACTCTCTTTATTTAATATAGAGTCTGTAACATCATTGAAGATTAGTCTATTCACCTGGTTGTTGTTCATTAGATTGATGATAAGTTGATCATATGAATTTGGTAGACTCATGTTCATTTTCTATTATTTTATGACCCAGCGTTGTGAGTTATGAAAATAAAGTCTTCAAGGTGTTGATATGGTCAACCATTGTTGTAGATTCCATCATCCGAAGCATACATAGTTTTTTCTTTAAGAAGATTTTGTTGTACAATGACTTAGCCTCGTATAGTCTTGTGAGAGTATCCCAAATTTTCTTTACTATCTTTTTTTCTACCACAGTGGACAATATCCCGTTTGTAAGTGCCAAGTGTAGATCAGCAATTGTATTATCGTGCATCTCATTCCACTTGTCATCAGTGATTTCTATAAGTCTTTCTCCAATTACTGCCAAGTAATCTTTTTTCACCAAATTGCCCGCATCTTTATTTTTCATAATAAGAAATTATTCCCGTTAAACTTCTCAATTTCATATTTTGCCGCCATTGCTTTTTATCACAAACTTCTTTTGGTAGAATCAGCTCTCACCATTTTACGTGAGCAATACCATATATATGAACATTATCGTATACATGAATAATATTATATATGTGAACAATATAGTATACATGAATAGTATTGTATACGTGAGCAATATCATATATGTGAACAATATAATATACGTGAATAGTATCCCTCACATGAATAGCACTTCAACTCTAGAAAAAATACAACCAATAGCTCTAATACCACTGTTAGGAAATTAATGGGTAAAGTAGGACTATAGCTAAAATGAAATTAGAAGAAAATAAACAACAAACTTGCACAAAGGACACCAGAAATTACGTGATTCGATTTTTAACCTATATTCATGGGTGAAAATAAAAGAAAATAATTTTACTAGTGATGTAGAGTATACAAGTATTGTAATATTTTATATCACTACTCAAAATCTCAATACATCCAAATCCTCACTCACTAATTTCTCCAGAGCTTTTTATTTTAAGCTCTTAAAAAACCCTCTCACAAAACTGATTTATTTCTCAAGAAAAATGGAAGCACAAAATGGCGAGGATCATCCTCTTATTTATAACTAAAGTTTGGTTATTAATTTTTTTTTCTCTCTTTACCGCCATTCTTTTTTTTTTCTTGTCAAACTTAGTTAGCATATCTAATTTTGCTTTTTTCTTTCTTCAAGCTTCTGGATTGGTGGCTGTCAAAGTCACCATTTTTTTTTTTAATTTGGCATGTGAAAGCCGTGGCTTTAACAGCCATTTTTTTGACAGAGCCCATAACAGCCAACAACATCTTTCATCCCTCCTTTCTCAATCACCATCATGTCAGACCACAACAACAGCAGCACAGCCGCACCAGGACGGTCTAACTATGATAGCCTCAGCAGAGCACAACAGCTAATGAGAGCAGAAAGCAGTTGCTGAAATTGAAGGAACCAGATGAAAAAGCTGTTGAAAATCATTACTCCCATTGATGATTCATTAAGCGTTTGCTCCAATAGAAGACTTTGTTCCTATTATGTTTGTTTTCTATAACAATATTGATGGGTTATAGATATACTGCGGTAGTGGTTTTGCTGTGAATGCTATTCTTTGTGCAAGGTAGTTATTGAAATTAGTTATTTTAGTTATCAATTTGTTGCTTCATAATATACATTTTCCTCGGCTTGTCTGCGATTGAATGTCAAAATCTATTTTTATTTTATTCATTTTTTTAATAATATTGCTGTAACTTAAATCGAATTTTAACCCAAATCGTGTTTAAACCTAAACTGCAAGCCTGAAACGAAATCGAATTACGAGCCCAAGTAGACTCGAATGAAATTTAAAAACTATGATTCAGTTAAATAATGGAAGACGCAAAGAAGGGAATGGTAGAAAGATGTAAAATAAGAATTGAATCATTATCTTACCACAAGAACCGCGAATTATACTTATCAGCTAATTCAATAACAGTGATGGTAGCAATAATGTTCCCAAAATAACTTGGATGTGGAGGAGGGAAATGAAGCCTGTTATCTATAGCATCATTCCTCTGCTCTTTTTTAATTAAAATAATAATATTATTATTTTATAACTTTTTTCTTTTTGTCAAACTGTACAAGCTGGTTTTGATATTTTTTTTTGAGGCACAGCTTATCTAGAAGATCAGTGACCATTACTCCCTTTCTGTCTTTGAGAACTTATTTAGATATTGAATTAATACTAAAGTATTTAGAAGAATAACCATCACCACCTATAAAACATGAGTATTAGTGCATGAGTATTAGAAATTTAAAGACACTCAAGTGGTTGTTGAATATTAATTCATTAAAGCATAAGTATAATAATAACAGAAAGGGAAATTATCAGTTGTCTACCCATAAACGACATTAGTATCAAATGTGCTACAACACTTTTAAAGTGTATCACTCATATACCCTGATTTGACAAAAGACATTTGCCATCCACTAAATCGTTTACTTCCGTTAAGACATGCTGACATCATAGGGGTAATACAGTCTTTTGATATAAAAGAACTTGTAATGAAAAATGGTATCATTTTTGTTCGGTAAAATGATGTCGTTTTACTTAGTATTTCATTGGGTAAAATTGTCATTTCAGTGGAATTGAAATAAAAAAGAAAACGACGTCGTCGATCTTAATGAAAATGAAAAAAAGTTACAGAGAAACGATGTCGTTTCACTATAACTCAGAAGCAAAAACAAAAAGTAAAGTAGTCCAGTCCCCATTCTTTATTCACATCGAGAGAAATTTGCATGCAATGAAAACCTTTTTCCCATATGCCCGTCAGCCATATTTTTTTTACTAAAGATCATCAAATTTTCAGCATCAAACAAGTTTACGTGATAGCTGTAGAGTTTAATTTGGATTTTGTTAGAAGAGTAAGCTGATTTTGATCAAAGCCAGTGAGTGAAGCATCAATTTGTAAGGTATGTTAATGTATAAATCTTTTATCATATAATATATCTCTTATTTAGTGAATAAATGTAAGAAATCATATGAAACTGGCAAAATTTGTTAGAATTTAATTTCTGTTACAAACCCTAGAATGTAGAAAACGAAGAAATAAACTACAGTTTATTTTTGGTAATTTATATTCTTATGTAATCAATGTTCTAGGTTTATAGAAGTGCATTTAGACGGTAAATTGTATTGGTTCTGGTGTTTTTATATTAATAGTTTATTTTCTGCTAAATTATATTAGTTTTTGACTGTTGTTGTTATATGTATTTCGTTAGAATTAATTGGGGCTTTTTTCAAATGTGACCGATGTGTGCTTATTTAAGTAGTGTATGATATTTAATTCTTGTGTTGTGTTTAAGAAAGCTTAAGGAACTACTTTTAAATATATTATGTTTTCTTTGGTATTACAACGGACATGTCAACAATAGAGCTAGCAATTTCTTTTAAAGGAGAAAAACATCATGTCGGTCTGATTAACCCTGAAGATTAGACTGTTAATAAAATAAAGGCTGAGGCATTGAAGATAATTACTATACATGGGTTAGACACAGTTGAAAAAAATCTTATTAAATATTATGAACTTGGAAAGTAAAGTTAGAGTTGTGTTAGATTCTGAATTTGGGATGAAATGCTTAATTGGGTTACAAAATTTAACGGGTGTTTCTACATTTGAAGTTGAAGTCATGCCTGTTTTATGCCCTCAAAATCCAGATGCTCTATTTATACAATCATTACTGTTTAACTTAAGAGTACAATTGCCTTTAGAAGTTATAAATATATTGAATGATCAGGTACCACTAAAAGTTAGCCATACAGTTCAAGAAGGAGGGAGTAACAGAGATGAATTTGATGATACGCAAATGGGTAATGAAGCTGCTGCAGCTATTCGTAAGGGCAAAATTGATGAAGATGAACTATTATTAAACTGGTCAAACAAAAAGATTGACAGTAATGATAAGGGTAATGAGGAGCAACCAATACCTATTATGCTCATTGATAATGTTATGTTTATTGAGGACAATAATGATATTGAGAACAGTGAGGATAATCAGAATGAGAGTGATAGTGATGGAGATGGTTTATTAGATGATGACACTGGGACATTCGAAATGGTTGAGAACTCTTCTGATGATGACATTAATGTTGGTAGTGTAAAGTTTACAAAATATTTAGAGAAACATGAGTATAAATTAGATAGTGATGGGATACATAGATTAAGATTAGGTGATGTGTTCAGAGATGTGAGTCATTTTAGGCAAGTGTTGTATAGGGTTATGATTAGGAAAGGGTTTAACATTAACATAAAATAGAGTGAACCAAAAAGATATTATGCAACTTGTAAAGAGGCTAGTTGTCCATGGTTTGTTAATAGTGCAAGACTAAATAATAAGAATGGTTTTTAAATGCGAGGATATCACAAAAAGCATAAATGCAAGCTTACTAAGAAATCTGTGAAAATTACTTCAACATGGATTTCTGAAATGATAGAAGAACATATTGCTATTGATATAAATGTCAAGATATCTCTTCTGAGGAATTATATGCAAGAAAAATTTAGATTGAGGATTGAGAAACTGACAATGTATAGGGCTAGAGAAAGAGCAAGGATTCTAGTATATGATGATTATTCCAAGGGCTATGAGAAGTTATTTCAATATGCTGTAACTATTCATCAACTGAACTAGGAGCCATTTGCAAGGTGTTATGTGATGCAGTCACTTTTCCTTAGAAATGTCTTAGTAATGACTACCTATATTAGAAAACGAAGATGACAATTTATTTACAAGCTTAGATTATAAAATTTTAAAAATTTTTTGTGATGGACCATTTATGCCAATAACTAAAAATGAATTAGCAGATGATATTTCAAAATCTGCACAGGAATGGAATAAACTAGAAAAGAGAAAATCTTTTCTCAATTTTAAAGCTATAAATACATTATTTTGTGCTCTTGATAAGAAAAAATTTCATAAACTCTCTAGTTATGAAAGTACCTATAAAATTTGAAACAAACTTAAAGTTATTTATATATGTACTAATCAAGTGAAAGAATCCAAAATTAGTAAATATACTGACAATATGAATTATTCCAAATGGAATAAAATGAGAATGTGTACTCTATGTATACTAGATTCATGAATGTAGTGAATATTATAAAAGTCCTAGGGAAAACCTTTTATAATAATGAGAAAGTGAAGAAAATCATTAGAACACTATTAAATCAATGGGGGCCTAAGATGATTGCCATTGAGATAACTAAAGATTTAAATATATTACCCACTGATGATCTAATTAGTTCTCTTATTTCTTATGAGAGAGATTTGGTAGCTAAGAGAAGGAATAAGGAGAAAAAGAACAGTATCACTCTCAAAACCTCAAAATATAAAAGTGATGAGGATAGCGAGTTGGATGATGAAGAGATGGCTATACTAGGAGGAGGTTTAGAAAATTCTTCAAGAAACCCATTGAGCAAAGAAAATTCAAAAACCTCAAGAATTAAAAGGAGAAGAAGGAAGCGATTATTGTTGTGCAAATTTTATTGAACTCGCAAGCGCATCTAGTGTAGAATAGATTAACGGTGACGAGTGTTGACCCCACGAGGAGGTTGATTTTAATTATGTATAGAATTAATTTTCTTTAATGGGTGAATAAATTTATGGTGAAATTGATGTAAATTATACTTGAATTTAAATTACAATGATAGGAATTAAATTGAACTGGAATCTATTGAAATGACGTGCTTAGGTATCCGGATCTGCATCAACGTGCTCCATGGGCTAAATATTTCATATTAATGCCAATTAAATCATAAGGAGGGATTCTATACCTCATAAACCACGCTTAAATAATTATAGTATTAAAGGCTTATCATACCAAATAATAATAATCTTATACTAGAATATCGGTTTAACTAGGGCGGTATTTGGACAAGATTATTATTATTTGTCGAAGAAAAGTCAAAACAACCACAAATATTAGAAGCAAAGAGAAAGTAAATTTACTAAATTAAGCCCATGGGATATTTTAAGACTTCACTTTTAACCCAAATTTAAAAGAAAATTAGCTACTCATTTTTCAAAATAGGGGTAAAATGGGAATTTATTAAAATATGTAGAAAATATAAGAAGGAGAAGAAATAATAAAAATCTAAGTTTAGAAATGAATTCAGGGATATCAAATTAGGGGAGAGAGCCCCTTTTTTATAGATACATTGACTAAATCGTGACTATCGGATTAAAAATAGTTCGAACACTCAGGATTGTGCCATGTCATCAGTCAACAGTTAACAGTCAACGTTTGAATAGTAACACGGTTTGGCCACAATTTGCACAGTAATACTATTTAAATAGTAAATAATCTCATGTACCGTATACACGATTTTTGCTCTACTGAAATGCTGCCACATCATCTATCCACAATACATAAGAAATTTAGCCCAATATGATCGTGACACATCATTGGTCAATATCACATCATCGGTCAACGCTACATAAGCAGTCATTATCACATAATTCGTCCAATCAAATACTGTCACATCATAGGTAGATGCCACGTCATCAGTCTGTATATATGAACAGTATTGTGAATAGTACCATGAATAGTACTGTATGTATGAACAGTTTCATATATGTGAGCAGTAATATTTTTCCTTTTATGTTTCTCTTAAGATTTTCGACCGTCCTAAGTCCAAATATGATGTCCGTTTTGCTGTCTAATCACTTGTATTGTAAAATAATTGTAATGCCTCTAGAATACATGAAATACATAAAGACACATAATTAAACAACAAAATACTTAAATAAATAAAAGTAGCTATGTTAGTAAGACTTAAAGTATAAAATAATAATTTTCACCTTTATAAATATACACTTTCTAACACTCAACAATTATATTCTATAAATGCAAAAAGCCTAGCCCTATAAAATCGAAGTGGCCTCTTATTAACAGGCTCAAAAAGAAAGTCATGGTAACTACATGGGATGATAGCAAAGAAGAATCGAGTGATAAAGAGGAATCTCATGAAGTGTCAAATTTGGCACTTATGATAGTTAGAGATGAGTCGAATAATGAACGTGATGATGTAAGTGATCCTACTTATAATGAGATGTATGATTCTTTTAAGGAATTGCATGATGATTGGTTAAGAATTTGTAAAAAGAAAATATTAGAACTTTTAAATGAAAAGGATGAATTGCAGAAGTGCAATGATTCTTTAAATGAAAAGATCAAGAGACTAGAATTAGATCATAAAGAATTACATGATAGAATTACATTAATTAAAAATAAACAAAGTACTTTATATGAGCATTAAAAATTATATGTGACGAACTATTTAGAGAAAATGAAGTACTTAAGAAAAAGAATAATGAACTTAATAAAGTTATGTTCAAGTTCACAAATAGTCAAAACAATTTAAAAAAATTTATGAGCAGTCAAAAATATATGTTTGATAAAGGTGGACTTAGGTTTAAGCTAAATTTGAAATAAAATATTATAAGAAGTATTTTGTTAAAATTATTTCTATAAGTGATCATAAGATTGTTTGTCATTATTGTAATAGAAATGGTCATATGAGTTATAAATGCCAAGTTAGAATAAATACATTTCATGAGGTTAAATGTGTTTGGGTTCTAAAAAAAAACCATTGCTAATACTCAAAGACCCAAAAAGATTTGGGTACCTAAGAATTGATATTTCTTTTGTAGAGTTTGAGGAATAAAAAGAACAAATGATATTTAGACAATAGATATTCAAGACACATAACAGGCAATTATTCTTGGTTTTCAAGCTTTACCAAGATTTAAAATGATTGAGATGTATCCTTTGGAGATAACTCAAAAGAGGAGATTATAGTTATTGGTAATATCGGTAAAGATTCTTTTACTCTTATTGAAAATATGAGTTTGGTTGAAAATTGAAAACATAATTTGCTTAGCATTAGTCAATTATGTGATAAAAGTTATAGGGTTATCTTTGATAAATCAAAATGTATGATTGACAATACATGTGATAACAAGATTGTATTTGTTGGAAATAGGTGTATAAATATATATGCAATTAATATAGATTGTGCATCTACTCATGACAAATGTTTTTCTTCATTATATGATGATAATTAATTATAACATTGAAGATTATGTCATAGCAACATAGATTTGATTTCAAAAATTTCAAAAAATAATTTAATTAAAGGTCTTTCAAAAATTGATTTTCAGAAGAACGGAATTTGTGAAGCTTGCAAACTTGGTAAACAAGTCAAAAAATTTTTAAAAAATAAGAATAATATTTCTACTTCAAAATCTCTTATTTATTTGGACCTTCTAGGTATGCTAGTTTAAGTGAAAAATGTTATGCATTTATAATTATAGATGATTATTCTAAATTCACTTGGGTATTATTCATAGCTAATAAAGATAATGCCTTTAAGGCATTTAGAGTTTTCTATAGAAAGGTTTAAAATAAAAAAAGTTACTTTATTACTTACATTAGAAGTGATCATGATAGAGAATTTAAAAATCATGCATTTGAGAATTTCTATAATGATTTAGGTATTGAATATCAATATTCATCACTTAGGACTCCACAACAAAATAAGGTTATTGAGAGAAAGGATAGATCAATTCAAGAAATAGGTAGGACAATATTGAATGAAAATTTTTTACTAAATTACTTTTGGGCTAAAGCCATCAATATTGTATGTTATATTTTACCTTATCTCAATAAAACTCCCTATAAGCTTTGGAAAGATAAAAATTCCAACATTAGTTATTGTAAAATTTTTGGATGCAAATATTTTATTTTAAACACAAAAGAAAATATTAGTAAGTTTGATCCAAAATTTGATGTTAACATCTTTCTTAGTTATTCTAACATAAGTAAAGCTTATGAATTTTATAATAAAAGAACTTTAGTTGTAGAAGTGTCTATGTATATTGTATTTGATGAGTCTAACTCTTCTTCTACGAAGAAAATAGTTGTTAATGATGATATAAATGAAGAATTACTATAAGTATCCACACAAGATAAATAAGATGATACATCTCCTGAAAATCAAAAGGATAAACAAGAAGAAGAAATAAGCATAGAGTAGCAAGAAGGTACTTCTTAAACATTCCCTAAAGAGTGGAGGTATATTTCTTCTCATCCTACGGATTTAATTTTAGGAGATCCTATACAAGGTGTAACCACTAGATCATCACTTAGGAATAATGTAAGCATGTTGCATTAATTTCTCAAATTGAACTAAAATCCTTTGCAGATATAGAAAATGATGAATTTTAAATTATGAAAATGTAAGAGAAATTAAATCAATTTGAAAGAATAATGTGTAGAAGTTGATTCCTAAACCAAAACACAAATCACTCATAGGTACTAAAAGAGTATTTAGGAATATAATAGATGAATTTGATATTGTTATTAGGAATAAAGCTAGATTAGTAGCTTAAAGATATAATCAAGAAGAAAGAACTAATTTTGATGAAACTTTTGCACCAATAGTCGGATTAAAATCAATTACAATATTGCTAGCATGTGTATGTTACAAAGATTTTATTTTATATCAAATAGATGTTAAAAGTATTTGTTTAAATGGCTATATAAAGGAGAAAGTTTATGTAAAATAACCTTTTGGTTTTGAAAATAAAAAATTTTCAGAACATATATACAAGTTGTCTGAAGTATTATATAGTTTAAACAAGCTTCTAAAGCTTAATATGATAGACTTAAAAATTTTTTGTTAGAAAATAGTTTTTCAATAGGTAAAATTGACACAACTCTTTTTATTAAGCATAAGAATAATAACATTTTTTTAGTATAAATTTATGTTGATGATATTATATTTGGAGAACTGTATCCAATAAAAATGCATTTGCTAGTATGAAAAGAGTTTTTCATACTATAATATGATTTATTCTTAAAGAGTTTTTCATATAGGGATAGAAATTTAAGAACAGGTGCTGGTAACCTATTTATGTGATAAACAATTGTATGGACAACTTCCCACCAGAATTTAAAAAGAAGGTTAGCTTGAGTTAAAAAAGTTAAAGATAAATCAATGACATGCCTATGCTTCCTTTCTACTAAACCATTTTGATGATGAGTATAAGGACATTAATATCTGAAAATGATCTCATTCTGATTTAGAAACTCAGTAAACACTCTATATTCTTTCCCCTAGTCAGATTACAGCATCTTGATTATGGTGCTAAACTGATTTTCTACTTAATGTTTGAACAATTTAAAAACTTCAAGAGTTTCTGACTTAAGTTTCAGTGGATAAACCCATATATACCTACTGTAATCATCAACAAAGCTGATATAATACATATATCTATTCCTAAAAACAGTAGGTGAAGGTCTACAAAGATCTGTATGAAAAAGTTCTAGCACTTGAGCAGTTTTAGTTTTAGTTGTAAAAAAATATTGTTTATGAGTTTTTCCTAATTAATATACTTCACATATAGAGTTTACAAATAACGAAGTTGTCTTTTGAGAAATTTTAATTTATTTACAAGTCTTGAGCAAATGCATCAATATTGTTAAACTTGGATGACCAAACTTTCTATGTAACGTAGTAAGTTCATCAAGTTTTTTACTACACTTATTTGAACAAGTATTGAAATAGGCTTTAGTATGATCATCACAATAATGATGAGAAATAGAAGCTACACTGAAGCAAGACAATATAGAAATTGATTTATAAAACTAAAATTAAGAAAAATGTGATGCAGGTGATGAAGACAGAGATGAAGGTTTCAGTAGTAGCTTGTAAAAACCTTTCTCAATAATACCCTAAAGAAGAACTTACCTCTTCATGTCCTTTATATAGCAAACATTTCCACAAAATTCAATAATAAAAGAATTGCTAGATGTGAGTTTGGAAATACTTGGTAAATTTTTAGTGATTGAAGGAACAAATAACATATTTTTAAGTGCTATAGTAGCAGTCTCTGTGTAAGGGTATTGTGAAGCTCTAAATGATAAAAAGGCATGACTAATGTGAGGAATTAATAGACCATGACCATTTCCAATAACAAATTGATCAGTACCTTTGTATTCTTCCTTTAAATGCAGATTATCCATATTGTTTGTCAGGTGATAGGTTGCTCCACTGTCCAAATACCAGCCATCATCAGCAATGTTTTCAAAGTTTGTCATATAAACTTCTGCAGTTGCATTTCCATCAATTCTAGAATAATAATTTAGTTCAATAACAGAATACAGATTTGGTGACATGCAAGAGTAGTTATCACAATTATCATAATTCTTATATGGAGAAATAAAACCATCAAAGTTGGCAATGTATGCTGATCTTGATCCTTTGCCTCTGCTAAAACTCTTTGGAACAGGAGCATAATCCTCCACAAATCGATGCCAACAAATATCAACAGTATGGCCAGATTTGAAACAAATTTGATAGAACATTGCCTGAGACTCCATGAGAAACATTCATACCAGGAAAACCAACTTTAGAAAATTATGCTGGATTTCTAGGAGCTTGAAAAGCATGAACATTATTTGGTATAAATGTCTGTCCTCTTTCATAACCACCTCTATGATTTTATTAAACATTCTTTGAGGTTGAACAACATTTCCTCTTCCAACTACATGATTTCTACCAGTATTACTAAAGTAAACACCACCATACCTCGTCTTCTAAAATTTCTGGATTGAGCACAGAATACCTTTGGATAATAGGCATAATTGGCATTAAACATATTTTTATCATTTTGATCATGTTCCAATCTAGTTTCATGTGTTAACAATAGTTCATAAGCATCATCATAATCCATTTTAGAACTAATGATAAAAGTGGCAATATCATGATAGCCTGCTCTTAAACCATTAAGAATAGTCAGCAGAAGATCTTTTTCAGTGATAGGACTACCAGCACTAGCAAGTTTGTCAGCTATTGCTACATCTTGATACAATAATCTACAACACTCGTTGACTCCTTCCTAAGAGTATTTAATTCATATCTAAGCTAAAGAACTCGAGCTTTAGATTGCACACTAAATTTTCTCTCTAAAGCTCTCCAAACATCAAAAGAAGTTTCACAATTTATAACAAGACTTAAAATACCTTTACTAATTGAGGATAACAGCTATCCAAGTAATGTCATCTTGTGATCTCCAATTTTGATACTCAGGATTATCTATTGTCAGAGTAGATCCATTAGCTCCAACTTGAGTGAAATGCTCTACAAATGTAGTTTTTGCTCCATTGATAAAGTCTTCCAATCGATTGCCTCTAATTGAGGCTAAAATTGATAACGCCATAGTAAATAGTTTAAGCGATCTAGCTTGATTGGATTATTTAAAAAGAAACTAATTTGGTTTTATTGAATAGTTTTCGATTGTTGTAACTTGAAATTGTCTGTTGATTGCTAGAGCTTGCTCTGGTTTCTGATATCATGTTTGAAAACTAAAATGTTATTATAAATTCTGTTTGGCAACTAAGGAAATGAAACGATCTAGAAGCTTTTCTGTAATATATTTTTAATTTCATTTCTGTATATCACAAACTAATTACAATCAATGCTATTTATATTAAGCTGAGTTATATAGAAACAAAATGAAGGCATGCTTAACAAACTGTACTGAGCTAGATTATTCTCTTAACTAATTACTGACTTGGCATAAACACGCATGTGCTGAACGTGCAGCTCCCTTATATGCACAATGAGCTTCCTTAACAACTTAAAAAGGTGGAGATAGGAGATAAAAGAGGATGCGCTCACTTATGCATTTGTTTAGGCAGATGCATTATACATCTAACCAGAGTAAAAATAAAAATAAAAAATAAAAAAATAACCCATATCTCTATTTTTCTACTCTTAGATATTTATTATTTGCTTCAAAGCTCAGTTTCTTAATTATTCTTCTTCTTTTGCATATAATTCATTATTATTTTTCCATTAGTGAGCGTGGAACCAAATTTACTTTCGTCTGTCATGGAGTTTCCTAAGAATTTTCAGAAACTCATTATGCTGTTTAGGGAATAAAGAGTCGTGAGGGTAACTGTAGTGAGTTAAGTCACCGAGTCCAGAAACCATGGATTAACAGAAGCAAGAAAGTGACTGAACATCTGTATGATGGATTTGGATCGCCTTGTCAGTTGATTTTTTCCTTGCCTTTTAAGATATATTGACAAGTGTCCTTTGTTCATACGTCTGCTCTGCTTTACTGTTGTTCAGTTTTTCTTCATTACTGTGATATCAAGTTTACAGATCGAGTTCGATGCCGAAGATGATCGAGTTGACTCGCTGAGCGAGCGTTGAACTAATTGAATTTACTTTCATTTATCATGGAGTTTCGTAAAGCTTTCGAGAAACTCATTCTGGTTCCCATCGGGATTGTCGGAGTGTACGTACAAGGCCCAAAAAAAAAAAATAATCCCTTGTTCGAAACATACGCTGCAAATATGTGGTCTACACTGCTGGCCGCAGTCGTCTTCTGTTGTTCAGGAGAAACACGTTGCTCTGATTTTGCAGCAGTAGTCTCTGGATCTTGGGTTTCGTTCTCGTTGATCTCCACGTTGCTTCGGGCAAAGATTGGCCTCGTCATTTACACATTGCATGGACTTTTGCAGCTTTTGTCGTTGTCGTCTATCGTTGCTGCAGATGGGCCTTGGATTCTTGTCTTTCAAATAAATGTTCCCTTCACATCAGCCATCTCTTTCAAGATACCGACCAAGACTCCCCAACAGAGTGGCGACGACTGCCAGCGTGATGGCGAGTCAACTATATATATATATATATTGGGGGAAAGTACAAAGTTATTTGAAATATCGATAACTTATTGCAGTCACGTACGTGCATGCTGTGGTCCAATTATGATTTAGTGGCGGCACTACACTTCTTCATTCCTTGATATTTGACAAGAACAGGGAAAATGAACGTGCGGGCTACGATTAGGACATCACTGACCGATTCTGTTTTCTTATATATTTATATATCAGCAAAAAACCTGTTGTCAACTGCAGAGAAAATGTGGAAGAGAAAGATCCAATAAGTCAGCTGTGATGATTATGCAGAAGCAGAAGCTGTGCAGAATGGGGACTACAAGTGGGTTTACTCTCTTTGAATGCAGAGACTTACTGCAAAGAAATAGCTGAGCTGGTGACGGGGTGATTTTGTGCATAAGTGAATTCGACAGTAGCTTCGAGTTTTATATGTTAAGAAAGCCTTATCATGGTCACCTATGTCCTATATGATAGGAAAATTATTATCATTGTTATTTTTGTATTTTCTTAATATGCTCAAATTAATAAATCTTTAAGTTTACTTATAATACAAAAATCTATTTTTTATGCCACTCTTCATTTAATAATTATCTTATAATTAAGACTTTTTATGCAAGTTCTATATTTGATAATCTTGATGTTAAAAATTTCTAATTAATATTATTGTGTGACCGTTAATTCATTATTAGATTTTTTAAAAAAAGTTTAAATTTTTAATCCATTTAAAAAAAAACTTAATTACTTAATATTTTAAATTTCTTATGCTCTTCTCTATAAAGAAAATTATTATATTTGTTGATTTATTTCAAAAGTGAAAAAAATAATTTACTAAAATAATAGTTTTAAAGAAAATAACAAAAGATGTCTTTCTAACTATTTTTATTTTTTATAATTTCTTACTCTAAAATAATTTGTTGATTGTTGATATTTAAAATAGAGTTAAAAATTGATTGAATTTTAAACTTTTTTATGTTCTTTGAATGATGAAGCTACTGAAGATGTAAAGTGACCTTATAAAACAATTCACGTAAGACCCACTGCTCATAGACCTAGCCCTAACTAATGAATACAAAAGCCTTAGCAGAGTAGAGATATGTTGTTTGGTGGTTCAAATACTTTGAGAAAAGCTTTCAAAACACGCTCTGGCAGGCCCAAAAATTTTATCTAGGAGGGGCTTAATATAACACTGAAATTCTAACTAGACTACCCAAGAGGGGGTGAATTGGGTTTTTAATAATTATAGAAATAAATTTCTCAATTACTGCAAACAAATTCGAAATAATTGAATAAATAGATAAACAGTGATAAATAAATTAAGAGATAAGGAAGAGAAAGCAAACACAATGATTTTTACGTGGCTCAGCTATCCTCGCCTACGTCCACGCCTCCAAGCACTTCAGGCTTGAGGATTTTACTATGCAAGCTTCCAAGGCTTCAACAAATTACAGTTGACTTTCCAGGTGTCAATAGACCTTTACAACAAGAGATTATTCCCAATCTCTTAACCCAAATGTATCTCCACACTTACAGTCACTCAAGATAAAGGAATACAAGTTAATTTAACTCTCACACAATCTTTCAAGGTTACAAGTTAATGCTCAATGTGTGAATGAATGAAATACAAATCTGTTTGAAGCTTTCTGTAGATGGTAAACTCGTATATAAACTCAGTAGTTGTGCTGTCGTCAGTCCTTGATTTGAATTGGATGAGTATATTTATAGTTGGAGCTGAAAACTAGCCGTTATTCTTTCATCTGACAGAAAATGGTTTGCCATTAGTTGTTAACGGTTAGCCGTTTTCTTTGGTCAATGTTACCGTTGAGCATGATTTCAAATAAATGGTTGACCGTTAAGAATTATCCTTTCACCATTATCGTCCAGAAACCTGCACAATAAAACACTCGATCCGTTTTCACTAAACGGTTAAGGATTTACAAAGAATGTCGATTGTGGAACTTATCGGTTAGCCGTTATATATTAACAGTTTGCTGTTAAAGTCCAATGTCCTCATAATATAAAGCTCTGTAACCAGTTCCTTTTAACTTTAAAGAATTTTAAAGAGTTGACGATATCGGTTAGCCGTTATATATTAACGGTTCGCCGATTATTTCCAATATCTCACAAAATGCCTATCGGTTAAAGTTTAAGCTGTTAACCTTTTACAGAACTCAGCCTTTTCACTAACAATTAACCGTTTAATATAATCGGTTAGCCGTTTATACTCAGAAATTCATTTAACTTACAAATTGTTCTAGTTTCTCTAAGGGATGTTAAACACATACCTAGTTTTTGACTCTTAATAGAATACTTGAAATTATGTGAGTCTTAAAACACATTCATTAACTTAAACTTATTGTTTGTTATCATCAAAATCAATTACCAGAACATGTATATGTTAACAAATACAAATGAAAAAAAATTCAACCAAAAATAATAACTATCAATTTATTAAACTTTATTAAATTAATTATTTTCAACATATCTACGATTATCCTTGACTCATTTTCAGATTTTAAAAAATTACATACTACAATAATTTCATTATCAACGTGATCAACAATTTGAAGTTTTGAAGACTGTTCTTTGTGGTTTTCAAGCAATGACTTACATTAATATAATTATTTGAGGTAAATAGTAAAAAATCTAGTTGATCAAATAACTCCAGCTCAATTAAATCTATTTAATTCATATAAGACGACCTTAATAATTTTTTTTCCTATCTGAATGTGAGAAGAAGACCATCCAAAATTTGTTTTTGCAGCCACTTCTCCGTGATGGAGACATCGGACTATTTTTGCTAAAATTATTTAATGATTATGTAATGGTGTAGAAAAATGTTGAAATGGACAACAACAGAGCCGTATATATATCCCCCACCATGGTGACGGCTCATGCTGTTGTCAAACAAATGCAATTTTAAAAGCTTTTCAGATGCCTCGCACGTGCATGAATATTGAATATTCAAACACTAATTAAAAAAAAAATCCAGAGAGTAATAAATGTCTGCTTATGCGTCCTTTTTAGTTAGCATTCAATCTTGTTCATTATTATAAACTAGCTAGCTAAATCTAGTTAATGTTATTATTCCTTTATGTATTAATTACTTAGTGATTGCGCTTTGCCTTTTTTCACCTAGCATGCTCGTTAACAAGAGTAACACGGATTTACGCCTCTCATTCCTGGGCCGGCCGAAGTCACGTGCCATGGGAGTATGAAACCATTAATTTAGAAGCAACCGCTGATTTAATTCACTTAAAAAGAATTTTGAATTACTTAAAGATAGTATTATTATATTCACATAGGATTAATAATATTACTGCAGAATATCTTTATTTGAAAATATAATTTATTATATCTATTTAATATTAAATAAATAAACTAATAAAAATTTATTCTAAGAAATATTAATTTTTTACTATTTTATTTATAATGATATTCATTTGTATTACTTTTATCAATAATTTTTAATTCACATAATTAAAATTAAAATTAATAAAAAAATTTATGATTTACATAATAAGAATATTAATAATAAGTATTAAATTATATGATTAAAATTAGTAATAAAATAAATAGCTTATTTTAGAAATATATTTTTATTTACTTTGTAATTAAGGACCATAATTCTTTATATAAAGATAAACTATAATTTAAAACATTCTTCTTAATCTAAGATAAAATAAATATATAAATAGAATTATGATTCTTATTCTATACTTTTATTTTAATAAAAAATAAATTATTCTCACTTTCACATCATAGTCCATACTCAAGATTCTTATTTTTTAATTTTAATCTAATTTAAAAAAATAAATACTACGTCAGGAGGATATGGCAGAAAACGGTAAATTTTGGTCTGATGAGAAGGGATTGAAGAAGAATATGTAATTTTATCTAGAGCTTCAATAACGAATTACAGGTCACAAATTTGCTTGAGTCGCATGACAGATATTGATGAATTTAAACAGTAAATATGGCTCCGTTATGAAATGTTAAGGGGGAAAAAAAAGGAAGAAAATTTACTACTGTTAATCTGATATACTGTTTTGCATCCCCTGATTGGCCCATTTGCAGAGTAAACGAACTGAAAGTTAAAAAGGCAGGTAAGTTCGTGGCAAAATTAAAATTAAAAAAAAAAAAAGTGGCCACTAGTCATGTATTTCACTGGTAAGAGAAAAGAAAAGAGTTGCTTTTATAATTAAATTAATAAATAAACAAGGAAGTTTGATTGAGAATGAGCAGAGACAATGGACGGTGTTGAAAAGCAAATGATTTTGATAGTAGGCCCCAGATAAGACAAGCCACTTACACACATTCCTGTTCCGTTAATAATATCTGTTAATAATATAAAAACTGATAATTTTATTTTTTATCTTTGATTTACTGTTACCAAACAGTCCATCGAATTAAATTTATTTCCTATTTTTTTCTTCGAAAATAGGAAATGCTGAGTGAAAGACACTGCCGAAAATGTGCCCCTAAACCTCTTGGACCAAATAGAAAATGAGAAAAAAAAATGGTTCGCTAATGAACAAAAATTGAATGATTAAAGTCTCTCAATTTTCGAATTATTATTTGAAAATTGATAGTTGAACACCGAATTGACCTATCATCTTGGTGTGCTAAAATGTTATTAATTTATTATTCAATAATTCGTAACACTTTTTCCATCGTCTTAATGTCACCTTCAAATATGGGAGCTCTTAGTCGTTTTCATAACTAACAATAATTTTTTTCTGTGAGTGTTACGTATAGGACCCGCGGAATCTAGAAGGCACTAAAATGTAAAAAATAAAATAACATAAAAAGTTCCTGAAACTCACAAGGGCAGTAATTGTACGGCCGTGCTGGTCTTCATATTTTTCAGCACACCGCAGCAAAAGACAAAAGCCTCTCACAGCATGGGATAGACAAGTTTCTTAGTCTTTTTTTTTCAAGTTTTTGTTAAATTACAATTATTATAATTTACAGTCAGATTAAAATTACGTAAATAATACAATAAATATTTATTATTTACGTAATTTTAAATTAACTGTAAGTTACAATAACTATATTTTAGCAGCTCCCTTCTTTTTATAATTACACATAACATAACCCTCTTTTTAGAAAATTTATATTTTTCTTTTCACTTTATGTTACAAATTCATTTTAGTTTTTCTTTCAAAATTTTAACATTTTCATTTACAATACTGTTATTATTTAAGTCTTTAGTCGCTTTAATTTTTCATGACATTGTCGATGTTAATTAAAACAATAAAAAGTTGTGGATTGAGATTCCAAGTATTTCTCACTGTTTGAATGTATCATTAGTGTTAATATTTCTCTCGTATTTCCTCAAGTTTATAAGCATCTTTGATATCAATAGAATTAAAATAATATAGTTAGAATTATCTATAATTTTTCTTAGATATAATAAATGCCTAAAACTCTACTCGATAGTCGACAGTATACTCTACTCGAAAATGACCACAATAATTTTTCTTATTGGAAATGACTATGGAGTAGAATTATCTATAATGACCACAATAATTTTTCTTATTGGAAATGCCAAATTTTCGATGAGTCATCAGAGAAAAGATTTATTTCTGAGCACATTGCCAACAAAAATATAATAAATGCCTCTAGAAAAAAGATAAGATAAAACTGATTATTTTTATTTTTAACTGCAACTTGCCCTTGGAAATAAAAAATATACTATTAAAAATAAACTCATTTTACTATTTAATGGCCCTCTTTATTTTATTTAATAACATTATTTCATTAGTTTTTTATTTTTATTGTTGAAATATCTATATTAGAGAAGTAACGTAACAAAAGTAATGATAATATTCAAAATGTACCAAATTTAATTTCATTAATTTCAAAAGTTCATAAAATTACATTCATCATTCAAATATACAACAAAATATGAATCTTATAGTATCTTCTACATAAAAAAATATACCAAAATGTATATACAAAATGATATCATCATATTTTAACTATGTCTAATCATCCTCTAAAGTAACTTCTTCAGTTTTTGAATCGTTTGCCTCAACTTCATCATCCTCATACCCATCATCATCTTCTTCTATTAAAACAACATTCTAGGTAAACGAAAGAATTTTAATCACTATTATTACTAAAATAAAAATTAGTATAAAATAAAATAAAGAAGCTAAGACTAATGAGAAAAAATAGTGTAATAATATATATATATATATATATATATATATATATATATATATATATATATATATATAGACTTAGCCCTGATACTCCCCAGTCTAGCAAGATAGGAGTCTTAGAACAGGATCAATCTTCCATAGCCTCTTTGACTTAGACGCATTCCAGGAAGAACCTGAACCTGAACCTAAAGTTAATAAAGTCCATTGGAAATTAGCACTTCCTGCTACTTCTCGTACTCCACCTGATCTAGCAATAGATAATAGACCTAGTGCACTAAACCAATCTCAGTTTAATGCATCCTCAGTTTATGAATGGAACATAGATGGAATGTCTGAATACAACATACTTGGACTTCTCCAACAAATGACTATGGCAGCCAATGCCTATAAATATATATATATATATATATTATAGGAGTATTAGTCCTTGGTATCAGAGCCAAGGGGAAGTAGGTGTAATATAGGGGTAAAGAATTTGTGTAATTTTAATTCTCTAAAATTGGTGTCTGTATTTGTGCGGTGAATTCTTTATCGATAGTAGGACCCGCTCAGGACTGGGATCCGCTTAGGGCTGTAAAACCGTACCTGTAACCATATACCTATACGTATTAGTTTGAAAAGACTTAGGGTTACATGGATTCTCTACTCTGTAGAGCATCCTCTTTCTCTAGCTCTTCCTCCGGGAGAACTAGTGTTTCAAAGAATGTTGTGAATTCCGAGGAATTCATAATTGAGGACTTTAATAAAACCATAGATTGCTGGGAATTTAATAAAACCATATTTGGACTTCTCCAACAAATGACTATGGCAGCCAATGCCTATAAAACCCAATCAGGTATTAATGATAGAGCCATAGTAGAAATCCTGATTGCTGGTTTTACTGGTCAATTAAAGGGATGGTGGGATCACCTTCTCACCAGTCAACAGCATCTTGACATATTGAATGCAGTTCAAGTAGACCAAGAAGGTTTACCCATACTTGACGAATTCAATAGCCCAATCCAAAATGCTGTTGCAACCTTAATAGTCACAATATCCCTTCACTTCATAGGTGATCATTCTCACCTTAGGGATAAAAATGCTAAGTTACTGCACAACCTTAGGTGTAGAAAACTTAGTGAATTTCAAAGCTATAAAACCACATTCTTTACTAGACTCTTCTTTAGGATGATACAAATCATGTAACTTGGAAGAAAAAATTCCTTGCTGGTTTACCTACCCTATTAGGAGAAAAGGTAAGGAATACCATTAAAGCTTTATATGATAACCAAATTCCTTATGACAATCTCACTTACGGTGAACTAGTTAGTTATGTCAATAAGGAAGGTTTAAAGATTTGTCAAGACTTAAAATTACAAAAATGACTTAAATGGGAACTTAAAAAGTCCAAACAAGAATTAGGTAGTTTCTGTAAACAGTTCAATTATGACCCATTTAAAGCCTCTACATCCAAAGATTGTAACGGTAAGTGTTCTATCAAACCTTACAAAAAACGTCACAAATCTAAAGGATATAGGAAACCCCTTCCTAAACATAGAGAATCTTTCTATAAGAAGCCCACAAAGCCTTATAGAAAGCACTCCTCTAAAAGAAAGGAACTTAGGTCCAAACCAAAGAATTTCAACTATAGAGAAGTCACTTACTTCAAGTGTGGGAAAAAAGGACATAACTAACAATAAGAATAGTGAGATAGAAAGAGGAACACCTCATTAGTGATCAATTATAAACCTTTAAATAAAGCCTTAAAATGGATTAGGTACCCTATACCTAACAAGAAGAATTTGCTCCAAAAACTCCATTCTGCCTTCATATTTTCAAATTTTGATATGAAGTCGGGATTTTGGCAAATTCAAATCCATCCAAAAGACCGGTATAAAAATACTTTTACTGTTCTATTTGGACAGTACGAGTGGACTATTATGCCGTTTGGATTAAAGAACGCGCCATCTGAGCTTCAAAGGATTATGAATGACATTTATAACCCTTACTCAGATTTTTGTACAGTCTATATAGATGACGTGTTGATTTTTTCAAATTCGATTGATCAACATTTCAAACATTTAAAGACATTTTACTATGCTACTGGGAAAGCTGGACTAGCCATTTCTAGTACAAAGATTTCTTTGTTTCAAACAAAGATTAGGTTTCTAGGACATTACATCTCCAAGGGAACAATAACCCCTATCAAGAGATCACTTGCATTCACTGACAAGTTTCCTGATCAAATACTTGACAAAACCCAATTACAAAGATTTCTAGGTAGTTTAAATTATGTTCTAGACTTTTGTCCAAATGTCAATAGGATTTCTAAACCCTTACATGATAGGTTAAAGAAAAACCCTGTTGAATGGACCGATGGGCATACTAGAGCTATCAGACTAATAAAACAGTTTGTTAAAAGCATACCATGTTTGCATTTAGCAAACCCTGCATTACCTAAGGTAGTTGAGACCGATGCCTCTGACCTTGGGTATGGTGGTATTTTAAAGGAAGTAGAGAATGATAAAGAACAAATAGTTCAATACGTCTCTGCTTACTGGAATGATTGTCAAAATAATTATTCCACAATTAAAAAAGAAATTTTATCCATAGTTCTATGCATCTCAAAGTTTCAAAGTGATTTAGTAAATAAAAAATTTTTACTTAGAATAGATTGCAAAGCTGCAAAACACGTTTTAGAAAAAGATGTTCAAAACATTGCATCTAAACAAATTTTTACAAGATAGCAAGCCATTTTAAGTGTTTTTGATTTTGAAATAGAATTTATTAAAGGTGACAGAAATTCTATTCCAGATTTTCTAACAAGAAAATTTCTCTAAAACAGATAAAATGCCGCCCAAAAAGAAAGATAAAGGTAAATGAGTCATGAAAGACCCTCAGCCTCAAACTCCTAAAGCCCAATCACCTCCTAAAGAAAAATTGCTATCCTCAGCAATGCCTACAAAGTCTTGGATTGACATGGTCCAGGAAGAAGAGTCCAAAGCCCTAGCCCAATAAGAACAGGTAAAAGAATGGGTTGAGTCCATTTCAGTCTTCTCCTTCTATTTAGGATTTACAGAAGGAAATTAAAGAAATAAAATCAGAAATTGAGTTTTTAAAGACAAAACAAAAAATTGATTCTGAAACTATCCAAATACTGTTACAAAAACAATTGGAACAAAATTCGAATAAACAATCAGACTCAGAGAGTGCAGAGGATAATGAGCAACAAAGATATTTTATTTAAGTACAAAGCATTTAAAGCATATTCCTTGTCTGTAATCAAAGCATGTTTTAATTTTAAAGCATAGACTAGGATTATATGTTTTAAATTTTTTAAAGTTATATGCATGCTAAGCCGACTCAATCTTAGGCCCATGTCACCCTCAATCGCGGGCTTATGCCTAACTCACTTGAAAAGAGCTCTCTACAGGGATGGTTGCCAAGCCTTTATCAACCGACAGTTACATCCCCCTTTAGGCGATGTGGAATGGTTGCCTTCCACTTATTTGCCTATTCATTCCTTCGGGCTTTTTAAAGAAGGGCTTACGCACTTGTCCCTTATGTTTTTGGAAAATTATCAGAAGTCAGGAACAATTTCCTTCAAGACTTCCGAACCTGATTTCCAAAAACTAGAGAAAAGGGGGAGAGAATTAGAGAGAGAAAGAGTTAGAGAAAAATGAGCCGAATCCCTCCAAATGAGAGTGAATGGGAACTATATACCCAACGACCCGTTGCTTTACAATGAAAGATAAAAATACAAAAGAAAATGATTAAATTCTTCACGTGGGTAGGTCCACCTTTGGCAAAAAGAACCCCGGTAATCTCACGAGTGGAGACAGCATCTTTGCTTTTGGTCTTTAAAGTCTTTGTAGGACCCAAAAAAAACAGAATCTTGACCCCACAGCTTTTTTCCTGTGATGGGAATAGTGAGTGAAGGGGGAAAGTCATCCAATACGACAAAAGACACAGAAAATAATTACAATGACAACCTTAATAGTCACAATATCCCTTCACTTCATAGGTGATCCTTCTCACTTTACGGATAAGAAAGCTGAGTTACTACACAACCTTAGGTGTAGAAAACTTAGTGAATTCCAAAGCTATAAAACCACATTCTTTACTAGACTCTTCCTTAGGGATAATGCAAATCATGTAACTTGGAAGGAAGAATTCCTTACTGGTTTACCTACCCTATTAGGAGAAAAGGTAAGAAATACCATTAAAGCTTTATATGATAACCAAATTCTTTATGATAATCTCACCTACGGTGAACTACCGCTCTGATACCAAGGACTACCAGCGATCGTGGGAAGGTGTGTGAATTGTCTTGGATTCCAAATTAATTATCTTTAATTAAGTCAGTTGATTACTTCGGAACGTATCGCTGGGCTTTAATGGGAATAATTATTACTCTAAGGGCCTGGATAGACCTTAGATTACTGGTACGTGGCTTTGTTAAACCAGTAGACCCCTGACTTAACAGGCTTTTGGGATTTGGTCAGACTTTAGATCTGATCAGGTCTTGCACTACGGGTGTCTAGCCTATATACCAATAATTTTAATAATCGTTATCGGGGATTATCTTTAAAATTCTTTTCAAATTTTAATTAATTGTTTTTAGAAAGTCTAGTTTAGCAAACCTAACCACAAAGGTATGCAAAATTAAACATACATTATGGTGGGTTTTCTAAACATACACAGTACCCAAACCGGTTCCCCGAGAGGGTGCTCTGAGTGTGGAGGGAGAAGAGAAGATTACAACTGAGGATTGAGATCTGGTCTCTTTGCCTCAGAGGCTAAGTAGCAGTTTTTATGGCTGAGTTGGTAAAGACCAGTCGGCTTAGCATGCATATAACTTTAAAAAATTTAAAACATATAATCCTAGTCTATGCTTTAAAATTAAAACATGCTTTGATTACAGACAAGGAATATGCTTTAAATGCTTTGTATTTAAATAAAATTAAATGCTTACATATGAATTACAGAGGCTTTAATGCTTTAGAAGAAGAAGAAGAAGGTTTCTGGAAAATTATTAGAAGTCAGGAACAATTTCCTTTAAGACTTCCGAACTTGATTTCCAAAAACTAGAGAGAAGAAGGAGACAATTAGAGAGAGAAAGAGTTAGAGAAAAATGAGCCGAATGCCTCCAAATGAGAGTGAATGGGAACTATATACCCAAAGACCCGTTACTTTACAGTGAAAGATAAAAATATAAAAGAAAATGATTAAAGTCTTCACGTGGGTAGGTCCACTTTTGGCAAAGAGAACCCCGGTAATCCCGTGAGTGGAGACAGCATCTTTACTTTTGATCTTTAAAGTCTTTGTAGGACCCAAAAAAAATAGATTCTTGACCTCACAGCTTTTTTCCCGTGATAGTAATAGTGAGTGAAGGGGGAAAGTCATCCAATACGGCAAAAGACAAAGAAAATAATTACAATGAAACATAATTATTACAGGAAATAGAACAGGAAAAGTAAATTACTTTTACTCTCTTTTCTTTTTTTTTTTTACATAAACATAATAATTACACACATAATTATTTACAATGCTTTACAGGTGGGAAGATGTCAAAACAGTCATCTTTATTGTCATCTCCCGGAGATATAAATGGCTCTTCGTCTTCTTCAGTATCCTAAGAGTCACGTGCCGAGGTCTCGGATCTAGAAGCTACGAGCTGTTCCATTACTTTGAAATATTCCTCTTCGGATTTAGTTGAGGCCAACAAGGATTGGGCTTTAGACTTCTGTGTGAGGAATGTAGACTGAGCTTTTGTTTCTTCAATAGTTGGAGTTAAATGACCCTTTGAAGAAAGCCATCTTTGAACTATGGACTCGGTCAACTTTGACTGTTCGTCGAATTTTGACCACCACTTGACTTTGAAGGTTATTTGTAAAAATAATTGGGCTTCCTGATTATGGAATTGAAGACCCATATCCAGACCCAAGGGAGGAAGAAGTTTGTACAGAAGTAGAGGAACAGAGGAAATCTCTTCTCTGATTCTGTGGGCTTATAATGGACTTTGAATAGGTTTAAACAGTTTACGGCATTTGAGGTTAATATTTCTGGGTTTGGCCCGAAATAATTCCACCGTTGTTGAAACCAGTTGGGTAGGCTTTGTACAGTTATTTTCGAGTTAAAGAAAAATAACCATGAATGTGTCTTTTTAGGGTTTTGTATGAAAAATGTATTAAACCAAGCCTGTTGGTAATCCCAATACGAGAATGACTGGCAATGGTCTAAATGGCTTTGGAAACTTAGGGAAAAGTCTTTGGACTTATGGAGTGGATCACCCCACTGTTTTGGGCTCAAGACATTTAGAATTGTGGCCGTAGAATAGGCCGGTTCTTTATGTTCTTTAGAAAGATAGAAATGTTTGAATTTCACTGAGTTAGTGAATTCAAGAATGCTTTGATAATAGGGCTGGGGTTTTGTTAAATCCAATGGTTTGAAAAACCAACCCTTAGGAAAAATCTTTGAAATACTCTGAAATGGATAATAGTGATAAAACCCATCTTCTATAACTAAAATGTTTTGACGATAGACTTTATTAATCCAATCTGATTTTTTCTTTAATTGTGAAAGTACTACTGATGAAGAAGAACTTTCAGCAGAAACAATTTCTTTAGATGAGGACGGCTTTACAATTTCTCTTGAAACAGATTTTTCTTTCTCCGAAAATTGAGAAAGAGGCTTTATATTTGAAATACTTTGTAAGGCCATCATTAGTTCAGGGGATTTAGAAATGGACTCAACCGATTCTTTTACCTATTCTTGTTAAGCCAGGGCTTTGGACTCTTCTTCCTGGACCATGTCAATCCAAGACTTTGTAGGCATTGCTGAGGATAGCAATTTTTCTTTAGGAGGTAATTGGGCTTTAGAAGTTTGAGGCTGAGGGTCTTTCATGACTCCTTTGCCTTTATCTTTCTTTTTGAGCGGCATTTTATCTGTTTTGGAGAAATTCTCTTGTTAGAAAATCTAGAACAGAATTTCTATCACCTTTAATAAATTCTATTTCAAAATCAAAAACACTTAAAATGTCTTGCCATCTTGCAAAAATTTGTTTAAATATAATGTTTTGAACATCTTTTTCTAAAACGTATTTTACAGCTTTGCAATCTATTCTAAGTAAAAATTTTTGATTTAATAAATCACTTTTAAACTTTAAGATGCATAGAACTATGGATAAAATTTCTTTTTTAATTGTGGAATAATTCTTTTGACAATCATTCCAGTGAGTAGAGACGTATTGAACTATTTGTTCTTTATCATTCTCTATTTGCTTTAAAATACCACCATACTCTAGGTTAGAGGCATCGGTCTCAACTACCTTAGGTAATGCAGGGTTTGCTAGATGTAAACATGGTACGCTTTTAACAGACTGTTTTATTAGTCTGATAGCTCTAGTATGCTCATCGGTCCATTCAACAGGGTTTTTCTTTAACTTATCATATAAGGGTTTAGAAATCCTATTGACATTTGGACAAAAGTCTAGAACATAATTTAAACTACTTAGAAATCTTTGTAATTGGGTTTTGTCAAGTATCCGATCAGGAAACTTATCAGTGAATGCAAGTGATCTCTCGATAGGGGTTATTGTTCCCTTGGAGATGTAATGTCCTAGGAACCTAATCTTTATTTGAAACAAAGAAATCTTTGTACTAGAAATGGCTAGTCCAGCTTTCCTAGTAGCATAGTAAAAAGTCTTTAAATGTTTGAAATGTTGATCAATCAAATTTGAAAAAATCAACATGTCATCTATATAGACTATACAAAAATCTGAGTAAGGGTTATAAATGTCATTCATAATCCTTTGAAACTCAGATGGCGTGTTCTTTAATCCAAACGGCATAACAGTCCACTCGTACTATCCAAATGGAACAGTAAAAGCAGTTTTATACCGATCTTTTGGATGGATTTGAATTTGCTAAAATCCTGACTTCATATCAAATTTTGAAAATATGAAGGCAGAATGGAGTTTTTGGAGTAAATCCTTCTTGTTAGGTATAGGGTACCTAATCCATTTTAAGGCTTTATTTAAAGGTTTATAATTGATCACTAACCGAGTGGTTCCTCTTTCTATCTCACTATTCTTATTGACATAGAAAGCGGCACAAGACCATGGAGACCTTGATTTCACAATTATGCCTTTAGATTCTAAGTCTTTAATTTCATTCCTACAGTATTGTTTTAAGTCCATGTTTATCTGAATGGGCCTAACCTTAGTAGGAATTTGTTTCTCATCGAAACTGGGCTCATAGGGCAAATCTACTAAGTGTTGTTTTCTTTCCCAGAAAGCAGAGGAAAGATCTGCACAGATTTCTTTTTCAATTAAGGCTTTGAAGTCTGAAATCTTTCTTTTAAGAAAATCATTTTGCAATTGATTTTCAATTCTTTGTAAGCTTAAGTATTTCTGTAGACAAATCAAATCATTTCGTTTTATTTTTAATAAAACATTAATTTGATTTTTGTAAACAGAAATGGCTTTGATTATATTCAAGTTCCTTGTCCTAGGCTTTTCTATGAAAGGAAAGACAAGTTTTTTATCTTGAGCTTTAAAAGATATGCTATCATAATTGACTTTGTACGGGGTAATTAAGTTTATGAATGGAGTTCCTAAGATGACTACATGATGAATATCATTTGTCATTACAAAAGAAGTCCTAAACTCAAAACCATTATTCAAAATAGATGCATCAACTTTTAAAGTGATTTTCAATTTTGAATTATTGGCGGCAGAAAACCTTTTTTTAGTCTTTTCATGAAATTTCTTTGGGACAATTATTTCTTTAATGCAATTTAAATCAGTACCAGTGTCAAATAATGTAATAGTGTCAATTTGAAGTTCTTTAGAAAATACTAATGTGACTTTAATTAAATATTTTCTTGTGGTGATTTATTTTAAAATAAATAGAAAATCATGAAGAAGGGACTCAATGTTTTCAAGTCTTTGTTGCTCATTATCCTCACCACCCTCTGAGTCTGATTGTTTATCCGAATTTTGTTCCAATTGTTTTTGTAACAGTATTTGGATAGTTTCAAAATCAGTTTTTTGTTTTGTCTTTAAAATCTCAATTTCTAATTTTATTTCTTTAATTTCCTTCTGTAAATCCTGAATAGAAGGAGAAAACTTTTTTGTCTTTTTCTTACTGAGAATTTCAGTAAGGTCATAAGCTTGCTTTTGAACTACAGGGGCTTTTGAAGGTTCAAGCTTGTCTTTTTGCTCAAGAGTCTTTAAAAGCTTATCTAAATACTCTCTTTGCAAAGTAGGGTCAGAAATGTGTTTGACTAATTCAAGAAATATTTCTTGGTTTTTAGTCAACACATTAATTTTCTTTAGATATGATTTTGTATCAGAATCTGTATCAGAACTTTCTGAGATGTCAGAGTTAATCAACTCATCAACCTGCATGTACTCACTATCTTCCGATATGAAAAATTCTGACTCGGAGGAGTCAACTAATAAAGGAGCTATTTGGGAAAATATTTCTTCACTGAGTCCTAACTCATGAAATCTTTTGGCCATCCTATAATATTTTGCAGTATGTCCTTTTTTCCCACACTTGAAGCAAGTGGCTTCTCTATAGTTGAAATTCTTTGGTTTGGACCTAAGTTCCTTTCTTTTAGAGGAGTGCTTTCCATAAGGCTTTGTGGGCTTCTTATAGAAAGATTCTCTAAGTTTAGGAAGGGGTTTCCTATATCCTTTAGATTTGTGACGTTTTTTGTAAGGTTTGATAGAACACTTACCGTTACAATCTTTGGATGTAGAGGCTTTAAATGGGTCATAATTGAACTATTTACAGAAACTAGCTAATTCTTTTTTGGACTTTTTAAGTTCCCATTTAAGTCGTTTATATAATTTCAAGTCTTGACAAACCTTTAAACCTTCCTTATTGACATAACTAACTAGTTCACCGCAAGTGAGATTGTCATAAGGAATTTGGTTGTCATAAGGAATTTGGTTGTCATATAAAGCTTTAATGGTATTCCTTACCTTTTCTCCTAATAGGGTAGATAAACCAGCAAGAAATTTTTCCTTCCAAGTTACATGATTTGCATCATCCCTAAGGAAGAATCTAGTAAAGAATGTGGTTTTATAGCTTTGGAATTCACTAAGTTTTCTACACTTAAGGTTGTGCAGTAACTCAGCATTCTTATCCCTAAGGTGAGAAGGATCACCTATGAAATGAAGGGATATTGTGACTATTAAGGTTGCAACAGCATTTTGGATTGGGCTACTAAATTCGCCAAGTATGGGTAAACCTTCTTGGTCTACTTGAACTGCATTCAATATGTCAAGATGCTGTTGACTGGTGAGAAGGTGATGCCACCATCCCTTTAATTGACCAGTAAAACCAGCAATCAGGATTTCTGCTATGGCTCTATCATTAATACCTGATTGGGTTTTATAGGCATTGGCTGCTATAGTTATTTGTTGGAGAAGTCCAAGTATGTTGTACTCAGACATTCCATCTATGTTCCATTCATAGACTGAGGACGCATTAAACCGAGATTGGTTTAATGCACTAGGTCTATTATCTATTGCTAAATCAGGTGGAGTACGAGAAGTAGTAAGAAGTGCTAATTCCCAATGAACTTTATTAACTTTAGATTCAGGTTCAGGTTTTTCCTGAAATGCTTCTAAGTCAGAAAAGGCTATGGAAGATTGATCCTGTTCTAATACTTCTATCTTGCTAAACTGAGGAGAATCAGGGGCTATTTCAACTTTCTTAGATGAAGAAGAAGAGGCTTCTATCCTATCTAATTGTTCCCTAATGGCTTTGGCAAAATCTGATTTCGAATCTTAAACAAGCTTTTAACTTGTCTTCGAAACCTCAAAAGGTTTGAAAATAGGCTCTTTGCGTCTTTTTTCAAGATCAGATTTTGTAACAATCTTTGATGGAACAGTAGGAGAAACAGTAATGGTTGACTTTTGGATTTGACTTTCTATCCTAGTCAACTGTTTTCTTATTGTGTTCAGATTGGCGTTACAGAAGTTATTCTGTTGAATAACATTATTTAAATTCTTATCTACATCACCATACCTATGAAATTTGTAAGGAGAGGCTTTAATTGGCGTTGGTGGATCACCATGTTCAATGGTGATATTCCTCATTGGAAGATGCTGAGATTCTATTGTATTATCACTATCAGTAAGTTTCCACTGGGGTTTTTCTTTCTAACAGTGATTGGATTTGAATTTTTGAATGGGTATGAAATGTTGTTTTTGGCGGCATACATTTGAAACCAATCAAAAAACAAAATATGGATTTTATGTCCATTAACAAATTCATAATATTCTTCCTGAATTTGTTTTTTTTTTGTTCAAATAATGTTTAAAGAACTAGAGTCTTTTTTCTTTATTTAAATCAGAATAAAAATCATTGTGTAATAATGTTTTATCCAATTCAAATGACTTTTTTAAGACACTAATTACATTTTCTGTAACAACAGAAAATGTAAGAGATGTCGGAAGAGAAAGTTCCTTCTCTTCCTGTATTTGTTCTTGTTGACTACTAGTATAAATCGGATGAGGTACACTAGTACTACAGTCAATAGTTCTAATAGATGAACTAGGTATATCTAAAGTAGAAAACCTAGGTTGATCTTTGTAAGTTAGATTTACTATAGAGGGTACTTTAATAAATCTTCTATCTATGGAAGGTATACTAGACACAGAACCTACGTCTGAGAATCTAGAAGAGGTTGACCTTCTAAAAGATAGTTTGACTTTACCATCTAAATACTGAGTCACATTTTGCAACTCTGTATTGGGCTCAAGTTGTTTCAGAATCACTGGGTCAGTGGCTCCATCAAGGATCCAATCCTCAAAAAGATGGACATCTTTCCATTGGATGGGTCTTGATACAACTATGTTGGCTTCAGATAAATCAGTCTGGAAAAGAACTGTTTCATTCTTTTTAGACTGAAATTTATGTTGTGTATTAAATGCAGAATGCATTGCTTTGTATGACATTTTAAATATTAATGCAACATGAATTGATCCTTCTACCATATGATAATTATGGGTTTTAATTTGAAGAATCATGCTTTTAAGGATATTTTTGTCTTTTATCGAGACTGTTATATTTGGATAACAATCAAACGATATTGAGCCTTTACAGAAGTTTGATTCAATACTGCTGAGCAGTGAATTATCGAAAGAGATGAACTTGCCATCTCTTAGAACGGCTAATATTGAGGTATCTAAATCTTCTTTACTCAGAGGCTTAATTCCTACTTGGATTAAACCTATGTGAACATATTTAAATTTTTTATCTTTTAAAATCTTTAAAGAACTTTCTGAGAACAACTGGATTGTCTCAAAAGGCTTTGAAAGAGTGATATCTCTTTCTTCAGTCTTTATAATGTAATCTGACTTTAAAAAATCTAATTTCTTTGTTTTGTATATCATGTCTTTAACTACTTTGGGTAATTCCCAGCAATTTATTACTTTATTAAAGTTCTCAATTATGAATTTCTCGGAATTCACAACATTCTTTAAAACACCAGTCCTCCCAGAGGAAGAGCTAGAGAAAGAGGATGCTCTACAGAGTAGAGAATCCATGTAACCCTAAGTCTTTTCAAACTAATACCTATACGTATACGGCTACAGGTACGGTTTTACAGCCCTAAGCGGATCCCAGTCCTGAACGGGTCTTACTACCGGTAAAGAACTCACCGCACAAATACAGACACCAATATATATATATAGTCTCCATTTTAAAAAATCTAATAATTATTCCATCATCCACCTATATTACAAGCTTGTCTGCAATCACCTAAGTTCATCAACTAATAGAGCAATGACAAGTCAACAATCATTTTCCATGAGAACTCAAAACATAGAACATTCTCATTCACTTAACCTATTAATAAAATGAAATAAACAACGTATTTCCTTTGAGATGATTCTTGGACAGACTTTTCAAGAATGAGCTCTATCATTCTTTTCTACTTCTTGACTTCTTTCTCTAAGTCTTTTACTTTCACTTCCAAATTACTACATTGATGTTTATTACTTTCTTAACTTGGAGAAGCATACACATCCTTGCCCTTAATGTCTGCTCCCCAACTAACAACATGACTATATGTTGGTTCTTCTGCCATTTCTTGATATATTTTCCATTCATCGATTAGCAACCCATGATCTATAACAGTTGATCTCATTGATTCCATTGTTTCCTATAACAAATAAACACATTTCTGTGAGTGCATATAGTAATGAAATCATGCAAAAATAAAAAAAATTAAAGAATATTCTAAAAATTTAATATCAAATACACACATGCATTTCCTTTGCCTTGTTATTTGCCTATATCTCATTCTTTCTTACATAAAATATCTTGACTAAATTAAGTGGACTAAGGTGCTATAATAAAGCATTGAAATCCAATGAGATCATAATAAATAAAAGCCACTTTTGTTTTGATCAAAGTCAAACATATTCTCTTATCATTTCTTTTCTATACCTAGCCATTGGAACTGAACCTATACTATGAATTATTTTGGACATGGTTCAGTTTCTCTTGCTTGTTGTGCTTGTTTTCTATATATAAGTTTAAAAAGAAACATGAAATTAAGAAAAGTAACATAAAATCAACTTATTTATGTTGAACCCATTAAGACAACTCATGTATAAAGCACATGGATAAGATTTATAAGTTTCTACTTGTATAATGCTCCCAGCAACTATAATTCAATGATTAATTAAAATAATAATAAAGCTTAGGAAAGAAAAGGAAAGAAAAATACTATGCCAATAGTCATTAATGATACCAATATGACAATAAAATAATGCAGCATACACTGTTCAGAATCATAATAAGTTACCATTTTTAATCAAGATCCATAGAGTCCACAATATTTCTTGTTAGCTGCATTTCATCTTCATCATTCTTAAGATTGACATGTGCATTATCACATTTTATCTCCTCATCTTGATATGGTTCTTCTTCATCTATGGGTAAAGGCATCTCATAAAGGTTCCTGGGCTTAATATCAACTACAACACTCCAAGATGGCTCTTTCAACCCTTTCACATAATATACTTGGAGTGCTTGAGATGCCAACACAAATGATTCTTTAGTATTTAACCTTCGTTTGGTATTAACACTAATTATCCCGTAACAATCTTTTTTATAACCAATCCTTTGCCTATTTGTATCAAACTAGTTATAATCAAACAATGCAATCTTATTTCCTTCTATATAAGAAAGTGCAACAATGTCTTTTATCAATTCATAGCAATATATATTTTCATTTTCATGCTCCCTTCTCACCATAACTCCACAATTTTGAGTTTTACTTCTTTCATCATGTTCCATAGTGTGAAACCTGAAACTAAAACCATTAACATTATAGCCTGGGTAACAAATAACATGCCTATCAGGACCACAGGCTAAAGAAAGCATTTCCTTGTCAACTTGTCCATCATTATAGAGCTTAATGATCTATATACAAAACATAGATGAAATTATTAAAATGTAGTAAAATAAATGAAAATGATAAAAATACCTAAATGTTAGACATTGTATCTATCTTACACTACATCTAAACCAATCAACAAATTTTTTTCTATGCCCACTCTCTACATTTTCAACACCTAAACTAACGAATATGCTCTTGTGTTCCTTGTCAATATCAACAACTAATTTCAATATTATTACATATTATATTTTAACTTAAATTGTAAATAATCTATCACAAATCTTACTTTATATATGATTGGCAGTTCTCACAATTTTGCAAGACATAAAATACCGCAATGTTGTGAACGTTCGAATTCGAATCTTTCACAGTTGCTTTTCCATAAAACTATTAAAGTGTCGAGAAAATAGGTAATTGAGATGAATCATAAGATAGTTGACCTCTATCGTAATTCCTCTCATATTTATTGAACTTTGTTTCCACTTTATAAAGATATTGAGAGCAAAACGTTAAGCACTCATTAGGTAAATAACCTTCGGCAATAGACCCCTAAGGACAAGCCTTATTACAAACATAACCTTTAAGTTTACAGAAAAACCTATTTCAAAAGTTTAAATTAAATTAAAAAATATTTAATTTAAAATAATTATTAATATAATTGAAATAAAATTCAAAATGATATTACCTTTCTATTGGAAACATCCATCTATATTCAACAGGTCCAGTAACTTTTGCCTCCCAATCTAAATGAATAGGTCTAGCAACTTTTGCTTTTCAAACTATCTATATCCATTGCTATACTTAACGCATGGACATAAGAGTTTTTCATCCTCATATTTAATATGCCCAAAAGCATAATCAAGAAAACTATTCACTCCACTAACATATTCACTTGTTGATCTTTCTAATTGCATCCATGATTTATCAACTGACATTTTAACTTCAATCAAAAGAAATATATGAAAAGCATAACAATTATGCAGACAACCGCACAGTAACACTCAAGAGATATACAACACTATTTAAACAGATAGAAGCCTTGTAAATTCTTAGAGAACCAAATTCTAACCTTCAGAATTCATCAAGAAGGCAGCCACCACAAAGCATAGAGCTACTTCATATAGTAGTATAACAATCAAAACTTGAAACATGTGAAGAAGTGCTTTAAAATGGCAGGAAAAACTTTGAAAAGAAATCATTGCAGCAAACTAGAAAAAAGTTTAAAAGCATAATATATATTCAGTTCAAGTTTAAGAAACTTGTTCTTGATATTACTATTACATTTTATGCACCCTATCAGAAGAAAAAAAGTTTAAGCACAAAATTCATCTCACAAGTTATTGATTTAACAAGATTGACAGCTAGCACACCAAATTCATAATAATATTGAAGGATAAATAGTCCTTTTAATTCACATAAAAGATTGTTTTAGAGTCTTTAAGTTGTTTGATGAAATGCCCAATTGAAAAAAAAAAAGTAAATTTAAACAAAAGCATATGAAATTAATTAATAAATTTTCAAATTTTAAACTTTTAGTAAACAAGCTCTTAGTTCAGATTTTATCTATAAAATTAGAATGGGAGATTTTATTTGCCTTGACATGTTTAATTACAAATTACGACATTTTACTTTCATCCATGCAAATATGATTTTATATAAAGTTTAAATTTAACTACAGATAATCAACAGTTTATCATGAACAACCATGATTTATATAAAGGATTTTGAGCTGAATTTGTTTGACAAAACCAAAACACCCATTTTGGTCGCCTTTTTCTGTATTGGACCAGCTTGACAGAGCTTTGTGATGGTGACTCATATGATGCATTAATTTACTATTTAAAACCATGCATTGTTAAACAGTAAGCAAATTCTCACACACAATATAGAAAAGTTGTTTGACGAAGGTTTTATAGCATGGTCCTTAGACTAAAGGTAAGATTTTCTATCACATTTGTTATCCTTGGGTTCTTGCTGATGAGTACAAATTTCCTTATCATTTTAATATGATAAAACCAATAACAGCAATACAAAATTGGAAGCAACAAAAACAAATTAAAACAAAATTAAAAGCAGAGAATCAGCGATTATGCAAACTTAGGGAAAATAATTAGCCTTCAGACTCATCATCAATGGTGGAAACTATAACCTAACCCTAAGTTAATCGAAGGAAAAACAAAAGAAAAATGACGAAATCTAGTGCAAATAGAGAAAGCAATGGTGAAATAATTACCTAAGAGACTGCGGGAGCAATGGACAATGAAGAATTGAATAGTGAGGGATGTGAATGGCAGTGTTGTAATGATTCCAGTCTTTTTCTTTCTTGTTGGTTCTCTTTAACTTTGTTCTTTTTCGTTTCCTTTTGAATAGTGTTTATTTATTTTTTCCTTCATATTTATTTTCCTTCCGTGCTAGTGTGTTTGATTTTTCTTTTAACTCGTGTTAACGCAAGTTGTTAATGCCGTGACAAAGTTGTTAATGCGAGTCAAGAAACTCCCCGGGTTGAGCACTAAGCAATTGAGGGAAAATAGACTGAGTTGACATAATGGGTTCACTGGATCACATTTTCCCCCCAAACCCGATTAATGACTAGTTTGGGTTGAGCTACAGAAACCCATAAAATCGAACCCAATTCAATAGCAATAAAAATTATTAAAAAAATAAAAGTCAATTATCGATTAATAAAGCTAAAAGGCTAAACCTAATTTGAATAATTTTTTTGAAAGAGACTCTTTTTAATTTTCTCTATTAAATTTACTATTGATTAAATTTTTTAGACTCAAAATTTAAAAATTGAACCTGAAATTTTACTAAAATTTAGTTGATAGATATTCAAATTTTATGTAAATGCTATTCGTTGATAGATTTATGATAAAATGAACAGCATTTAATGTATTTTAATTATTTTTTAATTATTTAAATTTTATTTTAAATAACAAAAAAAATTTATACATAATTAAAGGTGCTACTCCAAAGACCGGGCTTGAAAAGTATAAATTTTGTGGTGTTTTTAATTAAGTCTAATAGGCATTTTCAACAAAATATTCATTATCATCAAGGGCAAACTACCCTCAAAAATGTTTATCACATTTTTGTCCTTATTCGATAGTCATCTTATACCCTTGGAGAAAGTACTTATTATCAAAGGTATATTACACCCTTAAAAATATTTTGTCGGTGATATAGCTGTCGGTTATAGTGAATCCCCAATCTCAAACTTTGTTAGATGAGAGACTTGGATGTACATGATACATATTCTTCTACTATTATTGATTCTTTATTTAAAAAAAAAATTAAAAGAAAAGGACACAATAGAAGGCAACCTTGTGGTTTTGATTTTTAGAAAACACAAACAAGCTTTGGTATCAGGGTTTGCCCTGGCTGTGAGGGTAAATATTTGACCTCGACATAGCTTCAAAGAAAAAACACTCTGTTTTGCTGTCAAAGTCATTCTCACTAATTTGACTTCTATACTAATAATAGAGATTATTATATTACATAATTATGTAATGTACATAATTATATAATAGTCATTAGATAAAAATTAAACAGTTATAAAAATATAAAATAATAAAATTATATTATTTTTACAATCATTTAATTTTCATCCAACTACTGCTACATAATCATATATGTTACATGATTATGTAACTTAATAAAAACTTTCTAATAATAAAAATTTAATTGAGAATTCTAATTGAGTAGTTAATGAGTGTGGGTCTCACGGATAATGGCCCAAATAGATTGGCTTTCTTCATGACTAGAGCCCAAACCTAGTCGCCCAAATCAGCGAGCTTAATATCGTGGCATTTTGGTGATAAAGGGCCATTTGACTTATTGATGATTAGTATTTTTTAAAATTTTAGCAAATGTTTTTTTGGTCCGATGCCTGCTCCATGAAAGTGGCCAGCAGAAATTTTTACAGCATTTACTTATTCAGCACAGATTTTTTTATCAGCAGGTGCCAGGAAGACATTGAGAACACAAAAATGCTGTTACTGTTCATACTACAAAACATTGTAGCATATAAAAATGACAGTGCTATTCATAAATAGTACTATCATCTATGTATTGATAGTGTCTTCTTAGTGCTTAAATTTTATTTTTCTTAATTATTTGTGCGGTTTCAGAAGATGGCAAAAAATTAAAAGAATAAGTATACTGGTTTAATATTCATTGTTTGAGTCAAATATTCAGTTAGAATCTACATTTAAAAAAGGTTGAAGGTTTGATCGACAATCACTGGCAAATAATTTTATGTGGCAATTCAAAGGAATGTTTAGAGTAAGGGCTCAGTTTGGCATTTCAAAGGGTACCCCTTGTCACACGTTCTGTTGGAGATCCCCTTCTGTTGGATGGATTAATAAAGCTAATTTGATCGTCTTTCAAAGGATAACCATATTGCTGCAGCTAATGGTGCGGTTTTCAAGAATTGTTTGGGCAGTTTTGGACTTCCTTAGGCCATGAGTCTGCTTCCTTTGCTAAATTTATGGCAGTTATTTGGTTATTGAAATAGCCTACCCAAAGGATGGCATCAGCTTTGGCTAGAATGTGATTTTTTTTGGCTGCAGTTCAGAACTTTAAAAGTGATAACTCCACTCCTCTGTTGTCTCTCTGGAACCGATGGTTAAATTGTAAAGCTAAGCTCATTGCGATGGTTATGCTAACCATACAATCATAACAACATGTACAAATTTAACATTTATCTAGATGATCGTAAGGTCACCTTCAATGACTCCAAGGTGGAGCAATTCCAACATGAACACTGATTTTTAAACAACAGAAAGACATCAAGAATATAAAAATAGTTTGACTATTCATCCTGTAATATATTATATCATACAAAAATAACAGTACTATTCATAAGTAGTACTATCATTTCCGTACTTACGGTGTCTTTATGATGTGAAAATGTTATTTTTCTTATTTATTCGTGTGATTTAAGAAAATACCATAAAATCTAAAAGATAACTATAAATATTCTTATTTAGGCGTTATAATTTGAGTCAAAAAAGAGGCTGAAGATTTGATTGACTATCACTGGCAAATAATTTTATGCAGCAATTCAAAAGAATGTTTAGAGTAAAGGGTAATTTATTTATTTATTTTTTTTTTTTTACATTTTTATTAAAAAAGAAGAGCTGGTCAGTGTGGCTTTCCAAAGGTACCCCTCACGCGTTGTGACGTAGCTAGATCCCTGTCTGTTGGATGGATTAAAGCTAATTTTAATGGTCTATCAAAGGTTAATCTTAGTGCTAGAGTTTATGGTGTGAATGTGACAACTTCACCCCTCTTTTGTCTCTTCGGAACCGATGGTTAATTTGTAAAGCTAAGCTCCCTACGATGGTTTTTCGATGCACTCATGATTACTCTAGAGTAACTGTATCGCTGATTGTCCTGTTAATTTGGGGTTGCTTCGTGACTTTTTTACGTGGTGGATAGACCCTTCATTAGATATTAGAAAATTTTTCCCGGCAGATGCTAATGATTGTTTAAGTTTAATTAGTTTGGTTGTGCCATTACGTCTATCTTTGTGTTCTCGCTTTTCTTATTCCGATCTCACGTTTGTTCTTAGGGGTAGGGCTTACTAAATTCCCTAGGCTTTGTTTGCATAATTTTTTAAATTTGTTTTAATAAAATTCTTCTTCTAGGAGACCAGTTATAAAAATAAGAGCTGGATTACGAAATCAAATGTTGAGTCTGAGTTAACCAACCTTGAACTTTCGCAGGGCCGTATATGCTTAAAACTGAGGCCTTTGTATTTAGCGGGGGAAAAGCTGAAGTGGTTAACAGCTTTCGGATGATCTTTCTAGGCTTCTTGTGTCTCTGAAAATACTGAGAGTTCAGACGCATGTTTGGTATCGATTTGAAGCAAGTAAAATGCCCTTTTCTTGTCTATCAAAATTTCCATAGTTTGTACACTGTTCTTGTGTGTGTTTTCTGTTCTTGATTGTTTGCTGCGTTGGATCTTGTTTCTTTGATTCGGTCATAACTCTGTGTGTTAGTTCTTGATAAATGGCAGAAGTGGCTAACAGTCTGGTTATCAGTCAATCATCCTGAAACCGGGTGTGATTGCGTGGAAAAATCAGATCTTGTATCAGATTTGCTCCAAACAATTTTGATATACGAAAAACTAATTTCATTAATAATTGCATAATTTGTTTAGGTGGCATACGATTCTATGTTCGGTGAATTTTGAATATTGTAACATTTGACCTTAAAGATTATGGGACTCTTTAAGATACACGTGAAATTTGAAAATTGATCCTATTTTTATTGAAGTGTCACCACATAGAAATTTTCTTCAAGTCCCATTATTCATTCAAATTCGGAGCATATGATTCTTGTTCATACTTATATGTTAAGGTGGTGGCCTATTAAACACTAATTCCTTGCCTCCTAAGTTTGTTTGAACTTGAGAGACCAATGGAGCTATGTGCAAAAGTAAAAATATAACGATACTAACGAGCTTGTATATAAATTTTGATGGCAGTAATTGCAATTTCATTTCTTCAATTCCGTACCTAAAAACGTTTTAATATCTCGTTCCCACAGTTGATGCAGTTTAGTATGCAAGTGTGCGAGGCACAATTAAGCCACTCAATATATATATATATATTTCGTGAATGAATAAGGAGAGCATATGTTGGGACCTAGGAAAGTTTGTTTTGATGAGGAAGAATTGACGGAAAGTATAATACAGTTTAAGATGATTAACTCCGTTATGCAACATATGAGATTATTGATACTATATAGAGTTTAAGTAACAAATTACGAGTTTACTAATTGATTTGCTTGAATGGCATAAAAAATTTAAACAAGATATATGGCTCCATTTTTTATCTACATGGGAATAGAGTAAAATTAAAAGAATGCTATCCCTTAAGCCTTGGGGGAGAAGTCGAAGGCTTATGTCGAAGAAGTTTGCTGTTCAATCTGCATCCTTGGATAATTTGAACTGTTAATCTGCTTATAATTGGTGAGTTAATGATGGTGTTGGATAATTTTTACTGAGTAAAACCTCAATAAATATTATCCCTACAAGCAGATCTAATTTCTCTACAATCTGCATACAATTAAAAATGAAACTAATTTCTTAGGCATATCTTGTTGATGTATAAAGATTTTAAATTGTTGATTAATTGTTGTTCTACACTTTTGCTTGCGGACCTTGCTGCTTTGTCGAGTAGATGAAGTTGTTGGCTTGAAAGCAATTCCAGAAATTGGTAAAAAATGGCTTCAATTTGTCCTAGTAGTAAAGCTGATGAGAAGCATCCATAAACAATACGACATTTTTATGACGCGTGAATACACAAGAAGATAGAATTTTCTTGTCGGATTAAAGACTTGATAGTTCACATGAGCAAATATTATATATCACTGATGAACTAATTAATCATGTCATTTGCATTACTGGTTGCATTAATTCAGCAATAACCCTATGGAAGGAGCTAGGAGAGTTTGTTTTGATGAGAAAGAGTTCAAGGAATATATATGTAGTTTAATATAATTAACTCGATGAGTTGATTAACTCAGTTACGCAAAATATGAGAATACGTATACGGTTTCATTAACGAATTACGGACACAGATTTGCTAATCTGCTTTACTGTTAATCTGATTATTTTGCACATGAGCATATCGTATAGTTGATGAGGAGACTTCATTTTACTATACTAGAATAGTTTTAATTGTCGCGTCACCTAATTTTACTTTTAATATTTTGGGAAATCAGTAGTCAAATGCGTATTTCCTCAGGAAATGAAGAAGCATTTTACATCAATGGAAGCATGCATGCACAAGATGCCCCGGAAAGAAATCTTGGATTTGTTTTCCTACGAGTGGTGACATGTCTTTAAAATGGCAAAATATCTTTTAATAATTAATGCCAAAAACACTTGTCTCAAGGATTATAGCAAAAACATTTTATGCTTGTTTTATTATATTAGCCACTTTTAATACAGGACAATGACACTAAAAATACAGTCGAACGTGTGTTTGTATAAGAATATTGTTTTAATACAATACAATACTATGTACTAATGAATGGACAATTATAAAGAAAAATCTAAATAATAATTTTTAAAAGAGAACAGAATTATTTCAACTACTTATGCACATGCTGTGGTGCAACTAGGATTTATTGGTAGCACTCCACTTCTTTATTCTTAGGGGTGGCAATGGGTATTGCCTGCCGTGGATTTGCCACTATTAAATCCGTTCTCATACAAAATTTAAATTATAAAATCCACCCATAACTCATTGTAGGTTTTGACAATTACCGAATTTGTAATAGTATCTAATAAAATTTTTATACATTTTCATATTTAAAATCACAAATGTTAAAAGGTACTTTTAATAAAACCTAAAAATTTTAGATTATATAAATCAATATGTAGACTTATAATAATAACCTAAAATTTCACATGAAGTATTCAATTTTAAATTTAATCAATGTAAATTAAAAAGTAAAATTTAAACGTTAGTCCTAACACACACACACGCAAGTCCAACACCAATTCTCGATCCAACACTAGTTCTCAAGTTTATGTATGAAATATACAAGTCCATTAAACACAAATAAACTTTAAATTTAAAAAATCAAAAGTTAGTATCCAAAAGTAACAACACAATTATTACACCTGCAACAATTATCATCTTATAGTTTTATTTAATGCAAGCTTTAAGACTTAAATTTTCAATTCATTCACTACCATTAAGGCTCATTTAATATAGTTTCTACCATAATTATTTAAGGTTACTATTTTGTAAAACTAATACTTTCTAAACATTGGTTCAAAGGGCAAAATTATGATAATTATACAATAATCCAAATTATATAATAATTATAAGGAGTATATAATAATCCATAAGTATAATTGATATTTTAATATGTATATGATAACCCATAAGTATGTAATAGTCCATAACTGTATAATGAAATTCATTTGTAGATAATATTATCATAAATATCAAAATTATTAAAATTTAAAAATAATTGAAAAAAGTGTAGGTTATTAGGTACCCATGCGTGGTGTCCACTGGATATTTGACATATGCCAAACCGCCTGTGACCCATAAAATTATTATAATGGAGGGTTTTGAAGGGTGGGTTTTGAACACTGACATATATACCACTACTATCCCTATTCATTCCTTGACATTTGACAAGAATGGAGAAAGAAATGAAAAATAAAGGTGTGGGTTGTGATATACATATGGTGTGTGTGTGTGTCAGCAAACAATGTGCAAGCTTATATATTAACACTGCGTTTCTAAATTTGTGTGTGTGTGTGTTAGCAAACAATGTGCAACTTATATATTAACACTGCGTTTCTAAATTCGAGGGACCACAGATCGAGCAACTCATGAGAACAACACTTTAGATCCTCAGTGATCCGTTATTATTAGTTCCTTAAAAGCAGAAGTGAGCCAACCACATATAAAAGAGAAAATTAATAATTTTTTATTTGTGGTAAACCCATCACCACCCATCAATACTTTGGAAATTATTTACTGATTTACCCCATCAAGTATTTGAAAATTGATTTACTCCTATCAAGAATTTGAATACTATTCCATTTCCATGCGACCTTTATGCGAAAGAGAGAATTTAATTTTGTATAAAGAAACAGCAATATTAAAATTCTTGTAACTCTTAACACATCTAACTTGTAGAACTATAATGTTAACTACTTAAAAATAAATTTTTATATCTATCTAATAATCCAAATATGAAAATGGTCAAAATTTTTACTAAAAAAAAAAAACACAAATACATATAAGGTTTGAAGGAGAATTAATTAGACTTGTGTCATTTGGAAAGGATTGAATTTATTGTTTATTATTCTTATTGAAATCACTATTTTAATAACGACATGTTCTTTTTCATTTTTAATATCTCCTTTTTCCTGAATTACCTGCACCGTGATCAAAATGTTCAAGGAATTTAGGAAAGGAGAGATGGTAAATGTGACCTTTTCTTTCTTCTTTTTATTTTTTTAATGCCGATCATACCTTTAAATAAAAAGGATTATTGTGGCTTGATTTATATGTGTCAAGTCTCTTCTATATATATATATAGTCATTCTCTAGTGTGGCACGTCCTTATTTATTTTTTATACGAACATACTTTAAATCACAGGGTATAAGAGAATTAGTTTTTAATTATTTAAAATTATATAGTTTTATAGCTCATTCAGTAACTAACTCTTTTAAACTGTCCCGTTTTAAAAGTGTGTTTAGAAAAAATATGAGTCCACACCTGAGAATGATTATATATATCATGCTTTGAGTCATAAAGGTTTACAGGAGTGGTTAGTCAAGCCTTTTAGACTATCTAATGTACTAAGTACCTTATGAGATTAATGAATCCAGTATCTAACCTTTTATAGGTAAATTTCTTGTTGTCTACTTTGATGATATTTTAATCTATAGCCATAATAAAGAAGAGCATTTACAACATCTATGAGATGTCTTCATAGTCTTATGTCAACAACAACCTATACAAAAAAAGGTAGTTTTTCTAATGATACTCCTAGGATCTTTTGTGAGTGCTGAAGGCATCAGAATAAATGAAGAGAAAGTAAAGGCTGAGAAGTAAAAGGTTTTCATGGACTTTTTTACATTTTATAGGAGTTTCATTAAAGATTTCAATACTATTACTCTTCTCATTGATTGTCTTGAGAAAAGACAACTAGTTTAGACAAAATAAGATAGAGTATAGCTTTTTAAAGTTGAAAGAAAGCTGAAGGATTGTACCAGTCCTTGACTCTCAGATTTTAGTAGATTATTTGAAGTTGATTTTGTAGTTTTTGTGATTGGAATTGGAAGTATCTTATTTGAGGATTTTCACCCTTTAGCATGACTAAAAAGAAGGGGCCTACACATGAACAAGAATTATATGTTGTTGTTCATATGCTATAACAATTGGTGCCTTATTTAATTTAGAAGGTATTTTCCTTAAATAGTGGTCATGAAGCTCTCAAATTCCTCAAAAATTCTTCAAAGCCAATTCAAATGCATGATTGATGGATTGCCTACATTTAAAAGTTAACCTCCTCCCTTAAGCATAAATTAGGACAATTGACTGAAGTAATTGATGCCTTGAGTCGATGAGTAATTTTTCTTACCTTAGCAAAAAGTGAAGTTATTGGGTTTCTCTACCAAATAATAAAGATTTCAAAGAGGAATGGAAGAACTATATCTCAAAAGTTTTGAGCAAGTGGCAGATATATAATGGTTTCCTATTCTTTAGAAGTCATCTATGCATCTCCTAAGGATCTTTAAGGAAGTATATAATTTAAGAGCTATACAACAGAGGATTAAAAGCATATGGGTCAAGCTAAAAGCATTGCACTGATAAAGGCATGATACTACTGGCTGCATCTTAAAAGAGATGTCAAGAAGTTCATCCACTTGCCAAATAGCTAAAAGCTTTGCGTACAATATAGGTCTATACACTCCTTTCCCCATTCTTAAGGCTCTTTGAGAAGATTTATATATAGATTTCATATTAAGACTTCCATGAACTCAATGAAGGACATATTTTATCTTCTTGGTTGTTGATCGATTTTCTAAAACAGCGCATTTCATTCTATGTAATAAAATTGTTTGCTTATATGGATTATGTAACATTGTTGTCTCTGATTGAGATATTTAATTCCTAAGCTACTTTTGGAAGGCCTTATAAAGGATACTAAATATATCTTTTCAATATATTAGTAATTGTCATCTGCAGATAGATGAAAAAACTAAAGTTGTTAATCACACATTAGGCAATATTTTAGAAAGTTGATTCAAGAGAATCCTTGGCAAAGGGATTCTATTCTATCTCAGGTAGAGTTTTCTTATAATAATATCCCCAATTGATCAAGTGGAAGTCAAATTTTGAGATCGTCTACATAAGACCTACCTTACATACCCTAAATTTGGTTTCTTTAACTAAATTATGTAGAATAAGCATCATTACTAACCATATGGTAGATAAAGTATGTTCATGAGGTAGTCAAAAAGGAATTTAGAAGAATCTGCTTCTAAGTACAAGATAGATGCAAATAAGCATAGGCACTTCAAATTCTTTACTGTAAAAGATCAAGTGATGGTTCATCGACAAAATGATAGATTTCTTGTTGGAAAATACAACAAGCTCAAGTAAAAAAAGATTGGACCATTTCACATCCTGCACAAAATCAATGATGATGCCTATGTCGTCAGCCCACTAAACAACTACAATATTTCCAAATTTTTCAATATTCAAGACTTGTTCGAGTATAATGTTGATCTAATTGAATCAACTTAAGAAAGAGTATTTCTAAAGGGAGGAGACTAGTGTAGGACATCCAGAGTCATAGTAGTAGGAGTATAAGTTTAAATACCATTTTCAAGTTTGATTAGGATTTGCTTTATATTTTCTAGTTTAAGTCAAACTTGTTTTCCTACAATGAATCATAAGTTTATTAGGAATAGGATAATCGTAACTAATGTTAATAGGTTTCTTATACTTATTTCTTTATATAACTTTTTCATTGCTAATATTTAGTGTTTTTCTCAATTGAGATACTTTTCTTTTGTGAGAACTCTTCTTCTTGAGTTTTCAAGAACATACGCTAGAAGAATGTCTAGTATCACTTCTGCACTAAGTTGTTTAGGCGCTTATTATTTTAAAAATAGACCTCCAAATCCCTTTTAATAAGTGAAATTAATAATATCTACTTGTATAGAGATAAGTGAATAAACATATAATAATGGCTTCATTTCCATCCACCCATTAGATGAAATTCACAGATACGAAAAAAGGTTTGAATGTCAATTTCTAAACGGCGGAGATCCATTTGTCCATAGGGACAAACTTTTGAACTCTTGAGTATTTTTATTCCACTTAACTGAATTAACTTTATTTAGCTGATGCACTCGTAGAAGTTAATCTTTTCTAATCTTTTTATCAGCCTTTTCTCAAGTGCCCAACTTATAAATACCACGCAAGAGTAGTCCTTGGATAACGCTCTCTAATTTCTCATCAAACGAAAATGTCTCCTCTTCGTTATCTTCTTGCAGCAGCTATTATTTTTGCATTTATGCTTGAAGAATCATCATCTCAAGATTACATTTGTCAAAATAATTATCAATTTTCTCTTTTTTACGGGATCTTCGGCATTTTTGTTAGGCAGATCCATTATTTCGAGGAAGCGACATCTGACAAGAGTCAATATAAAAAAGAAATATGTGGCTTTATTTTTCCATTCTTAATATGATGGATTATTGTGCGTGTGTGTTTAAAAAAAAAAAAAAAGTCTCTTCTCTTAGTGGAAAAAAGAAAGAAAAAAAGAAAGAAAGAAAGAAAGAAGTCCTTCATTATATGTCTTGCATGTTTATGATCTAACTAGTCATTGAGTTTTCTTTCTTTTTTCATAAAGAAAAAATCTAACTAGACTGATTTGTGTATGTATTTCTTTCAAATATGCTTCTGAAAGGACTGATAATTTTGGAAAGATAGTAAAGTTTAATTTCTGCTTGACTTTTTGTTAGTGTTTTATAGAAAATGGATAAAATCCTTAGCTTATTTTGAGTTTAATTTACTTACTTGATTCTCTTCTTGATAAAGATTACACTCGTTTTCGTTTCTTGATGACTAAGCAATTGCTTCAAGACTAAAAAATTTGTTCAGACCCACGGCCTTAAATGGCAGAAAATGTTGGGATATTCTTTATGGCGTCGAGAATTCTTATCAGCAGAAGATGCATAGAGATGCCTATGGAAATTAGAAACGACCACATGTTTGCCGAGTGTGCATCAATCAAAGTCCTAGTTCTGCCCTGAAAATTCGGATCCACAACGCCGTCCAGAGCTGCAGTGACATGCCCGAAAATGTTGGGATATTCTTGCTCACTGCAAAAATATGCAAAACAAGTAGCGAGTGATTGAATATTTTGAATTTTAGAGAGCTGATAGGAAGACATAATCCTCACATGGGACTGACAAAATCAGTAGCGAGACGATATTGTTTTACCTTTAGACCCTGTTTGCAAGCCGCATTAGACAGCATTGTTAGGGAGTCCAGCATTACAAAACCCATGTTTGGTGATTTTGGAATTTGTATTTTGACGAAGTAAAATGCTTCTCAACAATCGCAATCCAGATTAATTAAAACTTAATGTTGTCTTCGAACACCACATGATTTAATATGTGAAAAAAAAATATTATGCTACTACCCTCCTCAAATTTATGTTAATTGAGGTATAATATAGCTTTTGACTACTAGATGATCTTAATATATATATAAAAAAAATACAATAATTTATCTAATGCATCGAATTTACCTCACCTATTGAGCCATTAACTTTTGCATCAATTGAGACATTAAACACAACTAAATTATATTTTAGTTTTTTCTATAATAACCAAAATATAACAATAAATTATTTCATAATATTATATTTTTTAATAACACTATATTATTTTTTAATGAAGTATATTATATTATATTATATTATATTATTTAGATATTAATAATTAAAATATAAGAATAATTAATTTAATATAATTATAATAAATTTAAATAATATTAATTAATTAATTAATTTTAATATTAAATTAATATGATACAATGTAACAACAAACATATATAATATTATTATAATATAATATTAATATAATGCAGCATAACATAGTATGTGTGTATTAAATAATATATTATAGTATAATATAATATGGTGTAATATAGTATAGCGCAAAGGGCAAAACAGTATTACTCTGTGTTAAAAACCAAAAAGAAAAAAGACAAAACGGTGTCATTTTACCTTTAAAAACTAAAGGAAAACGGATAAAATGGTGTCGTTTCAGCTTTAGAAAGCAGCAGAGAACAAGCTTACTTGGGAGAAATTAGGTTGAAGAAATGTTAAATATATAGTGAGGAAGGGGAAGTTCTCGTAGATTAATCTTGGCCGTTTGATTTTTCAGATCTTGTGCTATAAGTTCCTTGTTCAATGGACGGCTGACATTATGTTTTTTGCTAGATCTACGGTTGGCAGGGTCTGAAAACAAAATCAGTACCAATGACCAGCGAACAAGCACCTTTACGCGATGATGCAGCGTCTGAGACTGATATCTCATGTATGCTTAAGTGGATTGTTTTATTTTTTTGGTACAATACTCGGTTCTTTGAAATATTTTTTTTATTTTAATTAATTTGGAATTATTTTTAACTTTTGTTTAGGAAATAGTTTTTGGAAAAGATAACAAACTTGTTTATTGAATAATTTATAATTCAAGCAATACCGGTTGATAGACAATCCTACCAGAGCATTTGGTTGAATTTTCTTGTTGAAAAGAGACTTTATATCGGCTGTACAAGGCAAAATGGCGGAGTACTTGGGACAAAAGAAAACTCCATAAATTGTGTGTAGTTTGAACAAATGCTTTCCTTTGCCCTGTGAAAGATTCCGTAGTTTGATATGTTTGGCAAGCAAGAAAGTAAAAAGGGAAATAAAGAAAAGAGAATCTTGAAAAGAAGAATCTGTAGAACTTTATTATTCAACTTACTAATATACTGATTAATCTGATACTAAATGAATACAGCTCATCTAAGTTTGTGACACGCTTAATATGTACTTAATAAAGTCTGACTAACTATTACGCGTCAGTTGAATCGAACGAATTATAACATAAAAGCAAATGAGCTAGAACCAAATGTGTGCAGCCAGTGGCCTGACTTATACTTCTCATGCTCAATTGTCACTTTCACTGACATTCCCCTTCAAGTTAAACTGATTTGGATAGACATTCGTGATGTGTTTATCAAAAAGTAATGGGAAGTGTAACGAAAGAATCAGAATCAATGAGATGTTTAATTGTAAAATGAAAGTTTGAAATTAGAATGGGAATAATGTGGGTTTTGTAAATTCAAAAATCACTACTAGAGTTCTTATTTTTAAGAGAGTAAATCAAAACTTTATTCCTTAGAATGATTTTTTTACCCCTAATTAAACTTTTTAATACCCATTTTATCCTTGATTTAAATAATAATTAAAAATTAAAATAATAAAATTAATAAATTATAATATAATAAAATTAATAAATCATAATTATAATAATATTTTAATAAATATTATTATTATTTATTATTTTCTTTATCTTTCTTATTAATTATTTTATTATTATTGCTACCACCAACACGGTGCCGCCGCCACAAAAGAATAATAATTAACAAAGGACATTTTAGATTATAATAGTTTATTTCAATTTTAAGATAAAGTAAATATATCAACAAAAATAAATCTTATTCCGATTTTGATTCTTACGACTCAAGTAAATAATTTATTCTGATCTCCATTCCTAATTCTAGTTTCAGCCCATTCTGATTTTAGTTCAAGTCTATTTTGATTTCAGTTCATTCTTATTTCAGCCCATACTAATTATTTATTAGTAAATACATCATTAGTTTGCTTTGTAGATAATGAAACTAAATAAAAGACAGTTCCTTGATGAGAACATATGCTATATGATCTTTACTTGGAACAAAATAGACAGAAATCATTTTGGCAGCCACTTTCTTTCTGATGAAGTGTACACCTCTATGTTTTGGGTTTTGGCATGGTAAACCAAGTTATATGCTAAAATATTTGCACCTAGATTATCATACCACATGATTGGCATGGTGACAAGCTTGATATGTTACTCATCAAGTAAAGATTGAATCCATGTAACCTCTGATGTTGTATGAGCTAAAGCTCTATATTCAACCTATGTACTAGGATAAATCAGTGGTTGGCTCTTTGAGGACCTAGACACGAAAATTGGACCAAGATAAATATCATAACTTGCTATTAATTTTTCATCATCTCTATCACAGGCCAATCAAAATTATTAAAAAAAATTTAATTATAGAACACTACAATGATAAAAATGCAAACCAAAGTGTATTGTAACTTTTAACTATCTCAACAGTATTCTATAAGCTTCTTAATGTTCTATGTTAAAGAAGCCAAGAACTGACTAAATTTATCAATTGAAAAAGCTATCTAGTAAGAGTCACATGCTACATAGTGCCAATGATACTTCTATATTAAGAATCATTAGAAATAGTTATACCAAATTCTTTTGTAAGATAACCTATAGAGATTGGTGTAGGAGCAAGATCGTAATCTTACATTCATGCTTAACCAAAAGATTTGTTATATACTTTGCTTGAGAAAGATACAGTCCATTAGAAGAATTTGTAACTTCAATACCAAGAAAATAATTTTATTAAATCTTTCAGAGCAAAATCATACCGCATATTAAGAATAATGTGATGAACTAATTGAGTATTAGAGTCTGTGATTATAATATCATTTACATAAACTAGAACTAGGATCACAAGACCATATGTCCTTTTATAGAACAAAGAATTATCTAATTTGGAATTCTGAACACCCTATTGATAAGTCATTGCAACTTTGGATCTATCAAACCAAGCCCACGTGCTTATTTCAAACCATAAAGAGCTTTCTTGAGCTTGTAGATGTGATGAGCTTCTGAGTAATAAACAACCTTTTAGGTTGAGTCATATAAAATCTTCAATCAAAATGCCAAGCTTACAACAATTCTAACCATTAAGCCTTCATTATTGGACTGGAAGTTTTTGTATAATCTACCCTATTTGTTTAATGAAAGCCTTTTACAGCTAACCTAGACTTGAATTTGTAATTAGTGACTCTGAATTATATTTAATTCTAGACAACCATTTATTTTCAACTAATTACTCTGGTTGAATAGGTAAAACTAACTCCCAGGTATGAATATCTTGAAGAGCTTGATACTCTTCCTGCATAGCTTTAAGCCATTTTTGATCAGTTAAGTCTTGAGTCACAGAAGCCAATTCTAAATGTATAGCTAAAAAGTCTGTAAGGTATGACTCTGGTTTGTAACCCCTGCCTTAGACCTTGTGATTATAGGGCAACCATCAAGTGAGACTGCTGGCAAAGTATGTGGTGGTGACTGCATATGTAAAGGAAGGAATAAAGATGAATGTACGTTATTAGGTTTTAGAGAATGTACCTTAAATGGTGCTGAAACTGAAGAATCATTAGCTTGTGTTACTTGTAAAGGAGATCATATCAATGGAAGGAATATTTGAGTTAAGGAAGAGTTTGAAGCATTGTCTAAAGAGGTAGCGTCTAAAGAACTATAAGACTAAGTAACCAAAGAAAAATCTACACCAGAGACATAAGAAGTATTTTTGTGAGAAAAATATGAGTAGAAATAGATATTTTTTCAGAGGAACGAAGATATTGGTAGCCTTTGTGATGAGATCTATACCCAATAAACATGTGTGTGTGTGTGTGTGTGTGTGCTCTCTAAATCATAGACCCTAAAAAAAGGCATAAGTTGCAATTGTAGTCTTCATTTTTACTTTTATCTTCATCATCATTAGTTTCAGTTCTTCAAGGTACACTTCTATAGTTTTAACTTCTTCTTCTTTTTTAACTAAGTTCTTTTGATTGTTCATGCATTGATCTTGATGTACAAGTAAAATTTTTATATCAAAGGTAGGTTTTTGATATGGGAGTTACTAAGTTACAGCTGTTGTAACTTATAACTTGCCTAAAAGCCATATGGATAATATAATCAGTGTGTACTATTCACGTAACTTTTAGACATGCTGTAAGTTACAACAGTTGTAACTTAACAAAATTCTTTTAATATTTATCCTTTTTTTTAAAAACCCAACATTAGTCTGTAGTCCAACATCAACGGAAATTAAATAGCCTAGTTTATTTTCCCTTTTTGTGCATTTGGATTACATCATGCATGTTATTTTGTTTTTTAAGTAAGGTAAGAGATTTTAATTTTTGGGTCATAATTCATATGTCAGCATCTCATCAAATTAATTATTAATGTTTAATAAAGTGTAGCAATTATAAGTAAGTTACTACTATGTGATTAGTTAGGATTCAAATACTACAACTTAGAAACTCTAACATTATTATTTATTTTCTCAAGCTTTGGTTAATTATTATTATTGCATTATGAATTTCACAAGGTAAGGCTCATAATACATCTCTTACAATTTTTCAAAAAATTCATTAAAACTCTTCTAAAAAATAATAAAAATACAAACAAACTCAATCCATGTCACTAGCTAACAAAGTCGGTGCCGTCTTTTGACATGTTGTATTCTCTCTTAAAAAAAATTAAGATGGTTTTTTTCTTTATGTTTAGCATGTAAATAAACCTAAATTAATCTGAACTTCAAATACAGCTGAATGTCTAAATCTGAAGGATTATTTTTTTTCTAAATTACCAAAAATTAGTATTAAATTGTTTCTTTAACTTAAAAATATGAAAACTAATAATTTTATATTTTTGCCCTTATAAATTATAAATATTAAATAAATAAATATCTCAATGAACATAAATGAAATAACATGTTATCGTAACATAAATCACGTTCAACTTATTACAACCCTTTAGTGTTCTAAATTAGTATATGTTAATTAATTTTAGGTAGTTTATGATGTTTTTACATAAAAACATTAATAAAAAAATTATGAAGATAAGCAATACTAATTTGAAAAACATAAAAAAGATAAAAATAATACTAGTCTACCACTCTATTATCACAAGTAATAAAGATGGATAATAATACTAATTAGAAAATTTTATTTAGGTAAGGATAAAAATTAATTAATTAGATAGAAATATTTTGGACAGTATTTTTTAATGATATCATTTAAAATTTTTAAGTAAAAAGCTTTAAAAAATTAGTATAATAATTTAGTGAAAGGATGAAAAAAGAAAAAGGGACTAAATGGCTTAATTTATTGAAAACAAAGTGGTTTCTTTTGTCTGACATCTGAATATACTTAAATTAATCTAAATTCTTTATAGAGTTAAATGCTTAAATCTAAATGATATGCTTTTTTTTGTCTAAATCACTAAAAATAAATATTAAGTTATTTTTTAACTTAAAAAATCTAAAAATTAATATTTTTACATTTATACCATTACAAATTATAAATGTTAAACAAATAATAAATTATCATAACATAAATCATAGTCAATTGAATGATGTCAAATCAATTTCATTATAGTTTATGATATTTTTATATGAAACATTTCATAAAAAAATTATGAAGATAAATAATGCTAATTTGAAGAAAATAAAAGATAAAAATAAAAATAGTCCACCCTATATATTATCACAAGTTCTATGGAGATGGGTAACAATGCTAATTATTAAATTTTATTTAGGTAAGAATAAAAATTGATTAATTAGATAGGGATATTTTGGAGAATACTTTTTAATGATATCATTCACATTTTTATATTAAGCAAAAAGCTGAAAATATTATTTGAATAACTTAATGACTTAATGACTAAAAACATTCATTAAGTTAAAAAAACGAACTGACTATAATCACTTAGCTAATTAAAATTAAGTCATTAAGTCAAAAAAAATAAAACAAACTCTAAGTCATTAAGTTAAAAAAACAAACAAATGGTGCCATATATATATCCTCAAGGTACGCTTGGCACATAGGATTAGATTGGATTTAATTCAATTAGATTAGACTATATAATAATATCTTATGTTTGGTACAGTATTAAATTAGATTATATTAAATTATATTTAAATGAAATTAAATAGCATTTGAGTTAACTTTTAAATATAAATATAAATTATTTATAAATATTTAATAATAAAATAATTATTAATATTAATTTAAAAGATAATTAATTAGAATTAAATATATAGGAAATTAGTTCTTTGGTAATCATAATTATAACAAATAAATGTAAATTATATTTGGTTAAATTAAAATAAATTAAAAATTATTTAAACATTTAATTTAATTTTTATTAAATATATTTTATTATATCCAAAATTTAGCAAAAAATATAAAAGCAAGCAATTCCTAGAATTATTAATTTTCATAATTAATTTTAATATAGTGATTATTAAAGTAAATATTAAATTATATATTTAAGTAATAATTAATTAAGTAGACAATTATTTTCAAAAATATTAATTCTTACATTCCCATTGCATTGCACTTATAGTTGCTTATAAATCTCAACATAATCAAGTAAATTTTTTACAGTTGTGGGCCTCACTGTTGTTATCCATATATCAATTTTTGCTTTCTCATTGGTCTCCATATTTCTTACACACTCAATTAGTGATATTATTATCAGTAGTACTCTCAACACTGGAATCCATTACCGTATCAAATGACAGAATATTAGTGGGTGGTCTTGTCAAGGCGGTAGCTCCTGCGCAATTTCTTCTACTTCTTTATATAACAGCCCAAACGGTTCGGCTGGATGCCGACGAGAGCCCAAACCTACTAGCCCATACCAGTTTGGATTGGTGGCATCTGGGTCAACAGCACCCTTGTTAGACCATTAAAACAAAAACAAAACAAGTTGCATTTTTGTCTTTCGCCCATGCATGTGGCTCAAAGTGCAGCAATATCGAGGTAAATCATAATTACACTAGAATCCCTGTTTTATTATAAAACTAAAGAATAGTCAAATAGTCCTCAATTTTGACTCATTAGTCCTGCTTATCGTAAGAGTGGAGCTATTTATTAATTGTTAATTCACACGCCTATCATCAAATTTTTAAAAAGAAAATTTACTTTATATGCCTACGTAAATATCAAATATATCCTTGATAAAAGTAATTTTTTATTTGTAATGAATAAATTAATTAAAATAATGTATTAAAAAAATTGATTACATTACCAGTTAATTTCAATTCCATATCTCTAGCAATTAATAATTTAATTCTATCACAAAAAAATTTCTAAATAAGTGTGACGTATAAAAATCTTCTAAACTTATTCACCAATCTCTTAGATGTAAGAATAAATGAAGAGTAATTTTTTTTAAGACCCACTTTTCGATACCTTCTGATTAAACAATGAAAAACACATTGTTAATTGGTAAATTAATATATTTTATTACATATTGAAATTATTGACCATATATTGAATAAGTATTATGAAAAAGAAATATTAACTACAAATTAAGAAGAAGTGATTAAATTCATATTCATATTTATTAGAAAATATGGTTTGTGATTAATACATGGTTTTACTATAAATTGAATTAATTAATTAATCAATAAGAAAGAGTATTAATTTGATATGTTAATTTAAATATAAGAATAATGCATTCTATCAGTGAAATTAACTAGGTCAATACACCTAAGTGTAAAAAATTAAAATATTATGGACTTATGTGTCAAAATATGGTCACGTTGAGGAAGAGAATAAAGTAGACAAAGCAGAAGTGAGAGTTGCAATGCTAAATCATTATGATGCAAAACTGCCGGTGCCATCTGCACCTCCAGCAAGGGCACTTTAATCCTTCAAGGTACCGTACAGTATGCTTACATTTTTAACTTTGTTTGTTTCAGTTGCTGTTGATGAGCTAAATTTTCAATATAATGCTTTCTTTTATTCATATGAAACTGAATTACTACTATTGTCCCCTTCTTTTTGGGCTTTCTCTTTATTGGCATAACAAAGACTGCTATAAGTTTGGTACTGAACTTAATGCTACCTTGTTAGACTAGTGTAAGAAATTTGTTCACGTATTAATGACAAATTTTGATGCGCCTATTCCTTTGACAAATTTTGATGCGCCTATTCCTTTTTTGTTTAATTTAATGAAAGTTAAATTTTAGAATATCATGGCTTCTTTGAACCACTAGCTTATTTTCTCTCCTAAATGGGGTTTGTAGAATTAATCATTTTATCCTGTCCTTATATTTTGTTCTTGGCCGGTGATATTTCTAACCCCACAAACTCTATAAATCCACCCCATTTCTAAAAAATAGTTAAAAAATTTCACAATATTTTTTTAATTTCAAATAAAGAAAAATTCTAACAAAATTAATCAATTAAGTCTATCGCAATTTATTGTTTATAACTTAGATTTTTTTATTATATTTGACTACTAAGATTGTTTTAGTCTAAATTCTAAATTAACTATTTGACCCTTAGAAGGTAAAAACACAAAAAAAAAATTTACTTTAGCTTCAATATTTTTTTATTTTATACAAAATTCATTATTTCTAAATAATTCGTTCCACATTATTAGTATGATTATTAACCTTTAATTAAATTAATAACATATCTTTATGAGAAAACACTCAGGTAATTTATTAGACTATCAAATTTATGTCATTTTTATGTAAAATATTGAAATTATTAGACTTCATTTAAAAAGTTACATTATAAGTCACAAAATTAAGTACCTAAAATATTAGATACATGAACACATATTTCCTTTGGCACTTGGGTCATTTTATGTCATAAAGTAAAATAATTAAATAGAATTATATTAAAGCAACTTTAATAGTAAAGAAAAAGCCAAAGGAAGAAAAAAATATAAAAATTGTTAGACGATCAATGGACACCCTTCAATCAAGAAATCTCACAAACAATCAAGACTGGATAAAAAAACAAGATTAATCACAGCGGAATGATCAATTGCGGAAAATATAAAACAGAGCACAAGCAAGTAAATGGAACAATCAGAAGTAAACAATCCCAAACCTTCCTTTGCTAGATTAGAGGTCAGGACCAGGTCAATATAACTGTATATAAGCATTATTATGAGTCACTAGTCACTCTATAGCTCCCTAATTTGATCGAGATACGGGTGCCGGAAATAGTTCAGTAAACCGGCTCTGGTCCAAGAAAGTCAAAGTTTCTGGTGTAAAATAACTTGCATTGAGTGATAGTGTGGATTCTTGATATACTTTAAAAATGGTAGAATTTTGTTTAGGTGACATCGGATCCTATTTGTAGTGAATCTGAATATTGGAACACTTTTTTGTTTTTTGAAACTATGAATATTGTAACATTTATACACATGAAATTGTAAGATTTGGCGCTTATATTTCTTGTAACCTTACTATGAAACAGTAACTCTTGCCTCCCTTTTAAATCGCACTTCGGCGACTGTAGATATAAACACTAACTTTTGGGTTTTTTTTTTTTTGTTTTTTTTTTTGGGGGGGGGGTTTGATATGAACTAAATTTTCATTACAGTTCTTTCTTTTAGTCGTGTCACATTACAGTCCTCCAAGAAGGAATGAAAGCGGCTAAATTATATTTTTAATTTCTTTTTTCCATTGCAAAGAGCATAAGCTTAGTTACGAGTATCTTGTGATCTTTAGAGTGAAGGCTTGAATTTGATGTTCCCTTGTTAGACTACTGCATGAGGTTGTTCTTGCATTAAAAAATAATTTTTTTTCACGTTGAACATTTTTTATCTTTTTTTTTTTCAACTGAGGAACGCTTATTTTCTCTTCTTTTGTAGAATTAACCATTTTTCTCCTTTACTTTAATTTTGTTTTTTCTGTTTTGGAGGAATAAGATGAATATACATGAGCTAATTTAAGCCCAGTACTATAGATGAGATTTGTTTTGGCTCGTTCGCTGCCGCTGCTGTTGTTGTTGCCACAGTTGTTGTCCCTACTGCGTTTTTGCAGAGCATGATGAATACCGTAATTTAGTTAATATAATAGAAATAATATGAAGAAACATCAGATTCAGATACACCACAGCGAGAGTGACAGATGATCAATCGACACCCTTTATTCAAGAGATAACACAAAAAATCAAAATCAAGATAAAATACAGCAAAATGATCAATTGCAGAAAGTGCACAAAACAGAGCACGAAAAAAGCTTCTGACTTTAACGATCATGGTTTGCCATCATTGTTCCAGAGGGAAGTGTGCAAGGCATAAATAAATTTAACGTTTTGCAGTGATCACAATTTTTCATTTCCCTCCATTTCGAACCCCAAAAAAATTAACTCTTATAACATCTTCTGATTGCTGCTTCTGCTAACCTCTCCATGTATGCAAATTGATGGTTTTGCAGTGATGGAAATTTCATTTCCTCAATTCCGTACCAAAAAGTTTTTGGATACCTGATTCCGACCCTTGCTGCTGTTGTGGGTGTGAATGTGCAAGGCACAACTAAGCCCTTGATCAAGACTCATAGAGTAAGTTTGTGTGTATTTCTTGTGGCCATAATCGTTCACTACATTGCATTTGCAGTCCATAAGACGTTTCAACGCAATCAAGCAAATTCTTCGCAGTTTTGGGGCCTTACTGCTGTAACCTCTGGATCGCTTTCTGCAGTCGCTCTGATCTCCACATTTTGCAAAAACGCAATTGCTGAAATCATTTGCTACATTGCATTGGGTTGCGCTGTTATTATCATTGTTGTGTATCAATATGGCAGAAAGTTCGTGGTTGCTTGTCGTCGGCTTTACCATGACATTTTGAGGCCAATTTTTTCCAAAACATTGGAATGGTTTCAAGCAAATAATAATTACAGCGTATCTTCATCAGAGCAGGAGCGACTCCCTCCGGTGTAAGTGTAGAGGTTTAAGATTTGTTTTAAAACTTCATCCAAGACTTTTAACAGAGGCATTCCACTTGTGCTTTCGGATTTCAATACCATCTTCTGATTAAGGTTTATTTTCATTCAATTCTGTAGTTTTTGATAGTGCACAGTTGCATTGTTTTATTGTTATTATAAAATATAAATGGAAAATTATCAATTGTATACTCATAGTTTACTTCATTTTCAAATTTACTATAATACTTTCAGGATATATCAGTCGTCTATCCTAAGTTTACGAAATATATCTGTCGTCCACCATACCATTAGTTGCCATTTAAATATGATGACATTAGAGGGACAATATGATCTTTTCATATGATATAAGTGATAATTTAAGGGTATATAAGTAATAATAAGAGATTCTAAATATATATAAGTGATAATATTTAAGGGTAAAATTATCAATTAACTATAGTTCTGTTAACTTTTAAACGATAACTAACGGTTTAATGAATGACGTATACATTTTTTCAATTTAAGGTGGATGATTGATACACCTTAAAAGTGTTGTAGTATTTCTGATAAAGGTGTAAATTTAGGGTATACGAATGATAAATTTCCAATATAAATATATGTGTTCTTTAGGCTTGAAGAAGGAACAACTCAAGATCACTGGCTCAATCAATTGATCATATGTATTTAAATAAATTCTAAAGGAAAATCATAAAAATTCTTAACATGGGGAAATATTATGCATCAGTAATGAACTAATTAATAATTTCAATTTCATTAGTGATTTCATTAATTCAAACAATAACTAAGTAATTCAATAATAATAGTAATAGTAATTAACGGATATAAGGAGAGTATATGGCAAGAGCTAGGAATTAACTCGATTTTTGGAAATTTCGAGGAGTCGACGAAGAACAACTGTTGCCAATGTAGCTAACTTGCCGGCTAATTACAGAGGAATTAAAGTTTTCCAAGGATGATACCAAAATCCTCTTCAATGTTATAATTGTTTTTCCACATATAAATCTCTTATGGTTCTTAGCATGACCAGATTATAATTTTAATGATCAAAAGAAGCTCTTGTATTAATCTGAATAACCGTATCTTATTTTGAAGATTTTCTTCTTAATTCAATTACCACATTTTGTCTGACATATTGATTTAGGGGAAAGAAACAGAAGCCTCCACTTGTTTCAGTAAATTAATACTTCATGTTTTTTATATTTTGAAATCTATCAAAACTCTCTGTCATTAAATAAATTCCTTTAACTCAATTTTTACTTAATTTTTGTTGTACTTTTTTCACTATTGTACTTTTCATGTAGTAAAATCCGTCATATATCAACAAAAGAAACTCGGGTATAATAGTAAAAAAAAAAATTAAAAAATAAAACTGAAAAACATAGAAACTATAAAAAAAAAAAAAAAGTTTGCCATTCGCTGAGGACAATTATATGCTGTTGTGCGATCAATCCTTTTTTTTTTTCCTTTGTCGAGGCAAAATTAAATACATAAATCGACAGGATACCTGTGAATGATGAGCGACGGCGACCATGTTCAGTGTCTCTGTAGTTTATTTGATTCGTCTTCTCTCTTTCTGCATTAAGCTTCTCCTCTTCTGAGCTTATTACAGGAATGCAACTGATTTAAATATTAAAAGCAACACTGCTTTAGATATATATGACATACTCTACACACGCACGCACGCACCCACTCAAAGAGATGACAAAAAATTCGGACCCCAGCTGAAAAAAAAGGGAACACAGTGAGAGAGTGTGAGAGATAAGTGAGAGGAAATTCAATAATGAGCAAGCACGTGACAATGGCCCTATGATTTTGGACTTTGTTGCTGCAGATTTTATCATTCTGTGTATCACAAGCAAAATTCTCGTATATGTTAAATCAAATAGTATAATATAATGGAATAACACTTTAATAAGAAATATAAATACACTCGGCACTTAAAATTCACATCAATACAATTTATTAAGCCGCTGAAGTGAAACTTTGATTTTGATGTAAAGAGACCATGTCAAATAGTTAGTTTTCGTTAAATTAATTAGATTTTTCTTAGTTAATCTGAAAGCTAGGTTTTTTCTTGCACAGAGATTTCTTCTTACACGTGTGCGGATGTGCTGATGTTCAGCAAATGCATGTGCGATTGTCTGTCTGCTGTATCTCCCTGCCGCTTACAGTGGCCCATTGATTATTGATTGTATCTCAATTGTAATAACAATTCAAAATATGTCGGCAAGCTGCGGTGGATGACTAGCCATTCATTATACTAACCTTTTTTTTTTGGTCCAATCTTATATTTTTAATTTTGAAAATAGAAAAAAAATAAAAAAAGGTGAACATTGTTCATATTCTTAATTCTAAATGCTTACTATTACCTTCACGTCATTTCTCGTACACACATATTCAATTTTTTTTTTTAACGCTGTTGAAAGTAATAACAATGATCAGAAAAGAATCTCAATTCTTGATATTCAATACTGATCTAAGTATATTATTGAATAATTTTTTTATTTCTGATCTTTATATTAAATACTAGTGTAAATTAATTGTTGAATTAAAATTTTGATATTAATTTTAAATAAAATGCATGTTAAATTAAATTAACGAATAAATTTGATATTTAATATAATATAAAGTTTAAATAAATTAGGCAATTAATTTTTTTAAATTTAATTAGTAATAAATGTTACATTACATAAAAAAGTGAAACACGGGTAAAAGGATTTTAACATAAACTCGTATTAACAAGGGGATTAACAATCCCATTAATTTTAGATTAATATTTGAACAAGATAGCAGTGCGAACGTGATGGCCAAACATGCCCGAGCCCGTAGGCGAGATTAATCTTTTGGTCTTGTGTGTGGGTCCCCGTAGTCTTAACCATGCTAAAAATTGGACGCCCCTCGCAATCGTCTGACGTCATTGCCTAAAAAACTAAAAGCCACCTGCTGACGTCATTGTCAACCTGCCAACTCGGCGACGAAGTTTGGGATGAAGATGGTCCCGACGACAATGGTACTGTTTTGTTTTTGTATTTGTTTTTGTTTTTTTCTTTGACATTGGCTCTTAACACTACAGTGCCTGATTTTGCTGCGAAGTAAGAGAATGTCAAAAATGTCAAAATTTTGATACATAAAATTCATGTTATTTTAAATTGTTTACACTTACAATATTTTTTTTACCGTCAAAACGACTTATTCACAGATATGATTTAATATATTCAAATTAACACATGTTGTTATTGACAGCATTACTCAGCAATCGCCTCCCTGCTTTCATGAATGGCGGAGGAGAATGGGATCATTACGAAACCAATACGATGCAAAATAAAACAAGCAGCACTACTGAATTGAAACATTCGTTTCATAAAAATCATTTTACCAGTCAGACTAAATTGAAAACCCAACAAAATGACAAGTGTTACTAAATCTCTAAAAATCCTTTGACTGCAGTGATGAAGTCAAAAAAACTCAACAAAATGACAAGTCCTACTAAATCTCTGTGCTTTCATCACAAGGAAGGAGAACACCAATCTCGGTGCTTTCTAGCCAATGCGAGGCAAGGTTACCAGAGCCATCTTCCTCTTCAAGGTACGTAAACTTTCCAGGAATTTTTAACTATGATTTTGTTTAATTTGTTTGGTTGAGTTGTTCTCAGAGCTAGTCTTTTATTCAAATGAGGTTGGCTTTGATTGATGTTTTCGCTGCTGTTGTCGTTCCTGCTCTGTTTTGGCAGAGCATGATGAAAACCGTTGGTTAATTAGTATATTAATAATATGAAGCAATATCAGATTTAGATAAAACCCCGGGATGATTGGGAGGTGATGAATCAACACTCTTTAATCAAGAAATAACACAAATAATCAAGACTAAGCACAGCAGAAAATAATGAATTGCAGAAAATGCTAACAACAGAACACAGCACAAGCTACCACAACTTTAGCAATCACGGTCCCACCATGGTTGCAAGGTGACATATACAAGAGAGAGGAAAAATGAAAAAACTAACCTGTCCGGGGGGACATGTATGTACAAGAAGTGAAAAATATGAAAGTAATAACCCGTTCATGTACAAATTTTGATGGTTTTGCAGTGATGGCAGTTTCGTACTCAAAACTGTTTGGATATTTGATTCCGACCCTTGCTGTTGTTGCGGATGCGGATGTGCTAGGCACAACTACTTCATTGATGGAAACTCATAGAGTAAGCTTGTGGGCATGTCTTGCGCCCATAATCATCCACTGCATTGCATTTGTAGCCCATCAGAAGTCTCAACATGATCAAGTAAATTCTTCGCAGTTCTGGGGCCTTATTATTGTAATCGCAGTTCTAGGGCCTTATTGCTGAAATCATTTGTTACATTGCATTGGGTTGCACTGCTTTTATCATTATTGTGTATCAATATGACAGCATGTTGATGGAAGCTTGTCATTGGATGTACCATGAAAATTTGAGGCCACTTTTCTTCAACACCTTGAATTGGTTTCACGCTAACATCCTTCTATTCAACAGAGAACAGCAGCAACAGTCAGAAATGTAAGTGTAGAAATTTAAGTCTTTGTTTTGAAATTTCATCCAAGACTTTTAGCCAATATGTTCCGCTTATGTTGGGAGATTCCAATAAATCAAAATATATATTTTCCTCACTAAATTTAATTTTCACTTAATCATATGACGATTGACAGTGTATGGTCATATCATATTCTTCTCAATCATCACCTGTATATATGCATTCTTGATTGATCGATCAATAAGGAGTTTCAATTAAATTCGCTGCCCTCCATCACATTTGAAATTTTAGTTTTCCTTTTTCAGTTGGTTCTCCACTTGATGTTAAAACGTTAAAGCACATCAAAGAAATCAGATTTGCTCCATAAAAAATCGTATTGGAAATAATTGCATGTATTTTAACGAATTCTAAAGAAAAAAATCAAATCTAATTTCTCTACAAGCTGCACACAATTAAAAATGAAATTATTTTCTTAAGCATATCCTGTTGATGTAAAAAGCTGTTAAATTGTTTGATTAGTTGTTATACACTTTTGCCTGCGGACCTTGCTTCTCTGTTGAGGGGATGATGCTGTTGGCCTCAAACAAATTCCAAATGTTTTGGAAAATTGGCTTCAATGTGTCTTGGTAATAAACCTGACTGCAGGAATCCATAAACAATCTGCCATATTTTTTAATACTTGATATCTAAAAAAATTAAATTTTCTTGTTGAAATAGAGACTTGATATCAGCTTGAAATAGAGCCTTGATATCAGCTGCAATATATAGCGAAGCAGTGGATTACTTGGGCCGCTAGAAAATGCCACATCTTTTTCCCGCATGCGTTTTGAGCAAAGGTTATGCTGTTCCCTGAACGTTGGCTCCCCAGAATACCGGGGAGGACCGGAATCAGACGTGCAAAATTTGACTTGGCACACCATCGAGGAGATGAGATTTCCTTCTATGCAAAATAGATCATATAAATCCTTCCCATGAGGAACTGTTATAGATATCATATAAACCATTTTCCCTTTTGACCAGAATCTGTCTTTTTTATATCATCTGTCTCGCTTTCCCTTTTTTCTACACATAGATAATGTTCTTTCATTATTAAAATTAAAATTCATTAACCCAAAATTTGACTTTAAAATTCGGCCCAAGATGCATTAATCCTTCCAGCTATCAACAGCACATTTATCCTTCAAGGTACATCCTTACACTCATGTTACATTTTTAACTTCGGTTTTTTTTTTTTTTTCAAGGTCATTGTTATGAGCTAAATTTTCTATACGGTTCTTTCTTTTATTGGTATGAAGCTTAATTATTTTTGTACGTACCTTTTATTTCCTTATTAATTTTTCTCTGTTTTGACAGAGCGTGATGAATACCATTATCTGAGAATTATTGTTAGATAATCAGTAAACACCCCTTTATCAAGAAATAAACAAAGAGTAATCAAGATTGGATCAAAGAATCAAGAGTAAAAGCAGCAAAAATCAATTGCAGAAAACACAAGCACAACAGAACATCACAAGCGACTAAATTTAACACTCAAAGAGTACCGAACCCAAGGGTCTGTTCGCTATCATTTTGAAGGGCTTATTTCATTTTCGTTTTTGGAGTTTAGATGTAATACACGTTCGGTCCGTTGAATTCAAAAAATAAACTGTAAAATAAATAATTCAGGTTTTCATTTATACAGTTATAAAAACGAGAACGTGTTAGTGAATCACAAAACAAAACTCGATCTAAATACACATCTACCTCTCTCATCTCTCATCCACAGCTCTACAGTTCTTCAACCAAAATCGACTGCTGCTACTGCGTCTCAACTCCATCTCGACTGGCGGTGTTGCTGCTGCTGCATCTCAGCTCTGCTTGACAGATCGAAGAATTGCACCTCTTTTTCGTTTAGAATGATTGCTCGAAGCATGCTGTCAATTTTGCCATTTAGGTGGGCGAACAAAAAGAAAATATATTTTTATGGATTCATCGATAATTTTCACATGGATTGCCCATTACATTTCTTATTATTTCTAAGCATTACATGATAACTATGACATATACGTAAATCATAAAATTAACATTATATTGATGTATGATACTTATCTTCATAATTAATAATAAATTTATACCTAATAATAATATTGACACCAATTAAAAATCTATATCAATTTTTAAAAATTTTTAAAATTAATAATTTTTGGGCAAATTAACAATTTTGCGAAAAGAACGAAAAGACACTAGACTAGGTAGAGTTTCTTAATGTACAATCATATTTGTGGTATGCTTTTGTATGCATTAGTTCAATAATTAATTTTTTAACTATAAATATGACTTAAATATTTGAGTAAAAATTATTTTTTAAAATAGTACTACCGAACACATATTCACTATTTTTATTATTTTTAATTCTGTCTACCAAACGTATATTACTGCTTTAGTTTTAAAACACAAGATGCAAAAGATGATACCAGATTGTCACTGGATGAGAGGTTTCAAGCCTAGGCACTCCTGCATCCCATGCTACAAAAGTAAGCTTAGTAGTAGTGACACAATATCAATTGGTTTCGCTCTACCTTATGCTCATTAGAAAACGGCTTTCGTTTCTAACTAGTGTGTGTGGGGCTTCGCCTAAACCCCTCTTCAATGTTAAATCCTCGACTATCGACAAGCTCTCTAAACTCAATCAGGTTAGACTTTCTGAACTTCAAAGAGTTTAAGACAATGTTATCCACCACATGTACACTTTTGAAGCACGTCTCCTACAATCAGCATAATCTCATCAATACTTAGCGTACAAGTATATATCTTGGGTGTCACAATTGCGGTCCGTGATATTCTTCTGCTGCAATGATCATGCACATCCTCGTGCATATAGAGTACGCATTGCAAATGTGCACTTTCATGCGAAAATGTGAAGATCGACTTGACTATCAAACCCATGAACTCCTGCCTACTCGTCCACGACTGGGGGAAAGTACCTACGTGCAAACACTGTCGAGCTCAATGTGAATGCTTGGGGGTATAAGAACTCACTTGTTCGTTCTACTCGTTAACCATTGTGCTTGAAAGGGTGAGGACTCGTATAGTGCAGTAGTATAGTGCTTGGCGAGATCGCAATGAGGGCTTTGAGAAATGGCAAGCGTAGCTTTGATATCATTTGTCATGGGTGAGAGGTTTTAAGCTTGTACAACACTTCTGTATCCCATATTGAAGTGTTTAGTAGGTTGACAAAATATCAACTGGTTTTACCCTATCTTGGGCTCATCAGGAAAACAACTCTAGTTCCTAACCAGTGTGTGTAGGGCTTCATCTAAACCCTTCTTCAATATTTAGTCGTTAACTATTGACAAGCTCTCTAAACTCAATTGGGTCAGCCTGCTTGAACTCCAAAGAGTTTAGAACAATGTCATCCCCTACACATACACATTTGAAACATGTCTTCCACAATTAGTACAGCTTCGTCGATATTTAGCGTATAAATACATATCTTAGGTGTCACAATTGCGATCCATGATAAGACGCATACTTAAACTCGAAATACAGCAATTGTAAAAACATTATTTTCATTTTTATTTTTATTTTCAAAAAATATAATTTCAAAAATAATACCGAACGGGCACTAAATCTTCCTTTATTTGAGGAAAAGAACCTAGATGAATAAATCTATTACAAACTTCACAATTAGTCATTTTATATTGAGAAAGGAACCACACAAATAGTTGTAAATCAAGTAAAAACAAACTCTTTTCATCTTCATATGATTAAAACAGGACGTGTACCATAAATAAATAAATAAATAATGAATTAATACAAATTAAAACAATAAATCACCTATAAGAATACATAGGTTTTTAAGTGAAAAATTTAAATTAAAAAAAATCATATGATTATAGTGCAATATAACCTTGCACTATATTAATAATGAAATTACAACATAAATTCTTCTTTAAATAATATTAAAAACCAATAACATTACAAATGTCAACAATCTTAATTTATAATAATAATTTAATATTTATTTTTTAAATAAATAAATATCTCAAATAATAATAAATAATAAAATAAAATAAAAATAAATACCAATAAAGTTATAAAAAGTGATATCAAAAACTTACTACCCCAATTTAGAAAAAAACAAAACTGAAGTGATCTTCTGATTGTCCAATTAAAAACCCTTAACCCAAAAATAATTTCATGTCATGTCTTTCTGTCCTCTCTGATCATTGCACTAACACGTTTTCGAGGGCTGTCGCTTTCATTTGCTTTTATATACTCACAAAATCCAAAGCCTAATAATAAAAAGCCTTTTGGACTTTGGCGTTTAGGACCATCCAAATGAAATGGATCCAAAATTTTTCACTCTTTAATTTCAATAATTTGATCAAGTTGCAGGAGCTGGAAAGTGGAAGTGGCTCTATTATTGTTGACAAGCTTATACCTTTGCTCTGGTCAACGAAAGTCAAAACTAGCTACAGCTGTAACTAACTTGCATCTAGTGAATTTGTGGATTCTTGATATATTTAATAATTGAAGAATTCTGTTTAGGTCACACAGGATCCTATTTGTAGTGAATTGTGGATATTGTAGCATTTTGTGCTTGAGCGTGGCACCCTTTAAGATATACATGCAATTATAAAATTAAGAAGATACTTTCTTGTAACTTTGTTTATACTTATATGCTAGTATGTATTGGCAATTATTTTAAAATTTTGAGTGTACCTTATTGTTGAAATGCTAACTCTTACCTCTTACTTTATTTAAACGTGGGTAACTATAAAGTGCAATAACAATCAATTGAACTAACTCCAAAGAGACATATATAGGAAGTACAATCATAAAAATACTAATATATGTTCATAAATATAATTTTGATAATTTTGCACAAACGGCAATTATTTTTCCAGCCCTTACTGCTATTGTGGGTGCTCAAACGTGCAAGGGACAATTAAATCATTGTTGGAAACTCATAGAGTAGGCTTGTGTGCTTTTTTGGTGGCCGCAATCTTATGCTACATTACACTTGCAGTCAATTACACTTAATTGGTAATATCATTTTATACATTGCATGAATTTGCGCCGCTATTATCATTATTGTGGACCAATATGGCAAGCTATTTATGAATGCTTGCCATTGGCTTTATCACAGAATCTTGAAGTAATTTTTATTCAAGATCATAGATTTGGCATCAATCTCTTGCACGGAGCAGCCTGGGCCTGGGGGCACCAGTTGAACGGGAATATGTTGGATCATTCTCGATCAGTGGGTTGACCTAAATCTGTATCAGTAGGCCCAAATAGGTAGGCTGGAAGGTAGAGCCCAAACTTGCTGGCCCAAAAAAGGGTTTTCGACTTGATGATGCATTATTTAATTTAATGAGAGTCCCCCGTTTTGTTTTGTCCTATGCATGAATGTTCGTTTTAATAGTCGTGGTCACAAACATGTTTCTGTTCATTTCAATCATCCTAATTTTGCTTCTTTGTGTTTATTGTGCTATTGCTGACTCAGTTGTTCCAAAAGGATTTTCACACGTCAAAGCCACTTGTCTCTTAATAAGAAAAGTCGTCATAAAGTAGTTTTCTCATGATAAAGAACATAAAATAATCTTGTAATGCACGCCAATTTCTTTATGAAATTATAAATTATGCCCAAAGCTATTTCTGCCTTGCAATTTGCAAACTCAAAAAGTCTCGCAAGGCCCAAACAGTAGAAAACGGTATATCATCAGGAAGTGCCACATATTAAATCTTTAACAATTAGAAAGATTGATGCATGGATGAATATTTTATAAGCTAAATTTCACGAGATAACTAGCTATGAAATATATTAGGTGTGAGAAGAACTCACTTGATTAATTTTTAATTTTTTTCCCTTACCTAAAATTTTAAAAAATAATGTGAATTTTTTGCAAATAGTTTTTTGATATAATGGCTAGACTTACGCAATTTGAGGAGTGAAAAACAACAGATTACAATAATCAAACTTAAAAATGATGAAACTTAGACTACATATAAAAAATATGATTGGACTTCATTGATTTTAAGAATTAGATTGGACTATACTAAATAATAAATAACATTATCTTTTATCTATTATAATATCAGACACGACTATATTAACCTAAAAAAATTATTTAAATGGTCTAATTATCTTTAAATTATTCTACTAATTGTTGACTTAAATATTTAATATTTAATGTCATTGTAAATTAATAATCAAATAATTTTTGTTGTGTAAATTAATAACCGAATAATTTTTATGTTAATATTCTATATTGATTTAAATATTTTATTGAATAAAAATTTTCATAATTGACCTTTATATTAAATCCTAGTGTAAATTAATTATTGAATTAAAATTTTGACATTAATCTTAAATGAAATACATGTTGAAATAAGTTAATGAATAAATTTTTATATTTAATATATAATATAAAATTATATTTTAAATAAATTAGGTAATTAATTTTTTAAATTTAATTTATAATAAATATTAGGATAAATAAAATAGAAAAGACAGATAAAGAGGACTTTATTCTAAAATCATATTAACAAGAGGATTAATAATCTCATTACTTTTGAATTAATTTTTGGACTAAATAGCTAGTGCTGATAGTGAAACATAAAGTTAGCCCTTTGGTAACTTTAATCCTTCTGTCAGGTATCATTTGATCTCTGAAGTTAAAAGTAAAAAATTCCAATATTTGTGGGCTGTGGCATTCTTGTCAAGTAGCCTTGTAAAAAAATTTGACCACTGAGTTAAATTGAGTTAAAAAAAAAAAAAAAAGGGATTGACTGTTGAAGTTGGGTTGTTGAGCCATCCTCCATCATCTTAATAAAAAAATTTATTTAAATTAATATTAAAAAAATATTATTCTCTCTTAAAAAATTACAACATCTCATTTTCTATTACTTTATTAATAAATTTTTTAATATTATTATCATTTATCTTCTTTATAATATCATCTCATAATAATTACTATTTTCATAATAAAAAGATTAAAAAAATAAGTAAAAAAATGAATTGAATTCAAAAATTAATTAATAATAATAATTATTATTATTATTAATTATTGTTAATATATTAATTAATTATAATAAATTTTTGTTATAATAATAATAATAATTTAATATTATAATTATAATATATTTAATAATTATTATATTTTAATTTAAATGAAGAGTATTTTTAGAATTTAAAAATACTCTTCATTTAAATTAATCTTTATAAAATATTTTTATTTATACTTTTATAATTTATTTTTATTTGAGTAATCTTTTATTAAAAATTAATTATTAATAATAGTATTATTATTTATTATTAATGATTGTTAATGTATTAATTAATTATAATTTTTTAATTATTGACCTTCAACCTGATCGGTTTTAAATGCCACTCGGGTTAAACTCGAACTGATTCTAAAACCCGATTGGGTAGGGCGGACAAAAATATATTTGCACATATTTTTATAAGTCTCGCTCTCATCAGTCACTCACGGATGCCCAATCCAATTTCAAAATCCCCAAACTAGCTGCCTAGCCTTCGATAATTCCCCTCTTCTCATCTTCTTCCACAACGGCAGCACAGTCCTCCTAGCGCAGCCCATAGACGTCCGGCCGACGCCCACAATCTAGGTCATTACCTCACAACTGACTCACTCTCACACTGTCGACGCCCATTTGCATCCGATCCATCTACTATCATCATCATCTCCAATCAGTCGGTTTTACTTTTTTTTTTGGTTATGTTATTAATTATTATGATTATTATTATTAGCGATCGCCTCATTTCCTGGTTCGTGCTTCTTCTTTTGTATCCATGTTCCGGGTTCATGCTTGATTGATTTGGTTTAAAACATAATGTATTAAAATATTATCAAGTGATGCATGTGTTTTCATAGCATAGAGTGGCATAGATTGGGCTTTTTTTCTGAAAAAGTTGAAAATTTTATTTAATTATTTATCATTCACGACAAGAAGAAACTCTTCTTCCTCTTTGTAATCCCACACGTTTGGTGAGCTAG